>QRDG01001770.1:0-340685 GCA_012064385.1 Puccinellia tenuiflora | reverse complement strand
TCACTTGTCACAGACAAGGAGTATATAGAGATATTTCTCGGTGGTATATAGGAATGATGTTCAAGACCAACTTCACAACAAACAAGCATTTGGCAAGAGATAAGAAATAAACACCATATTTCAATAAAGTTTGTTGGTAGTTCCAACTATTCAAACCAACCGGCAAGGCCATGGTTAGAATAATATGGAACCAATGGTTTCTCAAATAGTATATGGAAGTGCATATTAGAGAAAAACCACACCAAGCAAACTCACAGAAACAAGAGCCAAAAGATAACCAAAATGAGAATTGGAACTTGTTCGAGCAAACATACCACATAGGAATAAGATAATTTGCAATATCAACTCTAAGTGGCAAACCTCAAATGTTCACATTTGTGGGATTGTAATATGCACATAGCTTATTAATCCCCCATAATGTGATGATTCATTTTATCTAAGCAAGAGGCAAATAAAACCAACTAGAGAAATTAATGGACATTGTAGAATTTGAATTTCTCATGAATATGACATACCACATAGTAACTAGATAATATTGAAATATCAATACTAGGTGGTGTGCCTCATGTACACACATTTTGAGGTTTGTGAAGTGCACAAAGCACATCACTCCCCCAAAATGGGATAATCCATTAATATCTCAAAGAGCCAAATGAAATCCACACAAGATCCAATAAAGCTCAACACACAAGTTACACATACATGATATACAACTATCATACACAACCTTGAATAGCAAGACAAGTAGGAAAGTAGCATATCATATATAAGCACATGCTAGGAACAAAACTAACACATGCAAGGGAGCAAGCAACTTTCAATGTACATATGAATTAAATACAAGTTACCGCAAGGAGGAAGCATTGGATATGAGATAGAGCAATATATTCCAATTGACTTGGCTGAGGAAATATAACCATGAAGATCCCTTAATTCTTCAAAAGTAGCCAAGTCACCAATGTCCTCCACAAACACCTATTGATCAAGTTTGAGCTTGTTGGTCCCCAACCAAGTTGGGTCCTAAGAAGTTAGTCATAATAGGCTTGGGAACCCAATGGCTCTTTTCTTGACACCACTTTGAGTCCCCACATATTTAGCAAACACATTGCCAATTCTATCCTTCCCAAGAGAATAAGCATCATGAATTATAATAGGGTTGGATACGGTACCATTAGTGCATGAAGAAGCAAAGTGACCTTTGCCACGGCAAAGGTAGCAACATCGACTCTTCTCTTTCTTCTTAATAGGCTCCTCAACTTGAGAATCATTGACTTGAGTCTTCTTAGGAGGTGGTCTTTGTTCAACTCGTGGTTGAGCACGAGATTGAATAAGAGGCCGCTTCCCTAGTTGCTTCTCACTAAGAGGCTTCTTCTTCATTGGGCAATCCCGAACATGGTGCCCTTCTAGCTTGCACTTGAAGCAAATGATCTTGGCCGGATTCTTGATTTGAACTTGGCCCTTCTTCTTCTTCTCAACCTCGGACTTGGTCTTGTCGTTGGAGTTGAATCCAAGTCCACTCTTGTCATTGGGGGATTGTTGCGCCCTTCATGACGCTTTTCCAAGCCTTTCTTCAAAGAATCGACTTGGGCCTTGAGATATTTTATTTCCTCTACATGGTTAGTGGCAACAAAAGCACTAGAGGAAGTAGAAGCTTCATTGTTAGAGCAACAAGGCAATAAAAGTAATTCATCACATGATGTACCAACATTTTGAGTGGATGAACTACTAGGACTAGCACATGGCAATATAGCATTTTTAGATAAAGTTGTGCCATTGTCCACATGAGGCTCACAAGATGTTACCTTTGTAGTGATGGCCTCATGAGCTAACTTTAGACTAGCATAGGATGCTAGAAGATCATCATTAGAGCTAGATAGCTTTTCATGATTTTCTTCCAACATCCCATACTTGCTAGTTAGCAACTCAAGTTGAGCCCTTAGCTCAACATTCTCCTTCAAAATAGATGCTTCACAAGAAGTGGAGTTAGTAGCACAAGCATCATTTACATTAGGAATAGAAGAAGAAAACTTAGCAAGCTCTTCATTTAATCTAGCATTTTCCTTTTTCGTGACTTTATATTTAGCATGAGCATGGTCACGTTCTTTAATAATTTTAGCAACAATTTCATTATGAGACTCCTCAATAGATTCTAGTTTCTCCTCAAGAGAAGCTCGATTCTCTTGCTCTTCCTCAAGAGCATCTTCTAATGATGCCTTTTCCATAGCATCATCTCTTTCGATCTTACCCTTTTCTTCAAGGATTGCTTCCAAAGCCTTAATAGTAAGCCCACGCTCAATTAGGGTTTCCATTATTTCAAAAGGATAGCATGAGCATTTTTATTTTTAGGAAGGGCATTAAGAACCATTATACCGTTCTTATGAAAGGATTCATCATCATCATCTTCTTCTTCTTCTTCTTCATTATTATCATTATCATTATCATCACTAGAAGAAGATTTAGCCATAAGGCAATGAGTGGTGGATGAAGATGAACAATTAATTTTTGAACTACTCAAGTTCACATCTTGTTGCATAGCTAATTGGGTTTCCTCTACATTATTATTCATGCAAGAGTTAGAGGGAACACAAGCATTTTTATCATGGCAACAAGATAAAGCAAGCATATCATCAAGAGATTTATCTAAGCAATTTTTGGATGATATGCAAGGACTATCAACACTAGCATGTATGACATTTGGAGTGCTAGAAGAGTTTAAGTCCAAAGATGAGGCATTACAACAAGATAGAGATAAAAGATCATCAAAAATGAGCTCACTATCTATATTGCACAACCTATCACTACTCACCATCACATTAGTTTGTGGCTTACCACATTTTGGTGGAGTAGGCGAAGATGAGAACTCATCACGGCCGGAGGTGGAGGGAGTACAATCATCCTCAATAGTGTTGGACACTCCATATTTATATTGAAGCTTGGTCCACAATTCATGAGCGTCCTGGAGAGGCATGATTGACTCGAAAACTACAACACTCACAAATTTGCAAAACTCATTAGACGCTAGAGCATCTAGATATAAGTTTTTCTCATCCTCTAAAGTCGTACTTTCGTAATCCTTTGGAGGAGAAAAACCTATATCTAATATACGCTCAATATTGGGGTCCAAGACCCGTAAGTGACTAAGCATATGAGTTTTCCAAACATTAAAATTTGTGGCATCGAATATGAAAATGTGATCATGCACTAATCCTATAAACGACATCTTTACTCTCTAGGCGGTAAAGCCAAACAAGAGAGCCCAGGCTCTGATACCAATTGAAAGAACAAACTATGCCGAGATGTCGCCTAGAGGGGGGTGAATAGGCGATTTAAAACTTTTTCGGTTAAGGCTTGATAATTGCGGAATAAAACTATGTGTTTAAATTAACAAGACAACAACCTAATTACTAGGCTCACCTATGTGTACCAACAACTTATGCTAAGTAAGGCAAGCAACAAGGTGATAGCAAGATATAAAACTTCAAGCACGAAGGCTATCACAATGTAAATTGCATAAGTAAATTTCTCGGGTATAGAAATAACCGAGGCACACGGAGACGAGGATGTATTCCCGAGTTCCTCCTTGTTAAGGGAGTACGTCTCGTTGGAGGGGTGTGAGCTCGCCACAAGAGGCCTACTCAAGATGCCACAAAGGCCTCACCCTATTCTCCGATGAACCGCACCCAAGGGTTTGGTTCACCTTCCACTATCGGAATCCTTCGAGGCGGAATCCGGAGCCTTTACACCGTTCTTGGGGCACACACCCACAACTCAATTGGGGGCTCCCAAATCTTGCCGAAGCTTCACAACTCGAAGTCTTCTCGGCACACCAACCGTCTAGGGTACACAATGCACCCAAGAGGCACAAGCTCTTGGGAACACAATGCACCCAAGAGTAACAAGCTTCTCAACTTCGATCCCACGTATCACCGTGGGGAGAGCAAACCGATGCAACTAATGCAAAAGGCAAGACCACACCAAGTGGTCAAGTCCTTCTCTCCAAAATCCAACCAAAGCAACTAATGCTATGGAGGGATTTAAGAGGAAGAACAAAGGGATGAACACAAAGCAACCCCAAAATCTAGATCCACTAGGACTTAGAGGAGAAATTGATTGGTGGAATGGTAGATCTAGATCTCCTCTCTTGAATCCCTAAATTTGGGCAAGAATCATTGGAGGGATTGAGAGGAATCAAGCTCACAAGGTTGCAACAATGGAGGAGAGAGGGAGTAAGTGAGCAGCCAGCTCTTGGGGAAGAAGGGGGATATTTATATCCTCCCCGAAAAACTAGTCGTTGGAGCCTGTCCAGACTGGAGACTCCGGTCTAAGTGGGTCGGAGACTCCGGCCTGGGCCGGAGATTCCGGCCAGGCTCCGGGTACTTTGGGTCATTGGGGCAGGCCGGAGATTCCGGTCCAGAGGGCCGGAGACTCTGGCCAGGCCGGAGACTCCGGACACACTCTGAGGATGCTCCGGACCCCTATCCAGTACCGCACCACAACGATGCAAAGGGCTGAGAAAAAGCTTGAGGCCGGAGATTCCGGGTCCTTTGGACCGGAGACTCCGGACCATCTCCGGGGTATCTCCGGACCCCAATACAGTAGCGCACCACAAAGAGACATTCGGCAGCAAAAAACAGGGGACTGGAGATTCCGGGTCCTTTGGGCCGGAGACTCCGGTGTGACCGGCGACTCCGGACCATCTCCGGGCCAGATCCAAGCAGTGAAATCAGAACCGTTGGACTCGTTGGACTCCGTTTTCGATAATCTTGGACTTGTTGGAATCGTCACATCGAGCACAACAAAATTATGTAGAGAAAAATCATAGTCCAACAAAGATATTGTAAAAACCAAAGGGGAAAGGATCAACCTCTATTTCGCAAACCGAAAAGACATATCTTTTGCAAATGAAGTCCAAATGACGTGAAACCGATTTTGTTGGAAAGAGGACGACAAATGCAACCATTGAAAAAGGCAAACACGTAATGGAGATTTTGCAAAGAAATGGAAGAGAGAAATCTTCCGCACGGATGAACCGGCAAAATCTCCAATACCGAAACCGCAAAAGAAGACGCATATGAAAACCGTTTTCGGTGTCCTTGGCCTTGTCATGACAAGCACGACAAGCACCAAGACCATGCCATGATAAGAGACAAATAAGAACCAATAAAGATGAATTCAAGGATGCAAGGATGCAAAGGTTTGAGCTCTCCACGAATGATACGCACAAGATACTCGGTCGAGAGCCCCTCTTGATAGTACGGCTATCTATCCTATAACCCGGTCTCTCACTAAACATCATGAGACCGGTAAATTAGAAACCCTATCAAGATCATACCTTTGCCTTGCGCATTAATCCACTTGAGGTTGATGAAGACGATCTTCGTCTCCTCAAGACGCACCACCTTTCTTGATTGCGCTTCGCTTGGTGAAGATTCACATGTTGCTCCCCCATACACCAAGATGGGAGAAGCACCTCTCCGGCATATCTTCACTTGGACTTGAGTGTCGATCAACACGCACATAGCCTTGATCAACACATAATTTTCTTCCCTTAGGCTTGACTCCAACAAATGGAGATCAAGCAACGCAAATGGACACTCCTACAAATATAGCTCAATAAAAACATTAGTCCATAGGATTGTCATTAATTACCAGAACCACACATGGGGGCAACCATGCACTTTCAATTGGGGGATTAAAAGAGAGAAGAAGATGATGAAGATGTGATGGCAATGCCGGCCACCTCGTTTTTTGGTTTCTTCTTCGTCCTCCTTGGATGAATACTCCTCTTGAGCAATCAACACAAGTCTCCCGGAGAGGCCTCCACCTTCTCCATCGACATCTCCACCGTCTCCATGATGAAGAGGGAGTAGTCCACCTCTGGACTTTGGGTTTGTGGCAGTAGCATATGTATCTCTCTCTCTCTTGAGCTTCACTAATTAGCACCGTATGAGCTGCTGAACATGATTACGGTCACCGTTGTATTACCATTGTGGTGGATCTTTCTATGAGTTAATATATGTTGAGATTGCAATGTTATATTTCAGTTATGAAAGTAGATGCATATTATGTACCCCGTTCTTGTATCCTTGTTATGATCAAGCATGTTTATGAGAGCATGTGTGGGGGCACGTGTGCATTAGTTGGAGTAACGGGGGTGGTGAAGTGATAAGCTGACAACTTGAATATCATGATCCATTGGGTGTTTACCTTACTTTGTTGCCTCAATAGGGATAAACCAAAATACCATGTTGAAGGGTAGGAGGAGTGACATGCCTCTACCTGAGACTAGATCCATCATGTGTTTATTTTCACTTCATGTCATTAATCTTAAAGCTATATTCTGATGTTATCTTAATTACTAAGGTGCATGATTTAGTTCACATCTTGGTGGAGTATAAGTGAGACTAATAATCAAAAGGTCTCTATGCTAGGACGTGATGCCCATATAATTAGTAACATGTCATTGACCTTGTTTGCAATCTCATATGTTAAATCTATGTCTACTCATTTGCCACACTATATTAAAGAGAGAGTGCATGTGTGAAACCATGAACCCCGGTCCATTTTTAATCATAAGAAACAACTTTCCAACCACTTTTAAGCATCTTTTACATTCAGCCATTTTAAAATCAGAAAATACAAAAACACTTTTACTTCTTGCATTCACATATAAAAACCCCAAAAATACCATCCATCATCATTACTATCATCCTTGCATACTTATTCACCACCATTGCATTTTTATTTACTGTTTTGCATTCATTATCATCTTAATATCATTCTCACACCTTGTGCTTGACAACCACTTGGTGAGGTTGAGGGCACAAAGCAATCTATTTTGTTTGCAGGAAATCTAGAGAAGGACAAGAAGATAAAACCCACACTACTGATTCCCCGAGAGTTCGATATTAAACCCTCGAGTCACCTTCTTGGGGAAAAACTACCACTTCTACATACTCTACACTTGGAGGCTCAACCTATCCCTAATATATTATCTTCCTTTTAGGGTATCAAGAGTACTTGTTGGCGTTGTTGAGGGAGAAGAACACTCTCATCAATCCCGTCATCATATGTGCCATGTCCTTTTCCCCCACGGCGGTTTGAATCTTGTTGAGGGCCAAGTCATTGAGTTGGCAATCCACCACCTCTCTTCTTGTCATGTTGTTTGGGTCGACGGCCTTGAACCCAACCTGAATGATCCTCCAAAGCTCGATCGAGGTACTCTTGACATGAGATCTCATAGAAAATTGCCAATTAGTAAAACGAGAGGAAATAAGCTTAGGTGGGTCACCCCTATTGTTTATATGAGAATGAGTGATAGGTGGGTCGACGGAGTATTTGAACGGAACCGCATGGTGCTCCGCCTTCCCACCATCAGTGTTAGACGGGGAGCCATTAACGGAACCCTAATACGTGCATTTTATATCATCATTTTTATACCTTATATCATCTTATTAGAATGTTATTTGCACTGTTATATCAATGTTTTGCATGTTTTAGATGATTTATGGGACTTTCATACAAAGTCCCTATTTTTGGCATTTAATATCTGGGAGGCAGAATACCCCCCTTTTCTTGTTTTTATTGTTTCAGGAGTTTCGCGAACCCAAATAATTAGAGGAAAAATACCACGCCAGTTTTTCATCAGGAGAAGAGTAGTGGGAAGAAGACCGAAGACAGGAGGGCCACGAGGGCCAAGTTAGGTGGGCCCACACGGCCCATGTACCTGGCCGCGTGGGACCCATCAACTGGCGCCTCGGGCACCTCCTTGCGTGGGGTTTTTAACCAGCACCTTCGTCTTCGTCGAAAAGGGACGCCCTATTTTTTCCCGAATTATCTGAGGCCGTGGCGGCGGCGGAGCTCCTGATTCTCTCCGAAGGGGGTCAGATCCTGCTGCTCCGGAGCTCCGGAGAGGGGGGAAATCACCGCCATCATCAACACCTCTCCTCCTTGGCGTGGGAGGAGACCCCTACATCACCGTCATCACCATCACCAGCACCATCTCCATCATCATCTCCGTGATCCACTCCGTTCCCCTCATAGTTTGAGAGTTGCTATGCCCTAGATCATTGTCTTGTCCTCCTATTCATGTTTGTGATTGGGTACTTGTCATTATTTGGTGGTGAAGTGTTTATTTCATATTGTGTTGTACCCTTTATGCCACTGATTATGATCATGTTTGCACGTTGTGAGTAGTTCCCATATGTTCCTGTGGGCATAGGATGAATTGGCAATGATTTATATATAACATGTGTTGGTATTTTGTCAAGAGTTTATCTTCTATGTGATTCTATGATAGTGTTGTGCGAACGTCGACTGCACAACAATTCACTTTTAAGGGATCATAGGAGAACAACGTAGTGTAATGAATTGAGGAAGACTTGGGAGGACAACTAAGCCTAAGACAGAGTCATGCAGTTATATTATGTGGGTAGTAGTGTCGGGGACCTTAGAGTGTAATGCTATGGTGGGACTTTATGTCTTAATAACTCTTGTGCAAGTCATTAAATTGGCCACATGATCCATCATAAGGGGTTGTAGTTTAATTATTTAGCTATGCCTAGTTATGGCTCCGCCCCAAAGAAGATTAAAACTTGACAAGATATGCAACGTGTTGTTTAATAAATCTCTATGCCTAGTGATATCCATGCCGCCCTCGGGAACATTTTCCACTTATACGTTACACACCACTTGAGCTTGTCCTCTTGCCAAGTGGATTGGGCTTTCTCTCTCTTTGAGAGCTTTTTTTATTTGCTACCATCTACTTTAAGCATTTTTATTCATTTGCAACTATACAACCAAAAATCCCAAAAACACTTGCATCTTTTATTGTTTTATTTATCATTCTTTCTAACCAATACCTTCAGCTCCTCGTGGGTTCGACAACCTTTTCTAATTGAAAGGTACTACAATTGATCTCCTGCACTTGGGAGTCATCAAGATACTTTTCTGGCGCCATTGTCGGGGAGCGTAGCGCTATTGGTAAGAAGTTTGGTAAGGAAACTTGAAATCTGAATTATATTTGCTGTTCTATCTCATTGATATTATGGCATCTAAGAATCGTCCCTCGCTGCACCTTACTCTTTATGAAAGTGCTTATACCACTACTGCTAAAGTGGTTGAAACTGTTGTGTCTAAGATACCTGAAGTGGGATTTAAAATTCCCACTGACCATGTTGAAAGAGTTACAAAGAATATATTTTCAGGGGATGGAACTAAGACAGCACGTGAACACGTTGAATTGATTGAAGAAATATGTGTCTTATTTAGGATTCCTGGTATTTCTGAGGACTATGTGAAAAGGAAGCTATTATTTATGTCTTTATCTGGTAATGCTTGTATTTGGTTCAGGTCTTTGGATGAAGGAGCCACTACTGAATGGAGTGTATTGAGGAAGATTTTATTTCTTAAATATTTTACTCCTAGAGAAGCTTATGAGAGCCGTTGCTATATATTTAATTTCTGGCCACATCTGGGACTCAAGCTTGGGGGAGATTGAAGGCACTCCTTCGTGAGAATCCTTGTCATGATCTTACAAAGAAACTTATAATGATAAACTTTTATGTGAGGCTACCTATGAAGCATAAGGAAATTCTGGACAATTCATCTGGCGGGAGTTTTACAAATAATACTAAAGAAGAAGCATGGAATCTATTGGAAACTATTTCTGAAAATACTGGACAGTGGGAACTTGATAAAGGTAATAAACCTTATTTTGATTATGGATATTCATGTGTAGAGAGCTTCTCTACTTCTATCTTTTTTAAAAATATGAGTGATACATTTAATCTTGATCCTTATGTTATACTTGAAATAGCTAAATCTTTTGCTGAGCATATCTGTATTCCTAAAAGTGGGTTTGAAACTTATGTTGAACCTGTTAAATAATCTATTGTTATTCCTAAAGTTATTAAACAGATAGAGCCAGTGTCATCTGTGAGAATTGAGGAGTATGTTGAGCCACCCCCATATCCAAACCAAGTTAAGAAAAATTTACTTACTGCTGTTACTAACAAAGGTAAAAGAAGATGTCCTCAGCCATATGAATAGGTGGAAGTCAATACGCAAATTTCTGTTATCAAACAATTAAATGAAGAAGATCCTGTTGATGTTTATCTATGTGAAGATGCTACTAAAATTATCAGAGGTAATTCAGCCAAGGTAGGAAAACCTATAATATCATGCTCTATTGGGACTTCAAGTTATCATGGTCTATGTGATATTGGGTCAAGCATTAGTGTCATTCCATATTCTCTCTATCTTGAAATCAAGCCTGATATTGATCCTATTGTTATGGAAGAGACAGGTATGACAATTCAACTTGCCAATAAAGAATATATTAGTCCTTTTGGAATTGTTAGAGATATTGAAGTTCTAGTTGGTAAAACAAAATATCCTACTGATTTTATTGTGCTTGGTTGCCCTCAAGATTCATTTTGTCCTATCATTTTTGGTAGACCTTTCTTGCGTACTGTTCGAGCTGAAATTAATTTGCTTAAAGAGAAAGTGTTTATTAAATGTGACAATGAAAGACTTGAGTTCAACTTTTCCAAATTTGCTGATAAACATGTTGTGAAAGAGCCAATTTCTGAAGATATAATTGAAACTCTTGCTCCTATAGATGTATCTTCAACAGATGTTGTAGAATGGTATATGCTTAATCAAGATGAACCATTTAATCATGAGGAAAAAGAGGCTCTAGAACAAATACTATGGCAGCAACCACCACAGTTACAGTTGCATATTCCACCTAATAATTTAGGAGTGTTACCACCACCTAAAGGGTACCCTAGTTTTGAATTGAAACCTTTGCCTGACAATTTGAAATATGCATATTTAGATGATAAGAACATATATCCTGTCATTATTAGTGCTAACCTTTCAGCTGAAGAAGAAGAGAAACTACTTGATGTACTAAAAGCTCATTGACCAGCTATTGGATACTCTCTTGATGATCTTACAGGTATAAGCCCAGCTCTATGTATGCATAAAATTAATTTGGAAGAGGATGCAAAACCTGTTGTTGATTCTCAACGCCGTCTCCATCCAAAAATGAAAGAAGTGGTAAGAAAAGAGGTAATAAGACTCATGGAAGCTGGTATCATTTATCCTATAGCTGATAGTAAGTGGGTTAGTCCTGTCCATTGTGTTCCTAAAAAGGGTGGAATGACTGTAGTTCCAAATGATGAGAATGAACTTGTGGCTCAACGTACTGTTGTTGGTTATAGGATGTGCATTGATTACAGGAAATTAAACAAAGCAACTAGAAAAGATCATTACCCATTGCCATTTATTGATCAAATGTTAGAAAGGTTATCTAAACACTCCCACTTTTGTTATTTAGATGGTTATTCAGGTTTCTCACAAATTCCTGTCCATAAGGACGATCAAGAAAAGACCACTTTTACTTGCCCATTTGGTACATTTGCTTATAGAAGAATGCCATTTGGTTTATGTAATGCTCCTGCTACTTTTCAAAGATGCATGAATGCTATATTTGCTGATTATATAGAAAAGATAATGAAAGTCTTTATGGATGATTTTTCTGTGTATGGAACTTCTTTCGATAATTGCTTGTTCAATCTTAACAAAGTTTTGTAGCGTTGTGAAGATCAACATCTAGTTCTCAATTGGGAGAAGTGCCACTTCATGGTTACCGAAGGAATTGTTCTAGGGCATAAGATTTCTGGAGATGGAATAGAAGTTGATCCAGCCAAGGTAGAAGCTATTGAGAAGCTATCATACCCAAAGGATATAAAAGGTATAAGAAGTTTTCTTGGGCATGCAGGTTTTTACCATAGGTTTATTAAGGATTTCTCCAAAATATCAAAACCTCTAACCAATCTTTTACAAAAGGATGTTCCTTTCTCTTTTAATGATGATTGCATTGAATCTTTTAATATTTTGAAGAATGCTTTAATAACTGCTCCTATTATTCAACCTCCTTATTGGAAATTGCCCTTTGAAATTATGTGTGATGCTAGTGATTATGCTGTTGGGGCTGTTTTGGGTCAAAGGGTTGATAAGAAACTGAATGTGATTTATTATGCTAGTAGAACACTTGATGCTGCCCAAAGAAATTATGCTACAACTAAAAAAGAATTTTTAGCAGTACTATTTGCTTGTGACAAGTTTAGACCTTATATCACTGATTCCAAAGTCACAATACATACTGATCATTCTGCTATTAAATACTTGATGAACAAGAAAGATGCTAAGCCTAGATTGATAAGATGGGTACTTTTATTGCAAGAATTTGATTTACACATTGTTGATAGGAAAGGAGAAGATAACCAAGTAGCTGATCATCTTTCTAGAATGGAAAATATACCTGATGATCGTATTCCTATTAATGATAGCTTTGTTAATGAACAACTTGCAAATGTTAATGTATCCAGTGTTAAAGCTGCATCTCCTTGGTTCGCTAATTATGCAAACTTTATTGTTGGAAAAGTATTACCTCCACACTTTACTTATCAACAAAGAAAGAGATTCTTTTATGATCTTAGACATTATTTTTGGGATGATCCTTTCCTTTATAAGAAAAGTGTAGATGGTATTATTAGACGTTGTAAACCTGAGCATGAACAACAGGCTATAATAAGAGATTGTCATGATAGTCCATATGGAGGGCATCATGCAGGAGATCGCACCGAAGCAAAGGTATTACAATTTGGTTTCTATTGGCCTACTTTATTTAAAGATTGCCATGAATATGTTAAATCTTGTGATAAATGTCAAAGAGTAGGAAATATTGGTAGGAGAAATGAAATGCCTATGAATTATTCTCTACCACTTGAACCATTTGATGTGTGGGGTTTTGACTTTATGGGACCTTTCCCAGCTTCAAAGACAAAGCATTCTCATATTTTGGTTGCAGTTGACTATGTTACAAAGTGGGTGGAGGCAATTCCAACCAAAAGTACAGATCATGCCACAGCAATGAAGATGCTTAAGGACATCATTTTCCCAAGGTTTGGTGTTCCTAGGTTCTTAATTACTGATGGTGTCTCTCATTTTATACATGGTGTTTTTAGGAAAGCTTTGGCAAAATATGATGTTAACCATAGAATTGCATCTCCTTATCACCCTTAAACAAGTGGACAGGTTGAATTAAGCAATAGGGAAATTAAACTCATTCTGGAAAAGACAGTTAACAAGTCTAGATCTGATTGGCCACTTAAAATTAATGATGCATTATGGGCTTATAGAACTGCATTTAAAAATCCTATGGGAATGCAACGTGTTGTTTAATAAATCTCTATGCCTAGTGATATCCATGCCGCCCTGATGACAGATCGCTCGAGGACGCTCGGTGCGAGATTAGATCGTCAGAGAGGGATTTATATTGAGGGTTTTTAGGTCAAGACGGAGCGTCGAGATCGAAAACGAGGCGAAAAGGGTCTCTGAGGTGGAAAAGGAGTGGTCCCACGCGGCCCCTGTACTTGGCCGCGTGGGGCTACCTCTTTCCTCCCTCGGGACTCCGTTTCGTCAAGTTTTCTTTCCCCACACTTTTATTTCCATAAAAAATGACTTCCATAAAATTTCATGTAATTCTGAGAAACTTTCCAATACAAAAGTTACCTTTTATTGATTTGGAGTTGCTGAAACTGCTCGACCCCCTTTTATTATTTCTTCCGGTGTTTGTAAATTCAATGTTTCCAACGTTCCAACGAAGCTTTTTCCTGCAATATAATGTTTAAGACGTTGTCCATTGACCACATGAGGTTTACCTTTCATATCACCGCAAAGACGGATAGCTCCTGAACGGTACACCTCCTGTATGACTAATGGTCCCTGCCATTTCGAAGCTAGCTTCCCTGCAGAAAACTTGAAACGAGAGTTGTATAATAAAACTTGATCTCCTACTTTGAATTCTTTTCTCTTAATCTTCTTGTCATGCCAAATCTTAACTTTCTCTTTAAACATTTTAGCATTTTCATAGGCTTCATTTCTCCATTCATCTAGTAGGTTTAAATCAAGGATTCTTTTCTCTCCTGCAGTCTTAAAGTCAAAGTTCAATTGTTTAATAGCCCATCTAGCTTTATGTTCTAATTCAACAGGTAAATGACAAGCTTTCCCATAGACCATTTTGTAAGGAGACATTCCCATAGGATTTTTAAATGCAGTTCTATAAGCCCATAATGCATCATTAATTTTAAGTGGCCGGTCAGACCTAGACTTATTCACTGTCTTTTCCAAAATGAGTTTAATTTCCCTATTACTTAATTCAACCTGTCCACTTGTTTGAGGGTGATAAGGAGATGCAATTCTATGGTTAACATCATATTTTGCCAAAGCTTTCCTAAAAACACCATGTATAAAATGAGAGCCACCATCAGTAATTAAAAACCTAGGAACACCAAACCTTGGGAAAATGATGTCCTTAAGCATCTTCATTGCTGTGGCATGATCTGCACTTTTGGTTGGAATTGCCTCCACCCACTTTGTAACATAGTCAACTGCAACCAAAATGTGAGTATGCTTTGTCTTTGAAGCTGGGAAAGGTCCCATAAAATCAAAACCCCACACATCAAATGGTTCAAGTGGTAGAGAATAATTCATAGGCATTTCATTTCTCCTACCAATGTTTCCAACTCTTTGACATTTATCACAAGATTTAACATATTCATGGCAATCTTTAAATAAAGTAGGGCAATAGAAACCAGATTGTAATACCTTTGCTGCTGTGCGATCTCCTGCATGATGCCCTCCATATGGACTATCATGACAATCTCTTATTATAGCCTGTTGTTCATGCTCAGGTATACAACGTCTAATAATACCATCTACATTTTTCTTATAGAGGAAAGGATCATCCCAAAAATAATGTCTAAGATCATAAAAGAATCTCTTTCTTTGTTGATAAGTGAAGTGTGGAGGTAATACTTTTCCAACAATAAAATTTGCATAATTAGAAAACCAAGGAGAAGCAGCCTTAATACTGGAAACATTAACATTTGCAAGTTGTTCATTAACAAAGCTATCATTAATAGGAATAGGATCATCAGGTATATTTTCCATTCTAGAGAGATGATCATCTACTTGGTTATCTTCTCCTTTCCTATCAACAATGTGTAAATCAAATTCTTGCAAAAGAAGAACCCATCTTATCAATCTAGGCTTAGCATCTTTCTTGTTCATCAAGTATTTAATAGCAGAATGATCAGTATGAATTGTGACTTTGGAATCAGTGATATAAGGTCTAAACTTGTCACAAGCAAATAGCACTGCTAAAAATTCTTTTTCAGTTGTAGCATAATTTCTTTGGGCAGCATCAAGTGTTCTACTAGCATAATAAATAACATTCAGTTTCTTATCAACCCGTTGACCCAAAACAGCCCCAACAGCATAATCACTAGCATCACACATAATTTCAGAGGGCAATTTCCAATCAGGAGGTTGAATAATAGGAGCAGTTATTAAAGCATTCTTCAAAATATTAAAAGATTCAATGCAATCATCATTAAAAGAGAAAGGAACAACTGTCGGCACAGTGGAAACCAGGGTACCACGGGCCGGCCCGCCAGGGCCCAAGGGACTCTTCAGCCTCATTTTCGCTAAGGACCAGGCTCTCAGCCTGTAGAGGCTCTCCAAGCCTGTCGAGTCTCGACAGGCGATCTCTCTACAAGAAGGCGCCTCAAGGCGCCACCAGGATTTCGGCTAAGGACTAAGCCGTGAAGCTTGCCGAGGCTTTTCGCCTCGAGAGGCTTCCTTCCTCTCGAAGCCAGCTCTGCCTCCGCGGCAGAGCGCACATGGGCTCTGCGCTTCCCGCAGAGTCACTGGCGCGCCAAAGCGCGATGACGCCAGCGCCCCAGTTGCCGTTCTGATGAATAAAGGGGTCAACAAAGCAGCACCAAGCAAAGCGGACAACGAGACTTGCCACTTTGGTGATAAGGAGACCGCCTGCAGCTACGCTCCAACGGCGACGTCACCGCGGGACCCGTTCCACGTCTGCAGCGCCAGCCCACCGTCCTGGCTGGACGGTGCCTCTTTTCAGCTTTGGTGACGCTGCTCCCCTGCCGTGGACCGCGTCCATGGGCTCTACCTTTATGGTGGACTTCACCTTTATGGTGCACCGTGCCTCCTCCTTCGTCGGGATGTGGCAACCCTTCCCGCCCAAATGTTTGGGCGGAAGAGGACCAAGACGACTATAAAAGGAGGGAGGGCACTCCCGTGCCAAGGGTTCAATTTTCCTTTGGCTAGGACAGATCTAGGGTTTTAGCCATTGGCAGCCATCTCGAGCTCCACAAGCTCACCCTGTACCAAAAACCTCTACAAGCAATACAGCCTAGCAGGACGTAGGGGTTTTACCTCCACAAGAGGGCCCTGAACCTGGGTAATACCGCGCGTTCCTCTCTGCAGTGTTCTCCTCCAGCGAGCCCGACGAGCACCGTCGCCGTGGAACGTTGGAGGTTGTTTGACTCCGTGTTCAGCCCCTTGCTCGATTCTTACCTCGTGAGATACGCCCGGTTCCTGGGCCTATTCTCCGACATTTGGCGCGCCAGGTAGGGGGCTGAGGCGCGTCTTCAACCTCGACACCACCATGGCTGGCTCTCGCGCTGAGCGTCTCGCTCGCCGGACGGCCAGCGCTGCCACTGCTCCTCCCGCCGGCAGGCAGCGCGGCCGCCCTCGTGGAAGCACTGCTCCGGAGCGCCACGTCGACCCCGAGCCCCGCGTCGAGCACCCAGCGGACGACGACGACGTCCACACCGAGGACGACCTCGGCGAAGAGGAAGCCTCCTCCCTTCACCCGTCGCGCGACGGTGCTGCCTCTTCGCTGGGCCGCCCTGCGCCCAGCCCGGCAACTGCGCTCCTCATGGCGCAGGAGCTGCTGCGGTACCGTCCCAACCCGGAGGCTCACGAAGCCTGGCTTCATCGCCTCTCCGAGCTCATCGGCGCCGCCCGCGTCGCCGCTCCCGCGCCGTCTCGCTCGCTGGTCCCCTCTGGTCGTGCGGGAGACGCAGCGCCAGGCGCTCCTCCTGCACCACCTCGCCAACCCGCGCCCGCTCCAGCTCCACCGCAACCTGCTCCGGCGGGGGCTCCTCCCCGCGACAACCGCGCTGCTTCACACGCCTCGTCGCCGCACGACTGCCAAATCGTGCAGCGAGCCCCCGAGGACGCCCGCGTAAACATCGAGCGCGGCCAACAACGCCACAACCGCGCCGTCCAGGAAGTCGCCGCCGCCGGGCGTCACCTCCGCGCCACTCTCGCCGACGGCGTGGTCACCTATGGCACCACGGTTGCGTTCACCCGCAGCCTTCGCCGCGTCGTCTGGCCGACCAAGTTCAGGCCGGACCTCCCTCCACGCTACGACGGCAAGAACAACCCGTTGGAGTTCCTGCAGCTCTACACCCTGGCCATCCAGGCCGCCGGGGGCGACGACAAGGTCATGGCGAACTGGTTCCCCATGGCTCTCAAGGACTCTGCGTCCTCATGGCTCACCAACCTCCCCGCCGAGTCCATCGGCTCCTGGGAGGACCTCTGCAAGTGCTTCATCGCCAACTTCAAGGGCACGTACGAGCGCGGCCTCACGTACAACGATCTCCGCGGCGTGCGCCAGAAGCCTGGCGAAACCCTCCGCAAGTACATCCAGCGCTTCAGCCAGGTGCGGAACAAGATTCCCAACGCCACAGACGCACAGGTCATCTCGGCTTTCCATTCTGGAGTCACGGACGTGCGGATGCTCGAGAAGCTTGGCATCCACGACAACATCACCACCGTCGTCAAGCTTTTCGACTTGGCGGACAAGTGCGCCAAGGCTGAAGAGGGCCGCCTGTTCGTCAAGAACGAGCCTGAGGACCCCACTGAGAGCTCCAAGAAGAAGAAGAAATCCTCCGAGAAGCGCAAGACCACCGCGGTCCTCGCGGCCGAACCCGACGCCAAGCAGCCTCGCGCTGCCACTTCAGCCGCGGGCACCGAGAAGAAGGATGACCGCCCTTTCTGCATCTACCACAACAGGCACTCCCACGCCACCGAGGACTGCTACGACCTCAAGAGGCTTCGCGAGGCTCGCGAGGCTCGCGAGGCACGCGAGGGGGAGCAAGGCCGCGGTGGCCGCGGCGGCGGCCGCGGCGGCCGCAGGGGGCGACGCTGGAACAACAACTACGACAACAACTACCAGCAGAACCCCCAGGCCAACGCCGCTCAACCCGCGAACGATAACCTCCCTGCCGAGACTCCTGAGGGCTACCAGGTGCCTCGCGGCGCTGCTTGCATCCTCGGCGGGGCCCAGGCCCCCAGTTCCAACCGTCACTTCAAGCAACTCGCTCGCGAGGTCGCGGCAGCGCTTCCCGGGGTTGAGGCCTCCAGGCCCCTTAAGTGGTCCCAGTACCCCATCACTTTCGACTCCGGCGACCACCCCAAGTCCACCTCAGCTGTTGGCACCATCCCGCTGGTTTGCACCCCCACCATCAACAACATCGCCGTCTCCAAGACGCTCATCGATGGGGGTGCAGGCCTCAACGTCATCTCTGTCGAGACCTTCGAGAAGCTTCAGGTGCCTTACGAGCGGCTCATGCCCACCAGGCCCTTCTCAGGGGTGACAGAGGGCCTCACGACCCCTCTGGGGCAAGTGAGGCTTGCAGTCACCTTTGGCACACAGGCCAACTACCGCACCGAGCTGATCGACTTCGACGTCGCGCACATCGGCTTGCCCTACAACGCCATCCTCGGCTACCCCGCCCTCGCCAAGTTTATGGCAGTCACCCACCACGCCTACAACCTCGTCAAGCTCCCTGGCTCGGGCGGCACCATCGTCATCCGCGGCGTGGTCTCTGACGCCCTGTACGCTGCGCAAGCGGCCTACAAGGCTGCCGCGGTGGCGTCCCCTGCTGACGAGGACGAAGAACCCCTCCCGAGGCCCCCCGCGAAGAAGAAGCAGCTGTTCTCTCAGGAGAAGGCCGCGACAAAGCAGGTGTCTCTGGAGGCAAGCGGCTCGGGGGCTAGCGTCACCATCGGCGCCAACCTGCCTCCCAAATAGGAAAGCGCGCTCGTCGCCTTCCTCAGGGCAAACTCTGACATGTTCGCATGGACACCGTCAGATATGTCCGGCGTACCGAGGGAGGTGATCGAGCACCACTTAGCCGTGTGTCCAAACGCACGCCCCGTGAAGCAAAAGGCGCGACGTCAAGCGCCAGAAAAGCAAGATTTCATCGTCAAGGAAGTAGAAAAGTTGAAGAAAGCAAGCATCATCAAGGAAGTTGTCCATCCCACTTGGCTCGCCAACGGTGTTGTCGTTCCCAAGCACACCGGAGGAAGCCGCCTCTGCATCGACTTCACCGACCTCAACAAGGCCTGCCCCAAGGACCCCTATCCCCTCCCGAGGATCGACCAGATCGTGGACTCCACCGCCGGCTGCGCACTCCTCTGTTTTCTGGATGCCTTCTCTGGTTACCACCAGATCAAGATGGCAAAGGAAGACGAGGAGAAGACAGCATTTCTCACCCCTTGTGGTGTGTTTTGCTACGTCTGCATGCCCTTCGGCTTGAAGAATGCCGGCGCCACTTTCCAGCGTCTCATGAGGATCGCCTTGGGGGCTCAAATGGGGAGGAATGCAGAGGCCTACGTCGACGACATCGTGGTCAAGACTCGCGAGGAGGACACGCTCATCAAGGACCTCGAGGAGACCTTTGCCAACCTGCGCAAGGTGAACATCAAGCTGAACCCCGCCAAGTGCGTCTTCGGGGTCCCTTCAGGCAAGCTCCTCGGGTTCCTGGTGTCCCATCGCGGCATCGAAGCAAACCCCGACAAGATCAAGGCCATAGAAGAAATGCAGCCTCCTCGTCGCCTCAAGGACATGCAACGCTTGGCGGGATGTATGGCCAGCCTCGGCCGGTTCATCTCCAAGTTCGGCGAAAGGGCGCTGCCATTTTTCAAGATTATGAAGCGGTCTGGTCCTTTCAAGTGGACCCCTGAAGCGGCAAAAGCCTTCGAGGATCTGAAGAAATACCTGGCGAGCCCACCCATCATGGTTGCCCCACGCCCTCGCGAGCCTCTGAAGCTGTATCTTGCAGCCACTCCTCAGACGGCAAGCGCGGTCTTGGTGGCTGAAAGGGAAGAGCCAGTTCTCGTCAAGCAGAGCCACGCCTCGACAAGCCCAGAACTCCACGACAAGGAAGCAGCCTCGACAAGCACCCAGCCTCTACAAGCAGGGCCTCAAGAGACCCTCAACAAGGACTCCACCGGGCCTCGAGAGGAGCCCACTGCTGCCACGCCTACAACTACCCTCGTCGAGCATCCCGTGTACTTCGTCAGCACAGTGCTACGAGATGCTCGCGAGCGCTACTCCATGCAGCAAAAGCTCCTCTTCTCGCTCCTCAGCGCCTCCAGAAAGCTGCGCCACTACTTCCAGGGTCACCCCATCAAGGTGGTCACCTCATATCCCCTGGAGCAAGTCCTGCGCAACCCAAACGCGACAGATCGCGTCGCGAGCTGGGGCATCGAGCTGCAACCCTTCGAGCTGGAATTTGACACCACAAGAGTCATCAAGGGCAGGGCGCTAGCTGATTTCATGGCTGAATGGACGGACACACGCGTAGAAGAGCCTCAAGAAGAACAAGCTACAACCTCAGGACAGACAGAGCCCGGCTACTGGACCATGCACTTCGACGGCGCCTTCGCGGCCCGGAGTGCAGGGGCTGGGGCTGTCCTCACCTCACCAACAGGCGACAAGCTATATTACGCCGTCCAGTTGTGCTTCAAGGACCACGACAAGGTCTCCAACAACATCGCCGAATACGAGGGCCTCCTCGCTGGGCTCAGAGCCGCCATCGCCCTCGGCATCAAGCGCATCCTCATCAAGGGCGACTCTCAGCTCCTCGTCAACTTCTCCAACAAAAGCTACACGCCTAAGGACACCTACATGGTGGCCTATCTTGAAGAGGTACGCAAGCTCGAGAAGCACTTCAGGGGCATGGAACTCAAGCATATTCCGCGAGGAGAGAACCAAGAAGCCGATGACCTCGCCAAGCGAGCAGCAAAGAGAGAAGCCCAGCAGCCTGGAGTGTTTGAGGAGAGACTCGCCAAGGCCTCCGTCAAGCAACCAGTGGTCAACATAAGCGTTCAAGAGGAGCTCCCACCAGCCCCACCAAGTGGAGCACCAAACTGTGGGTTGCCTCAGGCGATCGCTTGTTGATGACTTTGGTACGCCAAGACACTGGTTGGATCGACGAGATCAAGCGCTACCTGCAAGATCGAGTCCTCCCCGAAGAAGATGCAGAAGCTGAGAGAATTGCTCGCCAGGCCAAGTCCTACTGCCTCCACGACGGAGACCTGTACCGTAAGCGCCCCAATGGGGTTGCGTTGCGGTGCGTCCCTGCCGAGGAAGGCCGCCAGCTCATCAACGACATCCACAGCGGAGAGTGCGGCCATCACTCGTCCTCGCGCACCTTGGCAGGCAAGGTTTTCCGAAGTGGCTTCTACTGGCCCTCTGTCCTTCAAGATGCAGCTGAAATTGTCCAGTCCTGCGACGCCTGCCAATTCCACGCCAAGCAGATCCACCAGCCCGCACAAGGACTCCAGACGATCCCGCTCTCCTGGCCGTTCGCGGTCTGGGGGCTGGACCTGCTGGGACCTTTCCCGCGAGCGCTCGGGGGCTACCGCTACCTCTACGTCGCCATCGACAAGTTCACCAAGTGGCCCGAGGTGGAACCCGTGCGCACCATTCCGGCGAAATCAGCGGTGAAATTCATCAGGAGCTTGGTCTGCCGCTTCGGCGTGCCCAACCGCATTATCACCGACAACGGCTCACAGTTCACCAGCGGCGCCTTCAAGTCCTACTGCGGCAGCCTCGGCGCCCAAATCTGCTACGCCTCGGTGGCTCACCCACGCAGCAATGGACAAGCCGAGCGAGCCAATGCTGAGGTGCTCAAGGGCCTCAAGACGAGAAGCTTTAACCGCCTCAAGGCCAGCGGCAAGAACTGGATCGACGAGCTCCCCTCGGTGCTCTGGTCCATCCGCACCACGCCAACAAAGCCAACTGGCGAGACGCCATTCTCCCTCGTCTACGGCGCCGAAGCCGTCCTCCCCAGCGAGATCACCCACGGCTCTCCGCGAGTCTTGGCCTTCAAGGAGGCCGAGCTGGATGAGCTCCGCAACGACGACCTGCTGCTGCTTGAAGGGCTCCGCCGCAATGCGGCCCTGAGAGCGGCAAGGTACCAGCAAGATCTCCGCCGCTACCACAGCCGTCACATCCGCCCGCGCACTCTCGAAGCAGGGGACCTTGTCCTGAGGAGAATCCTCTCCAGGGAAGGTCTCCACAAGCTCTCACCAATGTGGGAAGGGCCCTACAGAGTCGTGCACATCGCCAGGCCTGGCTCTGCGCGGCTCGAGACGGAGGACGGCGTCCCCATCGCCAACCCCTGGAACATCCAGCACCTGCGCAAGTTCTACCCCTGATCGTCCTCGACGAGCAACTTTTTGCAAGCAACTTTTTGCGCCAAGGGAGAATTCAGCACCAACATCCTCCACGAGGAAAAATTTCGGGCTCCCCTCTCTACTATACGTTGCCGCGGGCCGTTCGAGAAGACTCCCAAGCCACCAAGCCTCGGCAAGGTGACTTCTTCAAGCACCATGCCCTGGCGACGTGGACCCCCATGCCCAGACATGGCGGGACACAGGCTCTTCAAGCCACCCCCGCCTAGGGGCCCCCTGAGCTCTCTCTACATGCGTCTGCCACGGGCACGCCCCCTCGAGAGTCTCAGCCACAGCATGTGGACCCCATGCCCAGAGCATGGCGGATTTTTGTAATTCTGGCCACGCCAGTGTAATGAACCTCTGTTTCAGGTCAACTTGAACCTTTTGCGCTTCGCGCCTGCAGTTTGATTTCTGCTTTGGTAAGCATTTATGATATTTGCATCTTGTCCTTGCTCGTATGATCCTCCATGTGCATCTCGCGAGCGGGGGCTAGCATGGTGCCTGTGCCTCGGGAGCATCCCAGCAGCACCTTAAACCCAAGGGATCCGAGCTCTGAACTCGCGGGTCAGCTCTCATGCATGTCAACTCCCAGGGAGCTCTGAACTCATGGGTCAGCTCCCGTGCACGTCAACTCACCAAGGATCACCAAAACCTTGGTGCCTGTTCTCCTCGCAAGACACACATGAAGGAACCTACGAGCGCGCATAAGTTACCTAGCTATGTATTGCTTGTGGGTGCACCTATCTGTCCAAACGCAGGAAAGCAGGCCCAAGCAAGCCTCAGGCAACCTCGAGAAGAAAATGCCTCGACAGGGAACTAAACACCCCCTACAAGGCCAAAACGCCTCTCCAGGGAACCAACACCCCCTCCAAGGCAGACAATGTCTCGCGAAGCTAAGTCCAAACACTTGGTCATTTTTCCCTTCGCTGGTTTTTGTCCCTCGAACCTCTTTTCTCTCTCCTATGCCTCATGGGCTGCTTGCGCATTAAAGGGGAACCCCAGGCATCGCGCCTCGCGGGATCTTACTTCTCGAGGCCTCACGCACCCCCCGGCCTTGTAGAGCCCTGACGCTCACATACCGAAGCGGCGGTGGTGTAGCGCTAAGAGAGGGTCCTAAAACGTAGAGCAAAAAAGACATGAAAGGGAAGACAAAAGCCTCTCGAGGGGCACACGCCAAGCACGTCTAATTAAAGCATCAATAAGTCTTTACAAAAGTTTACACAAGCAAAAGGCTAAGACACTTGGGCGCCTTGTGCACGTCCAGCTGCAGGAAGAAGCTCAGGCTTGTGCGCCCCCTGAGGTGCTCGCGCCGCCCGCGGGGCGCTCCTCTTCCTCTTCAGCGTCCTCCTCGCTGCCGCCATCGCCTTCGAAAACCACGGCTTGGTCGAATTTCTTGGCGTACGCCTCCGCAGCCTCCTGTATCGCTTTCGTGCGGAAGCTGGGGTCGCCGGGCCCTGTCACAGCCGCGAGGTCGATGGAGGCGTCGAGCCGCTTGAGGTTGCAGAAGATGTTGGCGGTGGCGACGACGAGGAGGTCGCGGCTCTCCCCCACGACGCGCGCGTCAAACTCTTTCGCGGTCTCTTCGATCCCCCCGAGGAACTGCTCGAAGAAGAGGTTGTACACCTGTAGCGCCCCGACCCCAGAACTATACAGTGGAACGTTGTAACCGGTCATGCTACACAATTGAGGGTTACTGGGTTTACCAATCCCAGGCCAATACACTTTGGCAGGTGTGCTCGGAATGGATCATCGGCACACAACACCTCAATCATGCCATAAGCTCAGACATCGCTTCCATGTATAGTAAAGAGACCGAGACTTGTGGAACGAACTGGCACATCACAGACTCTACGACACAAAGATATCATAGTTCAACTCATATAATTGAGAAAGATAGCAAATGACACATCAGAGGTCACTGACCCATCATTACAACACGCGGAAGCAAATTAAAGTTGTCTAAACAACAAGATCCAAATTATGGCCTAAGAGGCCTACAGATAAACATCCCGTGCCAGCCTGTTCCATGACGTCCCAAGCTGCCACCTGGGAACCCCAGACTACTCGTCGAAGTCAACATAGAACCCACCTTCCAGTTCGGTGGCGTCCTCCTCTGAAACAAATAATAATCAACAAAGCAAGGCTGAGTACGACGTACTCGCAAGAATTAGTAGGGCGATATAGGCCCGATGCTGACGGAGGCTGCAAAGCTATATAAGTGGTTGTTTTGCATAAAGCTAGTTTTGTTTCCTTCCGAAGACTAGGACTCATGGCATCGTCTAATCAGAAGGTTTTCATAAGGGGATAAGAGGGTAACACTTTTCTCTTCGGTTCACGGGGAACCTACTGTATTCAGAATCACTACTTATCTCCACCAAGGCACTCCCTCGAATCACCCTCGAGGAAATGAACCTTTATCACACGTTGATTATGCAACCTCTAGCTGCCATTTGATTAAAGGTTCAGGTTCTCTATGATCTCACCTATCTCACCAAGATTTGTCCATAACCGTGGACACGGCTTTTCGAAAAGATTAAACCCTGCAGGGGTGTACTGTTTTTAGCCACCGGTACCGTCCGACCCCTTGCCTACGTAATTAGCTCTCTTCCGGGGAAAGCCGGCAGGGCGGGCGCGGTTAAACCTTTACAAAGCATGAGACTATCCAAGGGTCATCGTGACGACAGGACAAGTTCAGCGCCTATTTCAACACCCTGCCCCATCGCCACTCCTATCACCATCATCATCATCATCATCATCATATTTTTCATCACCAGCCACACACTCGCAAATGGAAAGCGCAAACTAGAGGACCCTTGGATACGCCCGCACAAATTATTCGGTTAAAGGGGATTCCATATGTCCCCACCGTTGGAAGCACGCTCGGTTCTTGGATCGGTCGATAAGAACTCACACCTAGGGGCCAGAATGAGACAAAACACCAACGACCTTGTTGGCAACTCATCCCAGCCTTTTATCAAATTAATTATTGACACAAGTATCCACCACTGTCCGAACATTCCATTCACTTCACATTCATGGAAATAATCAACGGACAACTTAAGCATTCGACTAAGCATGGCTAAGCATATCTAAGCATGACATACAACAGATATGATTTATCTCAGGCCAACACTTCAACCTATGGCTCATAGGTGGGGAAACAGGTAATGGTTCAGGGAACATGCAATGATAGGATATTATATACACTGACCAAAACTTGTCACCAGAATCGAATGCAATCATAGTATGGTGGATAAAATACTTGGGGAATATGAGATATGCCAAGAAGGTTAGGTTAGCTCTTGCCTTGCTGATAACGATGGTCGCACTGGTTGTCGAGGTATTGTGGTGGAACCTCGACTCCGGAATCTAACGGAACACAAACAAATAACAAGAACAAAATAAATAACACGAAGACAAGGTGCAATGCACAATCATGATGATATGGTCATATTATGCATTGGAAAGGTATTGGGCATCTCCCACAAGTTAAATGGAACCCCTAAAATAATTATTGCGATTAACGGGTCAAAACTCCATCTTTAACTTAGTGAATTAGGTGAATATCCAAAATGTCCAGTACTGAAATATGAGGTAAATATGCATGAAAATGACATTATTTGATAGATATTAACCCACTGATCGTTTTGGTACCTTGTTTGCATTTTTCCGATTAACGGTGAGGAAATAGTGATTGAAACGGTTAAGCAATTGATATTATTTTAACCAATTCGGAAATGACATCAAAGTAAAAGTTAGTTGCATGCTGTGATATTAACATAGGTAGATAGCATTTGCTTTGCTGGTCATTTTGGTATATCATTTGCAATTTTTGAAGTATTATTCATCAAGTTATGATAATGTCAAATATTGATTTAATTCTGCCATTTTAGTTAATTTAGATAAACAGCACTAAAAATTAATTCCCCAACTCTCTCCAATGACATGAAGTGATAGCTTATTGTCCACTGATCATTTTGAGCTATTGAACACAATTTTTGGACAAATAGAACTCAAGTTATTGATTTTCTAAAAATGGAATTAAATCTGCCATTTTAATAATTTTAATTAAACAGCAATTTAAATGTTCATCAAGCATGGAAAATGGAACTAACATGTAGATGTTGTTTTCCTGAACATTTATAGATCTTATTTATAATTTTTGAAGCAATAATCATTAAGTTATGAATTTACCAAAAGTTTGAATAACTCACAGGTGATTTGCATTTCACATTTAAATTTCAATTTCAAAAATTCATTTGCATGTGGGAGTTGCATATTTGAACAGGTTATGAAATTATGAACATTTTGATATGTCAAATGCATTTTTCTGATTTGCCAAATAGTAGATATTGCAAAATTCTAATTCCTGTTAATTTCTGGAAAATAAAAACTGAAGAATAGACGACGTCATGATGACGTCATCACGGGGCAGCGCCTCTGCCGATCAAGAAATCATCGCGCACGTTCAAAATTGGCCACGGGCACCTTGCCTACGAGCGAGAGGGAACGGAGGCGAGTCGGGGGGAAGCGGAGGAATGACCAAATGGTCACCGGCGGCTCGCCGGCGACCATGGCGGCGGCGGAGCGTTTCGGTCGGCCACGGCTGAGACGAACCAGAGCGAGCGGAGGAGGGAGAAGGGGACGGGGAGCTGCGCAGGCTCACCAGGGAGCTAATGCCGTGGACGGCGAAGCGAGGGAGGGTCGGCCGGCGGCGAATCGGTGCTCGGCGGCGCCCGGCCGACGCGGACAGGGCGAGGACGCGTCCGGCGAAATGCGGGCACCCCTACCCGATTCCTAGCGCGGGGAGGGAGAGGGCGGCGGTGCAGAGCTGGTGGCATCGGCGTCTTGGCTCCGGGCGGCCGGAGACGGCGGCGTGCGTGACGGCGGCGGCGGACGGACAGGGAGCGGCTAGGGTTTCCTGTGCGGGAGAAATAGAGAGAGAGCAGGGGGAGAATGAGGGAGGAGCAGGTGAGCAGCAGGGGGGGCCTCCATGTCCTCGACGCAGAGGAGAGGGGGGGACCCGGCAGCGAGCGCAGGACGGTGGCACGGCGGCATGGCGGCAGTGATGCCACTGGCGCCACAGGACGATGGTCATTTTGCGATAACCCCCCCGGTCTAATTTTCCCTTTTCTGTTTTTATTTCTTTAAATGAAACAGCAGCACTTTCTATTTAATTTAGGCACCAAAACACTTCCAAAAAATTATGGAAAAATTCATGGAGTCTTAGAAGGGTATAAGTGAGCTCACCATACTTTTGTTTTGAATTTTGGGGAAGGCTTAATTGGTTTCAAATTCAAAGTTGATTTGCCACTATTTGAAGTTCTTATTTTTAATTGAGGCCCTTAAACTTTTTTATAAAATCTGGAAAAATTCACAGAGCCAACATTTATCATTGGGAACTTGTGATAAAATTTGTAGCCCATTTGAAAAACATTTCCTGTGTTAATATTTCAGAACTTGCTCTCTTGCATGTTGGGCTTCCTTTAATTATTTTGCATTTGCAATTGCACTTAAATTTGGTAACAACTATATTTGGAGTTGGTTGAACTTCCTGGACAAATATGGTTGTTCAATAATATTTTGTTTTGCCAATTTGAACAATTGCATTTGGTTGGGAATTTGAGAAGGGTTTGCTTCCTTTGTTTTAATTTTCCATGTGTTGCTTTATTCAACTTAAGCAATTTAAATAATATGCCATGATGCAATGCAAAGCAAAAAGTGAAAATTTGGCCCATATTTTAGGGTACCAATTCTGGGCTGTTACAAATCTACCCCCCTTACAAGAATCTCGCCCCGAGATTCCTAGAGTAGGAAGAGGGAAGAGAGAGACACGACAACCCTTAACTTCGATGATCTTCTCGATCCCACGATGATCTTCCTTGTTGCAGAGAGTAAGGTAACAAGCCTGACGAGCCGACGAGGAATTCAGAAGATAGTTCAATGTAATAGATAGGTTTCCTCCAATGGTTGGAAATATGAACTTTGCACGAGACCATAGGCCATTGGGGAAAACTAGGAACAACTTGACCAGACAAAGGTCGAGCAGAGGATAGGAGAAATGACCGAGAGACATGTTTAGAAACACCACGTCAATGTTCTCCTCGATGTTCTAGATACCACTATCAGGCTTCGGAACAGCCTTCAATAGGTCATCAAGTAGAGGTTGGACCTTTAAGATTGCAAAGAGACCATAAGGGCAACTCCTAGAATAAGTAGCACAATATCCTCATGCAGAGTGGTTGATTTTACGAAAGGCAAGAGGATATCACAATAGACCTTCCAGTTAAGTAGGGCAACCACCACCTCAAACTTGCCGGATTTACACAAGGCCTATGTCATACTCTTAAGGAACACCAACCATCATTTCTGCTTGAGATTCAGATTTGGTTAAGCGTGCGGATATTCTAAACTTGACATGTCCGAGGGAGGAGTTACAACGGTTAACGAGAGGTAAGGATTCTCAAGATTTGACTACAGTGTCAAGTTCCAGAACACGAGCTAGAGTGCGATCGGAGATTTGCTTCTCAAAGCGGAAAGATGTGGTCGTTAGAGTTTCGACACGAATCTAACTCGTTGACCAAGGTGGGCACCTGAACAAATGGACTTGGTAGCGCAGTCAAACTCGGCTTGATGATCTGATTACCAATCATGCTAAGAGCGCCATCAAGTCCTTGGACGTCAAAGCAATATCATTTGCTAAGAATATCCGATTTACCACATCGATATTCATCCTCAACATTCTCGAGCCCGAGTAGCTCGGAGGTAGATGGATAAGGAAGGGTAAGAGCATCACTTCACCAAGTACGTCATGAGACTAAGCACGACCTCTTGATATTAAAGAGTGTGACACTCTAAGGTTGAACAGAACAAAAGCTAGACAAGCATCTTATTCTGCGGATTACAATACTTTGACCTGGTCCAAGAAATGGACAAGGTACCGGAGTTTGTTTCTCCTAACATCCCGATGTGGAATGTATTGACGGACCACAAGGGTAACATGCTTCGGAACACACCAATGCACGATAACACTTGACTGTCAACTGACAGATAAAGGTCGGACAACAGCTTAGGAGTAAGAAACATGCTTTAGGAGGAATCCCAAGATGTTACAGAAGCACAAGATAGCACTCTTCCAACAACTAGTGCTGAAAGGGTTTTACTAACAAGTGTTGGAGGAAGACACAACTTTGATAGAAAACTCACTAAGAGCAATCTTGTCGTGATCCAGATGGTTTCATAACAGAGAGCCTAGGTAAGCTAGTGAAGAAGAAGAGCATTGCTGAGCAAGTCAATTACTGCTGCAACCTCGAGTTCGAAGACTAACTTCAAATTTTGCCAATCTGATGTAGGATTTGAATTAACATCAGGGTTCAACGGGAAAGATCTTGGGTTAAAGATCAGCTTCATGTACGGGGACTCACGAATGGCATAATGCTCACGTGGGTGACAACCCTCATGAATCATTACCCCAGAGCCCTAGCACAATCTGGGACCTTCGGTTCAAGATCTTGGGCTAAAGCTAAGGAAATGTCTTGACGATCCGCAATACTTCTTCTCTTCGGGCTTAGAATTGGCAGACGAGCAAAGTTAACCACTATCTAAAGATAGAACCCAACCCCGTGATCCTAAAGATTTGACTTTGCCGACGATCAGAAGCATCGTTAAATCAAATAGAGGTAAGAGAACTCAGAGTAGAGCGAGTTGGATAAGGAGTAAAAAGAATCCTAAGATGGTTTTCACAACTCCTTTTTAGGTTAGAAATAATTTTCACGCACTAGACTCGACATCGACCAGTAGAACGGGTTTCCTACAGGCAGTCCTGCTCTGATACCAATTTGTAGCGCCCCAACCCCAGAACTATACAGTGGAACGTTGTAACCGGTCATGCTACACAATTGAGGGTTACTGGGTTTACCAATCCCAGGCCAATACACTTTGGCAGGTGTGCTCGGAATGGATCATCGGCACACAACACCTCAATCATGCCATAAGCTCAGACATCGCTTCCATGTATAGTAAAGAGACCGAGACTTGTGGAACGAACTGGCACATCACAGACTCTACGACACAAAGATATCATAGTTCAACTCATATAATTGAGAAAGATAGCAAATGACACATCAGAGGTCACTGACCCATCATTACAACACGCGGAAGCAAATTAAAGTTGTCTAAACAACAAGATCCAAATTATGGCCTAAGAGGCCTACAGATAAACATCCCGTGCCAGCCTGTTCCATGACGTCCCAAGCTGCCACCTGGGAACCCCAGACTACTCGTCGAAGTCAACATAGAACCCACCTTCCAGTTCGGTGGCGTCCTCCTCTGAAACAAATAATAATCAACAAAGCAAGGCTGAGTACGACGTACTCGCAAGAATTAGTAGGGCGATATAGGCCCGATGCTGACGGAGGCTGCAAAGCTATATAAGTGGTTGTTTTGCATAAAGCTAGTTTTGTTTCCTTCCGAAGACTAGGACTCATGGCATCGTCTAATCAGAAGGTTTTCATAAGGGGATAAGAGGGTAACACTTTTCTCTTCGGTTCACGGGGAACCTACTGTATTCAGAATCACTACTTATCTCCACCAAGGCACTCCCTCGAATCACCCTCGAGGAAATGAACCTTTATCACACGTTGATTATGCAACCTCTAGCTGCCATTTGATTAAAGGTTCAGGTTCTCTATGATCTCACCTATCTCACCAAGATTTGTCCATAACCGTGGACACGGCTTTTCGAAAAGATTAAACCCTGCAGGGGTGTACTGTTTTTAGCCACCGGTACCGTCCGACCCCTTGCCTACGTAATTAGCTCTCTTCCGGGGAAAGCCGGCAGGGCGGGCGCGGTTAAACCTTTACAAAGCATGAGACTATCCAAGGGTCATCGTGACGACAGGACAAGTTCAGCGCCTATTTCAACACCCTGCCCCATCGCCACTCCTATCACCATCATCATCATCATCATCATCATATTTTTCATCACCAGCCACACACTCGCAAATGGAAAGCGCAAACTAGAGGACCCTTGGATACGCCCGCACAAATTATTCGGTTAAAGGGGATTCCATATGTCCCCACCGTTGGAAGCACGCTCGGTTCTTGGATCGGTCGATAAGAACTCACACCTAGGGGCCAGAATGAGACAAAACACCAACGACCTTGTTGGCAACTCATCCCAGCCTTTTATCAAATTAATTATTGACACAAGTATCCACCACTGTCCGAACATTCCATTCACTTCACATTCATGGAAATAATCAACGGACAACTTAAGCATTCGACTAAGCATGGCTAAGCATATCTAAGCATGACATACAACAGATATGATTTATCTCAGGCCAACACTTCAACCTATGGCTCATAGGTGGGGAAACAGGTAATGGTTCAGGGAACATGCAATGATAGGATATTATATACACTGACCAAAACTTATCACCAGAATCGAATGCAATCATAGTATGGTGGATAAAATACTTGGGGAATATGAGATATGCCAAGAAGGTTAGGTTAGCTCTTGCCTTGCTGATAACGATGGTCGCACTGGTTGTCGAGGTATTGTGGTGGAACCTCGACTCCGGAATCTAACGGAACACAAACAAATAACAAGAACAAAATAAATAACACGAAGACAAGGTGCAATGCACAATCATGATGATATGGTCATATTATGCATTGGAAAGGTATTGGGCATCTCCCACAAGTTAAATGGAACCCCTAAAATAATTATTGCGATTAACGGGTCAAAACTCCATCTTTAACTTAGTGAATTAGGTGAATATCCAAAATGTCCAGTACTGAAATATGAGGTAAATATGCATGAAAATGACATTATTTGATAGATATTAACCCACTGATCGTTTTGGTACCTTGTTTGCATTTTTCCGATTAACGGTGAGGAAATAGTGATTGAAACGGTTAAGCAATTGATATTATTTTAACCAATTCGGAAATGACATCAAAGTAAAAGTTAGTTGCATGCTGTGATATTAACATAGGTAGATAGCATTTGCTTTGCTGGTCATTTTGGTATATCATTTGCAATTTTTGAAGTATTATTCATCAAGTTATGATAATGTCAAATATTGATTTAATTCTGCCATTTTAGTTAATTTAGATAAACAGCACTAAAAATTAATTCCCCAACTCTCTCCAATGACATGAAGTGATAGCTTATTGTCCACTGATCATTTTGAGCTATTGAACACAATTTTTGGACAAATAGAACTCAAGTTATTGATTTTCTAAAAATGGAATTAAATCTGCCATTTTAATAATTTTAATTAAACAGCAATTTAAATGTTCATCAAGCATGGAAAATGGAACTAACATGTAGATGTTGTTTTCCTGAACATTTATAGATCTTATTTATAATTTTTGAAGCAATAATCATTAAGTTATGAATTTACCAAAAGTTTGAATAACTCACAGGTGATTTGCATTTCACATTTAAATTTCAATTTCAAAAAATTCATTTGCATGTGGGAGTTGCATATTTGAACAGGTTATTAAATTAGGAACATTTTGATATGTCAAATGCATTTTTCTGATTTGCCAAATAGTAGATATTGCAAAATTCTAATTCCTGTTAATTTCTGGAAAATAAAAACTGAAGAATAGACGACGTCATGATGACGTCATCACGGGGCAGCGCCTCTGCCGATCAAGAAATCGTCGCGCACGTTCAAAATTGGCCACGGGCACCTTGCCTACGAGCGAGAGGGAACGGAGGCGAGTCGGGGGGAAGCGGAGGAATGACCAAATGGTCACCGGCGGCTCGCCGGCGACCATGGCGGCGGCGGAGCGTTTCGGTCGGCCACGGCTGAGACGAACCAGAGCGAGCGGAGGAGGGAGAAGGGGACGGGGAGCTGCGCAGGCTCACCAGGGAGCTAATGCCGTGGACGGCGAAGCGAGGGAGGGTCGGCCGGCGGCGAATCGGTGCTCGGCGGCGCCCGGCCGACGCGGACAGGGCGAGGACGCGTCCGGCGAAATGCGGGCACCCCTACCCGATTCCTAGCGCGGGGAGGGAGAGGGCGGCGGTGCAGAGCTGGTGGCATCGGCGTCTTGGCTCCGGGCGGCCGGAGACGGCGGCGTGCGTGACGGCGGCGGCGGACGGACAGGGAGCGGCTAGGGTTTCCTGTGCGGGAGAAATAGAGAGAGAGCAGGGGGAGAATGAGGGAGGAGCAGGTGAGCAGCAGGGGGGGCCTCCATGTCCTCGACGCAGAGGAGAGGGGGGGACCCGGCAGCGAGCGCAGGACGGTGGCACGGCGGCATGGCGGCAGTGATGCCACTGGCGCCACAGGACGATGGTCATTTTGCGATAACCCCCCCGGTCTAATTTTCCCTTTTCTGTTTTTATTTCTTTAAATGAAACAGCAGCACTTTCTATTTAATTTAGGCACCAAAACACTTCCAAAAAATTATGGAAAAATTCATGGAGTCTTAGAAGGGTATAAGTGAGCTCACCATACTTTTGTTTTGAATTTTGGGGAAGGCTTAATTGGTTTCAAATTCAAAGTTGATTTGCCACTATTTGAAGTTCTTATTTTTAATTGAGGCCCTTAAACTTTTTTATAAAATCTGGAAAAATTCACAGAGCCAACATTTATCATTGGGAACTTGTGATAAAATTTGTAGCCCATTTGAAAAACATTTCCTGTGTTAATATTTCAGAACTTGCTCTCTTGCATGTTGGGCTTCCTTTAATTATTTTGCATTTGCAATTGCACTTAAATTTGGTAACAACTATATTTGGAGTTGGTTGAACTTCCTGGACAAATATGGTTGTTCAATAATATTTTGTTTTGCCAATTTGAACAATTGCATTTGGTTGGGAATTTGAGAAGGGTTTGCTTCCTTTGTTTTAATTTTCCATGTGTTGCTTTATTCAACTTAAGCAATTTAAATAATATGCCATGATGCAATGCAAAGCAAAAAGTGAAAATTTGGCCCATATTTTAGGGTACCAATTCTGGGCTGTTACAACACCGCTCCGTCATCGCCCCCTCTTGCGTCGAATGCAGGAAGTTCAATCCTGAAGTTGTCCGCGATGGCGCGCGCACGCTGCACCAGGCTTTCGAACATGAGCCGGCGCTGGCGCGACATGGCCCGGCCGTGACTCTCCTTGTCCCGCGCCTGCTCAACAAGGTTGGCGACCGGCCCCACCTGCTGTTGGAGCTCGAGCAGGTCCTCCTCCAGGGCCGTGACCTTGGATTCGGTGCAGGCTTGGGCCTCCTGGGCGCTCTGGAGGAGAGGAGCCGTCTCCTGCACCTTCTTCTCGAGGACGTCGATGCGGTCCAGGAGCTCCTGGTGCTTGGTCACGAACGCTCCTCTTGCTTCGCGAGGTTGGCCCTGTATTCTGCAGAGAGTTCCTCCCGGGCGAGCTTGACCTTGGCGTCGGCGTCGTCCTCCGCCTTCTTCTGCCTCTTGGCGAGGTCGGCGTTGGCCTTCTCCATGCGCTCCGAGTAGGTGGCCTCGCCCCGGGCCACCTTGTCCTCGCGGGCCTTGAGCTGCTCCTCACGGATGGCCTGGTCCTTCTCGAGCATTTGGACCTGCTCCTCGCGCCGCTGCAGCTCTCCTCCGCGCTGTGTCAGCTCCGCCTCGCGCACTGCCAGATGGCCCTCGCGAGCCTCCAGCAGCTCGCGCTGCTCCTTCAGGCTGGCCCGTGTGTCCTCGGACTCGGCAGCAAATTGCTGCCGTGCGGCCGCCAGCCCCTGGTGCACGGAGGCAGTCTCCGCCTCGAGTGCCTCCCGGTCGGCGTCCAGCTGGTCCATGACCTCCTGCGCCTCCCGCTTGACGCTGTCGCGGGTCTCCTTGGCGAAGCGGAGGGCCTCTTGGCGCTCTGCCTGAGCCGCCGCGTCCTGGCGGCGGCAGGACTCCACCCTCTCTTGGAGGAGGGACCAGGCCTCGCCCAGCCTCGCTCGCTCCGCCGCGATGGCGGCCTCCTCCCTGATGAGCTCGTCCTCCACCTCGCCAAGGGCTTGCAGGGCCCGATTGACGACGACCCGGCGGCGAGCCGCTCGCGGCTCCCGCCGCACCAAGGTTCCCGCACCACTGCCAGGTGCGGAGGCCTCGATCCTTGTCGAGGCGCCCGAGGCCTCCTGCCTTGGGCTCACCGCCGCTTCTGGAGCGGCCAGGGGGCTTGTGGGGGCGCCTCCCCTGTCGCCCGCTTCAAGGGCTCTCTGGGGGCTGGGCGTTCTCTCGCCCCCAGTTCCGGCGCTTGTGGGCTCCGGAGGCCCCTCTGCCTCCTGCTCCCCAGGGGCGCCGCCTGCCCCTTCTGTGGCGGCCGCGTCCGCCGCGGCCTCGGTCGCGCCGGCCCCTCTCGAGGGAGCCTCCTCCTCCTCCCCTGGAGGCTGCTCCAGGACGATCTCCTCGTCCATCCTCTCCTCCTCTGTCTCCTGCTGGACGGGAGGAGTGGCCGCCCCGGTTGGTGGCGGCGGTGCCGCTTCTTCAACCTCCTCAACCGCGTGGTGCGCCACCACGGGAAGAGTCACCACCCGAGACGACGATGGCGCCGTCTCCTCAGCCACCTCCTCTGTGCGCTCCTCCGCCACGGGAGGAGCTGTTGCCCGACCTGACGGCGGCGCTGCCTCCTCCATCACCACCTCCGCGCGGCGCTCGTCCGCGGGAGGAACAGATGCTTGCTGCGGCTCGCCCGCCGCAGGCGTCTCCACAGAGGCGCTGGTGGTCTCTCCAACCTTGTGGAGCCTCCGCCTCTTTGGCGCCGCAGGCTCCCTGAAAGAAAGACAAGTCTGAGGTCCTTCAAGGGGACCTTCGAGAAGTGAAGCAGCAAAGAAAAAGAAGAATCGAGACTTACTCGTCGGCCATCACCCACACCCTCTTCTTCACCCTGGGTGGCTGGGTGTTGCTTGCTCCGGCCTCCTCTGGAGGCACCCTTGCCTCCTCGCGAGAAGCGCTCCTCGCTGTCGCGGCGCTTCTGTCGTGGACAGCCTTGGAGCGGGGCTCGCTGCGCCCACCCCCGCTGCCGCTCGTCTCCTTCTCCCCCTCAACGCGCTTGGAGCGAGCGACGTAGAAGGCACCCTCCTCATCGCTGGAGGAGAGCACCTGGAGGTCCACGTCGGCGGGAATGCTCCTCGAGGAGCTGACGGAGCCTCTCGAGGGGTTGGCGCCCCTCGCCACTTCATCCTCGCCAACAGGGCTGGCGCCTGTCGACGCCTCGTCCCCGCCCGCGGAGCTGGCGCCCCTCGAGGCCTCGCCCTCGGTGGGTACGTCCTCGGCTCCCGAGTCCTCTCCAGCCTCCTCCGCCTCCTCCTGCTCCGGGGGCGCATCCATGTTCTCCGGTTCCGCCGCCAACGGGTTGGGGCGGGGCCCGCGGTGGCCCGCGGGTACTATTCCCCACTCGTCGAACACCGGCATGCCCCGGCGATGCTCCGAGATGCTCTCCTCGGCAAAGGCGATGAGCGGACGTGCGTCGTCTACGGCAGGCAGCGGGATTGTTGTCTTGGAGACGAAGAGGACCCCCAGGACTTGGCTCAGCACCTCAGGCTGGAGGCTGTCTCGGCTCAGCCTCATCGCGTCCATCTTGTCCTTGTAGCTCCACATCGGCTCAGAGTGCCATTGGAGGGGGGCAATCCGGCGCCTCAAGAAGTCTCTGGCCACCATCTGGCCGGTGACCCCTGCCTCGCGGACACGCTGGATGTATGTGTACACCGCGTCGAGGTTTCGGCCGGTGAACTCTGCACTCCCCCAGCGCGCCCACTTCGCCGGGGGCCCCTCAGGCACCTCCAGGAGGGGGTTCCTCATCTTAGCGTCGACGAAGAGCCACCGCTCGCGGAAGCCATCCACCTTCTTCGTCACCATGGTGATGGCATTCTCACCTTGCCAAGCGATGGGGATGTAGTTCTCGCTCCTGGCGGCGGCGATGCGGAAGGAGACGCAGCCGAGGTGCTCGCCGGCGGCGCTGCTCCGGAGGGAGTAGAAGCTGCGGAAGAGCTCCACCGAAGGGCGAATGCCGATGTAGGCCTCGCAAAAGTAGGCGAAGATGGAAAGAATGAGAATGGAGTTGGGGTGAAGATGGAGCAAGTGGATCTGGTACGTCTCCAGAATCGCCAGAAGGAAGTCAGAAAATGGCGGCACGAGGCCAGCATAGAGAGTGTGGAGGAAGACGGGGTAGAACTCGTCGGCGAGCCTGCTGCCGCTTGGCCTCATCTCGGTGGCCCCATGCTCGTTGGAGCCCGCCGCCACCATGTGACGCACCTTGGCTATCGCCGCCGCGGAGACGCGGGTCGGCGGCATCGCCGCCGTAAGGGCCGCACCGCGCAACGCCGCCGCCGACGCGCCGGCCGACGAGCCGGCCTGCACCGTGGCCTTGCCCTTCGCGTCGGTGCCCGCTTTCTTGGGTGCCATCGCTCGCCGGAGAGGAAGAAGACAACCGTGGAGAAGGAGCGCTCTGGAAAGAAGGAATCGTTTGGAAGAAGTGGGCGGCGGAGCAATGGGAGAAGTGACGGGCGCAGTCTGCGCGCCCAGACTTTATTGACCGGGCGCTTGGTCGTGGCGGGTCCCACCACGACGCCCGTTGAAGCCGAGGAGATCGTGGCCGCGGGCGCAACCGTCGCGCTCCACGTGTCGCGGCCCTGGCAGGCTCTGTTGGGCCCTCGACGCTTCGCCTCCGTCGGCAACTCCGGCGTGCCCATCGTGGGCCCGGGGGCTACTGTCGGCACAGTGGAAACCAGGGTACCACGGGCCGGCCCGCCAGGGCCCAAGGGACTCTTCAGCCTCATTTTCGCTAAGGACCAGGCTCTCAGCCTGTAGAGGCTCTCCAAGCCTGTCGAGTCTCGACAGGCGATCTCTCTACAAGAAGGCGCCTCAAGGCGCCACCAGGATTTCGGCTAAGGACTAAGCCGCGAAGCTTGCCGAGGCTTTTCGCCTCGGGAGGCTTCCTTCCTCTCGAAGCCAGCTCTGCCTCCGCGGCAGAGCGCACATGGGCTCTGCGCTTCCCGCAGAGTCACTGACGCGCCAAAGCGCGATGACGCCAGCGCCCCAGTTGCCGTTCTGATGAATAAAGGGGTCAACAAAGCAGCACCAAGCAAAGCAGACAACGAGACTTGCCACTTTGGTGATAAGGAGACCGCCTGCAGCTACGCTCCAACGGCGACGTCACCGCGGGACCCGTTCCACGTCTGCAGCGCCAGCCCACCGTCCTGGCTGGACGGTGCCTCTTTTCAGCTTTGGTGACGCTGCTCCCCTGCCGTGGACCGCGTCCATGGGCTCTACCTTTATGGTGGACTTCACCTTTATGGTGCACCGTGCCTCCTCCTTCGTCGGGATGTGGCAACCCTTCCCGCCCAAATGTTTGGGCGGAAGAGGACCAAGACGACTATAAAAGGAGGGAGGGCACTCCCGTGCCAAGGGTTCAATTTTCCTTTGGCTAGGACAGATCTAGGGTTTTAGCCATTGGCAGCCATCTCGAGCTCCACAAGCTCACCCTGTACCAAAAACCTCTACAAGCAATACAGCCTAGCAGGACGTAGGGGTTTTACCTCCACAAGAGGGCCCTGAACCTGGGTAATACCGCGCGTTCCTCTCTGCAGTGTTCTCCTCCAGCGAGCCCGACGAGCACCGTCGCCGTGGAACGTTGGAGGTTGTTTGACTCCGTGTTCAGCCCCTTGCTCGATTCTTACCTCGTGAGATACGCCCGGTTCCTGGGCCTATTCTCCGACAACAACCTTTTGCAAAAGATTGGTTAGAGGCTTTGAAATTTTGGAGAAGTCTTTAATGAACCTACGGTAAAAACCTGCATGCCCAAGAAATCTTCTTATACCTTTTATATCTTGTGGGTATGGTAGCTTCTCAATAGCTTCTATCTTGGCTGGATCAACTTCTATTCCATTTCCAGAAATCTTATGTCCTAGAAAAATTCCTTCGGTAACCATGAAGTGACACTTCTCCCAATTGAGAACTAGATGTTGATCCTCACAACGCTGCAAAACTTTGTTAAGATTGAACAAGCAATTATCGAAAGAAGTACCATACATAGAAAAATCATCCATAAAGACTTCCATTATCTTCTCAATGTAATCTGCAAATATAGCATTCATGCATCTTTGAAAAGTAGCAGGAGCATTGCATTCCGAATGGCATTCTTCTATAAGCAAAAGTACCAAATGGGCAAGTAAAAGTGGTCTTTTCTTGATCGTCCTTATGGACAGGAATTTGCGAGAAACCTGAATAACCATCTAGATAACAAAAGTGAGAGTGTTTAGATAACCTTCTAACATTTGATCAATAAATGGCAATGGGTAATGATCTTTTCTAGTTGCTTTGTTTAATTTCCTGTAATCAATGCACATCCTATAACCAACTACAGTACGTTGAGCCACAAGTTCATTCTCATCATTTGGAACTACAGTCATTCCACCCTTTTTAGGAACACAATGGACAGGACTAACCCACTTGCTATCAGCTATAGGATAAATGATACCCGCTTCCATGAGTCTTATTACCTCTTTTCTTACCACTTCTTTCATTTTTGGATGGAGACGGCGTTGATAATCAACAACAGGTTTTGCATCCTCTTCCAAATTAATTTTATGCATTCATAGAGCTGGGTTTATACCTTTAAGATCATCAAGAGAGTATCCAATAGCTGGTCGATGAGCTTTTAGTACATCAAGTAGTTTCTCTTCTTCTTCAGCTGAAAGGTTAGCACTAATAATGACAGGATATATATTCTTATCATCTAAATATGCATATTTCAAATTGTCAAGCAAAGGTTTTAATTCAAAACTAGGATCCCCTTTAGGTGGTGGTAACACTCCTAAATTATCAGGTGGAATATGCAACTGTAACTGTGGTGGTTGCTGCCATAGTATTTGTTCTAGAGCCTCTTTTTCCTCATCATTAAATGGTTCATCTTAATTAAGCATATAACTTTCAACAACATCTGTTGAAGCTACCGCTATAGAAGCAATAGTTTCAATTATATCTTCAGAAATTGGCTCTTTCACAACATGTTTATCAACAAATTTGGAAAAATTGAACTCAAGTCTTTCACTATCACATTTAATAAACACTTTCTCTTTAAGCAAATTAATTTCAGCCCCAACAGTACGCAAGAAAGGTCTCCCAAAAATGATAGGACAAAAAGAATCTTGAGGGCAACTAAGCACAATAAAATCAGCAGGATATTTAATTTTACCAACTAGAACTTCAATATCTCTAACAATTCCAAAAGGACAGATATATTATTTATTAGCAAGTTGAATTGTCATACCTTTCCCTTCCATAACAATAGGATCAATATCAGGCTTGATTTCAAGATAGAGAGAATATGGAATGACACTAATGCTTGACCCAATATCACATAGACCATGATAACTTGAAGTCCCAATAGAGCATGAGATTATAGGTTTTCCCACCTTGGTCGAATTACCTCTAATAATTTTAGTAGCATCTTCACATAGATAGACATCAACAGGATCTTCTTCATTTAATTGTTTGATAACAGAAATTTGAGTATTGACTTCCACCTGTTCATATGGCTTAGGACATTTTCTTTTACTCTTGTTAGTAACAGTAGTAAGCAAATTTTTCTTAACTTGGTTTGGATATGGGGGTGGCTCAACATACTCCTCAATTCTCACAGATGACACTGGCTCTATCTGTTTAATAACTTTAGGAATAACAATAGACTGTTTAACAGGTTCAACATAAGTTTCAAACCCACTTTTAGGAATGCGGACATGCTCAGCAAAAGATTTAGCTATTTCAAGTATAACATAAGGATCAAGATTAAATGTATCACTCATATTTTTAAACAAGATAGAAGTAGAGAAGGTCTCCACACATGAATATCCATAATCAAAATAAGGTTTATTACCTTTATCAAGTTCCCAGTGTCCAGTATTTTCAGAAATAGTTTCCAATAGATTCCATGCTTCTTCTTCAGTATTATTTGTAAAACTACCACCAGATGAATTTCCAAAATTTCCTTATGCTTAATAGGTAGCCTCACATAAAAGTTTATCAATATAAGTTTCTTTGTAAGATCATGACAAGGATTCTCACGAAGGAGTGCCTTCAGTCTCCCCCAAGCTTGAGTAATACTCTCTCCCAGATGTGGCCAGAAATTAAATATATAGCAGCGACTCTCATAAGCTTCTCTAGGAGTAAAAATTTTAAGAAAGAAAATCTTCCTCAATAGACTCCATTCAGTAGTGGCTCCTTCATCCAAAGACCTGAACCAAATACGAGCATTACCAGATAAAGACATAAATAATAACTTCCTTTTCACGTAGTCCTCAGAAATACCAGGGATCCTGAATAAGCCACATATTTCTTCAATCATTTCAATGTGTTCACGTGCAGTCTTAGTTCCATCTCCTGAAAATACATTCTTCATAACTCTTTCAACATGCCCAGTGGGAATTTTAAATCCCACTTCAGGTATCTTAGACACAGCAGTTTCAACCACTTTAGAAGTAGTGGTATAAGCACTTTCAAAAAGAGTAAGGTACAGCGAGGGACGATTCTTAAGTGCCATAATAGCAATGAGATAAAACAGCAAATATAATTCAGATTTCAAGTTCTTCCACTTACCAATAGCGCTACGCTCCTCGGCAACGGCGCCAGAAAAGTATCTTGATGACTCCCAAGTGCAGGAGATCAATTGTAGTACCTTACAATGAGAAAAGGTTGTCGAACCCACGAGGAGCTGAAGGTATTGGTTAGAAAGAATGATAAATAAATCAATAAAAGATGCAAGTGTTTTTGGGATTTTTGGTTGTATAATTGCAAAAGAATAAAAATGCTTAAAATAAATAGTAGCAAGTAGAAAGCTCTCAAAGAGAGAGAAAGCCCAATCCTCTATGTGGCTAGAGGACAAGCTCAAGTGATGTGTGTCTTATATGTGGAAAACATTCCCGAGGGCGGCATGGATATCACTAGGCATAGAGATTTATTAAACAACACGTTGCATATCTTATCAAGTTTTAATTTTCTTGGGGCGAAGCCATAACTAGGCATAGCTAAATAATTAAACTACAACCCCTTATGATGGATCATGTGGCCAATTTAATGACTTGCACAAGAATTATTAAGACATAAAGTCCCACCATAGCATTACACTCTAAGGTCCCCGACACTACTACCCATATAATATAACTGCATGACTCTGTCTTGGGCTTAGTTGTCCTCCCAAGTCTTCCTCAATTCATTACACTACGTTGTTCTCCTATGAGCCCTTTAAAGGTGAAGTGTTGTGCAGTCGACGTTCGCACAACACCATCATAGAATCACATAAAAGATAAACTATTGACAAAATACCAACACATGTTATATATAAATCATTGCCAATTCATCCTATGCCCTCAGGAACATATGGGAACTACTCACAACGTGCAAACATGATCATAATCAGTGGCATAAAGGGTACAACACAATCTGAAATAAATACTTCACCACCAAATAATGACAAGTACCCAATCACAAACATGAATAGGAGCACTAGCCAATGATCTAGGGTATAGCAACTCTCAAACTATGAGGGGAACAGAGTGGATCACGGAGATGGTGATGGAGATGGTGCTGGTGATGGTGATGACGGTGATGTAGAGGCCTCCTCCCACGCCAAGGAGGAGAGGTGATGATGATGGCGGCGATTTCCCCCCTCTCCGGAGCTCTGGAGCAGCAGGATCTGACCCCCTTCGGAGAGAATCAGGAGCTCCGCCGCCGCCACTGCCTCAGATAATTCGGGGAAATTAGGGCGTCCCTTTTCGGCGAAGACGAAGGTGTTGGTAAAAAGCCCCACGCGAGGAGGTGCTCGAGGGCCCACCTGGTGGTCCCACGCGGCCAGGTACATGGGCCGCGTGGGCCCACCCCATTTGGCCCTCGTGGCCCTTCTGTCTTCGGTCTTCTTTCCTCCACCCTTCTCCTGATGAATAACTGGCATGGTATTTTTCCTTTAATTATTTGAGTCCGCGAAACTCCTGAAACAATAAAAACAAGAAAAGGGGGGTATTCTGCCTCCCAGATGTTAAATGCCAAAAATAGGGACTTTGTATGAAAGTCCCATAAATCATCTAAAACATGCAAAACATCGATACAACAATGCAAATAACATACCAATATGATAATATAAGATATAAAAAATGATGATATAAAATGCACGTATCACGCCCTCGGGAACGTTTTCCACTTATACATTACACACCACTTGAGCTTGTCCTCTTGCCACATAGAGGATTGGGCTTTCTCTCTCTTTGAGAGCTTTTTATTTGCTACCATCTACTTTAAGCATTTTTATTCATTTGCAACTATACAACGAAAAATCCCAAAAACACTTGCATCTTTTGTTGTTTTATTTATCATTCTTTCTAACCAATACCTTCAGCTCCTCGTGGGTTCGACAACCTTTTCTAATTGAAAGGTACTACAATTGATCTCCTGCACTTGGGAGTCATCAAACCCTCCTCTCCTTTCTCCTCATCGGATTTAGCCGAAGCCAAATCCTTTGCGGCGGAAGCGGGGTCCTCTGTGGAAGGGGGTACGGAGGCTCTACTAGTCATGAGTTGCTTGAACATTTCTCGCATCTCATCAAGTTGAGTTGCCATGGAGGATTTCAATTCATTGAAATCCTCAATGGAAACTCCACTAGTAGAAGTCTCCGGATCACCTTCCGTGGGTGCCATACTCTTAGGCGGTGAAGCCTAAATAAAGAGCCGAGGCTCTGATACCAATTGAAAGGATCGTATGGGCACCTAGAGGGGGGTGAATAGGTGCTACACCAAATTTTAATTCTTTTTCGATTTTAGGCTTGACACAAAGGTAAATTCTCTAGATATGCAACTACGGTGAATTTACCTATATGACAAGCAAGCAACTACGACTAGGCAATTAACAAGAAACAAGTAAAGGTAGCTAAGGGATAGAGATCACCGAAAGTAGAAGCACGCGGAGACAAGGATGTATTTCAGAGTTCCTCCTTGTTAAGGGAGTACGTCTCGTTGGAGGGGTGTGAGCTCGCCACAAAGGCCTACTCAACGCCACAAAGGCCTCACCCTATTCTCCGATGAACCTCGCCACAAAGGCTCGGTTCACCTTCCACTATCGGTATCCATCAAGGCGGAATGCGGAGCCCTTACAATGTTCTTGGGGCACACACCCACAACTTAATCGGGGGCTCCCAAAACAACACAACCACTGAAACAATAGCAATACAAGTGAGAACACAAATGGCCTAGGTTTTCCAAGTGGAAGCCCTAGGGATGAGTCCCTCTAGCAAACGAGGGGGAAATGAAAAGCCACTTGGTGAAGATGTAGATCGGGGGCTTCTCCTTCAATCCTCCAAAGATCAACGAGTTTGAGTGGAGGGATTGGGAGATCTAGTGATTTTGAGCTTTGGGCATTAATGGAGGAGAGAGAGACTTCAAAGCTAAGTGTCTCAAGGTTGGTGAAGGGGTATTTATACCCCTTCACAAAATCTGGCCGTTGGGACAGCGAGGGGTCGGAACTTCCGGTGCATAACACCGGAACTTCCGGCCTGGGGCCGGAACTTTCGGTCTGCACATCGGAATTTCCGGTGGGCCAGAAAACTCTGGAGAAAATTTCCGCCCAGAACCTCCGGGACCCCTCCCGAGAGGTAACCCCAAAATGACTTAGCCAAAATTCCACCGAAAACTTCCAGGGCCGGAACTTCCGGCCAAGAGGCCGGAAATTTCCGGGATAAACTTTCGGGGAGAAGTTCCGGGACCCCTCCAGAGAGGGATCCCAAAAATGACTTTGCCGATTTCTCGCTTGGCCGGAACTTCTGGGCCAAAGGCCGGAACTTCTGCCCACCGGAACTTTCGGTACAGGACCGGAACTTCCGGGCCTAAAAGGCTGATTTAACCCATAGACTCCGTTTCTCTTCTCCGTCTTCGATCTTTTCACCTTCTTGGACTAAGCACCTAAAAAACCTGACATGACACTTTAACGAATGTGATTAGCCCACAAGATATGTTCATTATATCACCAAAACTAAGAGATGTTCTTTCATAATGTTGTTAAGAAAAGTGGAAAGAAAGCTAAGGAACCTTATGAACAACTAAATGTTCAACCTTCAGTAGCTTTAGTTAAAGATTTAACAGGGGAAAATGTAGAAGGAGGCCATATAATTTTTCTGAGCATGCTTCTAATATTGTTAGACCTCCGAAAGGAAAAGCTAAAAAGGTTGGCACTCCTGTTATTTCTGTGAAAATTGGCAATCATTGCTATTATGGTTTGTGTGATATTGGTGCTAGTTCCAGTGCAATACCTTTTTCTCTATATCAAGAAGTAATGCATGAAATTGGGACTTGCGAAATTGAAGATGTTGATGTGGTTATTCAACTCGCCAATAGAGATACTATCTCTCTGGTGGGAATTGATAGAGATGTTGAAGTATTGTGTGGTAAGATCAAATACCCTACTGATTTTCTTGTACTAGGTTTGGTTGCAGATAAATCTTGTCCTATTGTATTTGGTAGACCTTTCTTAAATACCTGTAGTGTTATTATTGATTGCAAAAAGGAAAAGGTTTGTACTAAATTTGACGGTGAAAGTTATGAATTTAATTTTTCCAAGTTTGCTACACAACGTCATGAAAAGGAATTGCCTAATGAATACTCTAAAATTGAAAACTTGCTGCTATTGTTGTTGCTCCTAATGATCCTTTGCAGCAATTTATGGAAGACCATGAGAGTGAGGTGTTCATGCAGGAAAGAAATGATTTGGAGGACATCTTTCTTCGTCAAACTGCAATCCACAAACATAATTTACCTGTGGAATCATTAGGGATGCCGACCCCTCCCAAGGGAGATCCTGTTTTTGAACTTAAAACTCTTCCTGATGATCTTAAATATGCATATATTGATGAAAAGAAAATATATCTTGTTATTATCAATGCTAAACTTTCAAGACAGGAAGAAGAGGGATTATTGGAGTACTTCGGAAACATCAGGGCACGATGGGATACACTTTGGATGATCTTAAAGGGATTTCTCCTGCTATATGTCAACACATAATTATTCTTGAGTCTGATGCAAAACCTGTTGTTGATCATCAATGGAGGTTAATTCCGAAAATGAAGGAAGCGGTGAGAAATGAGGTGCTCAAACTCCTCGAAGCAGGTATAATTTATCCTATTGCTGATAGTAGGTGGGTTAGTCCTGTGCATTGTGTTCCTAAGAAAGGAGGTATTACTGTCGTTGCAAATGATAATGATGAGCTTATTCCTCAAAGAGTTGTAGTCGGTTATAGAATGTGCATTGATTTTCGAAAATTAAATAAGGCTACAAAGAAAGATCATTATCCTTTACCTTTTATTGATCAAATGTTAGAAAGGCTATCTACGAATACTCATTTTTGTTTTCTTGATGGTTATTCTGTTTTTTCTCAAATTGCGGTTAGACACCAAGATCAAGAGAAAACAACTTTTACCTGTCTGTATGGAAATTATGCTTATAGATGCATGTGTTTTGGTTTATGTAATGCACCTACTACTTTTCAAAAATGCATGTCTGCTATTTTTCATGGCTTTTGTGAGAAAATTGTAGAAGTATTCATGGACCATTTCTCCGTCTATGGAACTTCTTGATAATTGCCTACACAATCTTGACAAAGTTTTGCAGAGATGTGAAGAGACAAACCTTGTTCTGAATTGGGAAAATGCCATTTTATGGTTAATGAAGGTATTGTTCTTGGACATAAAATCTCTGAAAGAGGCATTGAAGTTGATAGAGCTAAAGTTGAAGCTATTGAAAAGATGCTCTGTCCTAGGGATGTTAAAGGTATACGCAGTTTTCTTGGTCGTGCTGGTTTTAATAGGAGGTTTATAAAAGATTTTTCCAAAACCTTGAAACCTCTTACTAATATTTTGCAAAAAGATATTCCCTTCATTTTTTATGATGATTGCAAAGAAGCTTCTGAAATTCTTAAAAAAGCTTTAACAACTGCTCCAATTGTTCAACCTCCCGATTGGAATTTACCTTTTGAGATAATGTGTGATGCTAGTGATTTTGCTGCAGGTGCTGTCTTAGAACGGCGCATTGATAAAAATTGAATGTTATTCATTATGCTAGCAAAACTCTTGATAGTGCTCAAAAGAATTATGCAACTACTAAAAAAAGAATTTTTAGCTGTTGTGTTTGCTTGTGATAAGCTTAGACCTTACATTGTTGATTCTAAAGTAACTATTCACACCGATCATGCTGCAATTAAATATCTCATGGAAAAGATAGATGCTAAGCCTCGGCTTATTAGATGGGTTCTTTTGTTGCAAGAATTCGATTTGCATATAGTTGACATGAAGGGTGTTGACAATCCGATTGCTGATAATTTGTCTAGAATGGAAAATATACTTTATGATCCTATTCCTGTTAATGATAATTTTCCAGACGAACAATTGGCAGCCATAAAGGTAAACACTCGTGATAATCCTTGGTATGCAGATTATGCTAACTTTATTGTTTCCAAGTTTATCAGCAAAGGAAGAAATTCTTTTATGACTTGAGGCATTATTTTTGGAATGACCCACATTTATATAAAGAAAGAGTTGATGGTATTATTCGACGTTGTGTTCCTGAGCATGAACAAGAGGAAATTTTGAGGAAATGCCATAGTAGTCCTTATGGTGGACATCATGCTGGAGACAGAACCGCACACAAAGTGCTACAATCAGGGTTCTATTGGCCTACTCTATTTAAAGATGCAAGAAAATATCTTTTATCTTGCAATGAATGCTAAAGAGTTGGTAATATTAGTAGACATAATGAAATGCCTATGAATTATTCTCTTGTTATTGAACCTTTTGATTGTTGGGGATTTGACTTTATGGGTCCTTTCCCTAGTTCACATGGTAATACTCATATACTTGTTGCTGTTGATTATGTCACTAAATGGGTAGAAGCTATTCCAACTCCTAGTGCTGATCATAAAACTTCCTTGAAAATGCTTAAAGATGTCATCTTTCCTAGATTTGGTGTGCCAAGATATCTTATGACTGATGGAGGTTCTCATTTTATTCATGGTGCTTTTAGAAAAACTCTTGCTAAATATGATGTTAATCATAGAGTGTCTTCACCTTATCATCCCCAAACTAGTGGACAAGTGGAATTAACTAATAGGGAGATTAAGTTAATCTTGCAAAAGACCGTTAATAAATCTAGAAAGAATTGGGCTAAGAAACTTAATGATGCTTTATGGGCTTACAGAACTGCTTACAAAAATCCCATGGGCATGTCTCCTTATAAAATGGTTTATGGAAAGGCTTGTCATTTACCACTAGAATTAGAACATAAAGCTTACTGGACAACTAAAAAACTTAATGATGATTAGACTTACCGGTGAGAAAAGATTGCTTGATCTGAGTTCTTTGGATGAATGGAGAAGTGAAGCTTATGAAAATGCCAAATTATATAGAGAGAAAGTTAAGAAGTGGCATGATAAAAATATTTTGAAAACGGAATTTAATGTTGGAGATAAAGTATTATTGTATAGGTCCCGTCTCAGATTTTTTGCAGGAAAACTCCTATCAAAATGGGAAGGGCCCTTTATTATTGAAGAAGTTTATCGTTCCGGTGCCATTAAAATTAACTCGTTGGATGGAGATAAACCACAAGTGGTCAATGGCCAAAGGCTCAAGCATTACATTTCTGGTGATCCACTTGAAAAAGATGTTGATATAATACAAGTTGTGACTCCAGAAGAATTCATCAAAAATAAATATCAGAAGGATCCAGAGTCAGAATTGGAATAGGTATCAGTTCTGGTAAGTAAACTTCCTCGGAAAATTCCAGAAAATTTATATTCGTCGTTTTTAGGAAATATAATAATTTACAAACAAAGAAGAGATGAAGTCGAAGACCTGGGTGCCCAGGTGGCACCTGGCCGCGGTCCAGCCATGGGCAATGCCTGGGCCCCACCTGGAGCCCCAGGAGCCCTCCTCCGACTCCGCCTTGTCTCTTCGCCTTCCTTTTATTCAGAAATTTTTTGCTATATATTCACCCGGATCTCTTGAGGTCTTTATCTCGTGTTTTCGACGCTTTTCGTTTTCAAGTTGTGTCCGCCAGATTTTCAAGCCCTAGTTTGAGATGTCTTATTGAGGATCAAGCGGATAGGACTACGACGCTAGGCGCCATCGTGAACTCCAACAAGACATCAATGAAGGAGCTTTGTTGGATGGTCCACCGAGGAAGAGATTGCCGCTAGGAGGGCTGACATGGAGCGCATCGTCTTTGAAGAAGTAAGGAGGGCACCACCACGTCGCCCTGCAGGACCAGCAACTGGGACACCAAGGCCAAGCAACCCCACTTTTGTGGGATCCATTAACTATCAGCGTGCTTTTTCTCATAATGTGCAGGGATCGATGTTGCCAAGCTTTGATCCATTGTCAATCCCTACTGTTGCTGAAGCACATAGAGTCGCGGATCAGTTTTGTGAGCAATACCGCGCTCTTAGGGAAGAAGTGGAAATACTCCAAGAAGAAAACACTAGACTCCGCCGGATGCTGCAACGTTTCCTCACACCTATTACTGTAGTTCCACCATCACCACCGAGGGAGTAATCTGGACGCCATTGGTAATGGCGCTCCCTTGGCTTGTTCCAAGCTTGGGGGAGTGCCTCGGTATCATCATTATCTTTTACTTTTTATCTTTTAGTCATGTCTCATGTCTTGAGTAGAGAAGTTATCATATGAAATAGTTGTGTGCAAAGTGGTTGTCTTCCTATCATGTGTTAGCCTTGTATCCGTTGGTGTGGTTGTCGTTATGGAATATTAATGAGAAGTTGTGTTTTTACTTTCCCGCACCTTTTTATTCTAGCATTGCAAGCAATCTCTTGATATCTTAGGAAGAGTGTTGGCCTCACATTGGGTGTAGCCTTGAAAATATTATTGAGTGTTGGCAAACATAGCATTGGTCAGGAGCAAAAATTCTTGGATGCTTGAGTAGAGAAGAAAGTTTCACTTGAAAATATATTATCTTTGATATCTTACAGATTTGTCGGTTTCCAAGCTTTATATTATTGAAAAAAATCTTTATGCTGACAAGGAAGACGACTCTCTAAGGTATGATCAATCTTATCATTGGTAATATATATTGTTTGTATCTCTCAACACTTATGTTTGGTACAAAACCTTCCTAGCCTAAAGCCTTGTACTGAGAGGGAATGCTTCTCGTGCATCCAAAACCTTGAGCCAAAACCTTCCAAAGTGTGCACCATAACTTCCTACTCGTGGTATTTAATAGCCACTCCAAGTAAATTTGTCGTGCGCTACCTTTAAACCTTCAAAATACTCCAATTTGTGTCTTTTTTTAGCTCATGAGGAATTAGTAAGGAAGTTTGTTATATCCTGTGTCAAGCAAGGTCATTTCCCTCCTTTCACCTAGTTAGCATGGATTACGTGCTCACTTAAATTTGCAAGAGAGCTGGCAAGAGACCCCGTGTCTCAAATCAAAATATAAATATAACCTACCCCGACGGCTGTGCATGCTCCAGGGCAGCGGGGAACATGACGGCAGCCGACGATGCCTACTGCACGTGGGCGGGCTTGATGTGCGGCTCCTGCGGAGTCGTCATGGGGCCTGACATTTCTGGGATAAATTTCTCCGGCGCGCTCCCATGGGCGCTCTCCCGCCTCCGTAGCCATCTCCGCCTCGACGCTCAACATCGACACCAACACCTTCTCCGGCTGTGTCCCGTCCTCCCTCGGTCACGTCGCCTCGACGTCGTGTCTGCCGAGGGGTGTGTGAAGATGAACAACGCTGCAGCCTGCACGTTGTGGTGCGTCGGGTGCAGATGCCAACCCGACCTCGACATCATGAACTCCCGCGCCCTCTTCATCTCGAGGTGCCTACGCCACCGCCTGAGGTAACGGCATGCGCCGACTCCTCTGTCCATCCGTTAATCATTCCTTCCCTCACGTGCCCCTGCAATTTTGTCTCCTCGCCCACCATCTGCTCGTACATAATGCATCTACCCATGCTGACCAATTTTCACGTTGTGGATGATGTCTGCGGCATTGTAGCAGTATGCGACGGGGCAACTCTAATGATGCAGAAAGTAGTGCATTCGGATCATCGGTGGTGCGACCAAACTCAACCATGGAGGAGGGGTGCGGCAATTTGCATGTAGCCGCCGGGACGTGCTGACGGATCAAGGTGCAAGCTCTCGAGGTGAAGTGACGCACATGCAGCGGCCGCACCTCATCCCAGGAAGACTGTCAAGTTTAAGAAAGGTGAGTTGTTGCTACTTTCCAGCAAATTGAAATGCTTGAAATGCTCATCACGTTGTGTATGTTGTGCTACTGCCCAACAAATTGTATTTTCTCTATCCAGCATATACTAGTAAATCACATATGGCTTGTTGTCTCGTAAATTTTGCTATTTCAAATCTTAAGAGAATGAACATTGTGTCGCATTTTCTCTGTTTGGTCTATATGGCCGTGACCGAAGAACGACTTGAAAAAACCGGGGACTAAATAAGGAAAGACCAGAAAGACTGAAGATACTACGAGTGGCCTATCTAGATGACTGAAATTCGTAAAAACCAAAGAGACCGGACCTACAAACCGAAAACATCGAATACAGAGGCCTAGGAGCAGTAGGTTCCAGATGGTGGAAATGGTGCATGACGTAGTCTGCGACACCATCAGGGATAAGCCCACGACATTGACAAGGAAATGAGTTGTTGCTCCCTTAGATTGAAGAGACGTGTTGTTGAGTGAAAAATTATCACCGTGACGATGTAGTTACCACTTAATAGACTGTGGAATGAAAAGATATCACCGTAATGGTGACATAGGTACCATGGTGTTGATTAAATAGTTACCAACTTGGCTCTTTTGTAATTTCCAGTTTGGCGCTTATATAGTTGACAAATTAGTAATTATGTAGTTACCAAATGCGTGGAGTAAATAGTTACCAACATGACATAATGAAGTTATCAGGGTATTGAGCGAAAAGTTATCAATATACTGTTGATATAGTTACTAGGCTTTCGAGTGAAAAGTTGACAACATGTTGCTATTGCATTACCAAGGTGTCAATTGAAAAGTTAGCAATATGGTGGTGTAGTTATGAGGGATTCGAGTAAAAAGTTATCACATGTAGAGCACATATAGTTAACATGAAGTCGAGTAAGAAGTTATCAGCACGGTGACTATATAGTTATCAAGGTGTTTAGTAATTAGTTATCAGCATGATGATGATGGAGTTACCAAGGAGTTGAGCACATAGTTACCACTCTTATGATGATGTAGTTACCAGTGTGTCGAGTAAAAAGTTACCACCCTCGTGACTATGTAATTACCAAGGTGATGAGTAAATAGTTATCAACACGATAATGATGTAGTTACCAGGGTGTCGAGTGCAAAGTTACTACCATAGTGATGATTTAGTTACCAATGTGTTGAGTAAATAGATAACAACATAATGATGATGTATCCACTAAGGTGTTGAGAAATAGTTATCAATGTGTTGTTAAGTAGATAGTTACCAAGGTGTGCATGTGGGAGAAGGTTGGATAAGTGGTTATATGCTCTATAACTTATGTGTAAGCAACATGATAACTTTCGTACCACGGGACTGATAACTTCTGTGCATGGCCTGGTAACTTTTGACCTGAAGAAAAATCGTCGAAACATACCAACATAGATCTTAGTTTAGAAAGTGTTGTCACATGATGAAAACGGATTTTAAATCGATCGTGTTTGAGCTACTAAACATTTTTGAAGTTTTAAAATCGGAAAGATGTGATGATATCAGGTTTTTTTGTCTTTAGTGCATGAATGATTGTGCATGTGAGGAAAATGTTGAGTGAACCGTTTTGTGCCCGGTAACTTGTACGTAAACAAATGATAACTTACGTACCACAAAAATGGTAACTTCCATGTCGCGGCCTGGTAAATTTAGACCCAGAAAATATTCTTTGAATCATAGCAACATATTGCCAAATTTAAAATGTTCGTCAAGGTGCATTTAGTGGCAAAACAGATTTTAGACCAGTCCGACTGTTTGAGTTACAAAACATTTTAAATTTTTGAAATGAGAAAAATCTAGGATGACATCATGCTTTTGTCCTTAGTGCACCTTTGCACGTAAGGGGAAAGTTGTGGAAACCTTTTTATGTCTGATAACTTATGTGTAAACATCATGATAACTTACATACCATAGGTGTGGTAACTAATGTGTAGCGGTATGATAACTTTTGACCAAAAAAATCATCAAAACATATCAATATAGGATCCAGTTTCAAAAATCTCACTAGATTTAATGATGAAAATTGATTTTTATTCAGAACGACGGTTTGATATACAGAACATTTCGAATTGTCGAAATGAGAAAATTTAGTGTGACATTAGCATATGAATGCATATGAGGAGAAGGTCGAGAGAACCATTTTTGAGCTCAATAACTTATGTGTAAACATCATGATAACTTACGTAAGCCAGATCTGATAACTTTTGTATTGCGTCCTGGTAAGTTTTGGCCCGAAAAAAAGTCGCCGAAACATATCAACATGGGTTCTAGTTTTGAATAACTCGTCGCGCTGGATTTAGTAGTAAAAACGGATTTTGAATCGGACCGACGAATATGAGCTACAAAACATTTTGAATTTTCAAAATGGGAAGAATTTATGATGTTGTCAGCTTTTTGTCCTCTACTGAATATATGCATGCATGTGCATGAAAACGTTTGGTACCTACACCTAAATACATAACGTTCTACGTACGAGTAGAGATTTGGTGCTCCCGAGCTCCAGTGCTCCTTCTACGTTTGAAAAAAAATAAAACAAATACTTACGAGTTTCAAAAAATATTAATAAAAATCACGGCAGTAGATAAAGGTGTATCCCACAATCGTGTAAAATTTCAACTTCAAATACTTTGTAGTTCGATCTACACAAAAATGACAAAACTGTGGATTTGAGTATGAACATTTTCAAATCTCCAAATTTTATCAGATTTGTCATTTTTGTGTAGCTCAAAATACAAAGTATTTGAACTTGATTTTTTACATGATTGTGGGATACACCTTTTCCTACATATGTGATTTTTTTAATATTTTCTGAAACTTTAAACTATTTGTTTTAATTTTTTTGAAGGAGCAGGAGTCCTGGTGCTCGGGAGCAACGGAGACTTCGTTTACGTATAGCAAAGTCCAAGAACATACATAGGCCGGTTACGCACTTCCAGCAATCCGCCTTCTTTCCGCCGTTACTGCAATTCTGCTCCCCGCCTTCGCACGGTTTTCTTCTCCTTCCCCACCGTCTCTATTCGCCGCCGGCCCGCCGCTTGGTTTCCCTTCCCGTTATCTTCGCCCCGGCATCAGCATCACCGATGGCCTCCCGGCTACGGCTCGGCGGCCCGAATCCCCAGTGCTCCGTATCCGTCTCCGGTGCCGGCGAGACAGAGGCGGAAGAAGGAGGAGAAGGGAGGAGGCCGGAGCCGCGGCGGGAGCTGACGGACCTGGGCGGCGGGAGCGAGGTGGAGCACATCCCGCGGTTCATGCCGCGGGAGGCGGCGTGGGAGGCGTTCCTTGAGGAGCTGGACAAACGCATCCCGTGGACGCGCCCCACCATCCGCGTCTTTGGCCGCTCCGCCGTCCAGGTCGCCGCTCCACCCTCATCACCCATTTCTTTATTAGGTACATGTTGGTAACATTGGTCTGTAATCCTTCCCTCCAAAATTGGCAGCTCTGCTCTTATTTGGGGGGGAGATGTGTGTGTCTGATGGAAAACAATAACTGGTTATTGCTATGGTGGATTGGATCATCCAGCATGGTTCTGCACTGAATCATGCTTTCAGTAGTAGTGAATATGTGTTCTTTAGGGCAAAGCAGTATGTACAGGCAGCGGCACCACCGAAAATGATATCCTTAGACGGTAGAGAATGTTGCCAATGCTTGATTGCGACCTGCGGTTCTGTACTTCCAAATCATTTTAGAGAATGAGTATCACTGTGTCCATGTTCAAGAAGGTAAAAGGATATCATGGTGTTCACCTAGACAAACCGTATTTCCTCTAGGCTTGACTGACCCCGAAACAAGAATCGGACTTCGGGAAATTGGCATAGCAATGGATAGACGGCATAAATATCGGGGAGCTGGCTTCATGTTAGTAATCCATTTTCATACTTTCTCCACTGTATCAAAGTTTTGTTTTGGTAGCTGAACAGACTTTCAGTGTGGTGGTCATCGAATCACCTCACTGGAACGCAATGTAGCTATGATGTTCAATGTCAGTTAAGTACCGATGCTGCGTTGGTGCCACCTTTACAATGCTACATATGTGTTCCTCTGACGCCTGGTGGTCTAGCCCCATAGTTCTAAGGTGCTATTCCCTTCCAGTAACAGGAGGCAGATTGTGAAGCTTGTAATCCAATCATCTGATCCTTCTACTGCTCCGCAGCCTAGGGACACGTGCTACGTGGCAGATGAAGGGCTAACAGAGCTGAAGTACAGCGGTCATCGTCCTCATGCTCATTCTTGGGATGAATTCCCTGTGCTCAAGGATATCCTGAAAGCGGTAAGAGCTAGGCCAAGCTGACTATCTGCATTGCTGTATGTAAATCTTAATCAGCAGCAACCAGCTGGCTTTTCTTTTCTAAAAACTATCAGGTGGAAAAATATTAGGATTCACCATTTGTAATGGTTCACTTACTCTTGCATGTTGTGGTTAGGTCCATGAAGCCATCCCAGGGAGCCATTTCAACAGCCTGCTCCTGAACAGATACAGGGCCGGTTCGGACTATGTGTCATGGCACGCTGACGATGAGCCGCTGTATGGACCGACTCCGGAGATAGCATCAGTCACTTTCGGGTGCGAGCGCGAGTTCTTGCTGAGAAAGAAGCCTTCCAAATTACAAGGTATTCAGCACGGCATATACATACTAAAATGAAAGACCTAATCTGGTAGCCCCTACGAAATTTATTCATCTTGATCATCTACCAGATGCCGCTGGATCTGGAGAAGCGGCGGCTCGGAAGCGGCTCAAGGTCGATGCCCCTCAGCAGCATTCTTTCACCCTGAAGCACGGCTCGCTGCTCGTGATGAGAGGCTACACCCAGCGGGACTGGCAGCACTCGGTGCCCAAGCGCGCCAAGGCAACCTCAACAAGGATCAACCTGACTTTCCGGCGAGTGCTACCATAGAATACATGACCACCATGCTTGGTCCCCTAAAGCTTTGTGGTCATGTAAATGCTGGCTGGTTTGCTGCTCTGTGGGGGATATAGAAAACATTGTATAGATCCTATTTTCCAGAAGGTGCAATTAAAGAGCCTAGTTGGTGTTGTTTTTTTCTATTTGTCATTGGCCGGATTCGTGCGCGATACTTAAGATGAACGAAACAGCTAGCTGTTTTGGTCTGAGCTCCAGGATGGTTATCCATCCATCGATCACTCCTGCGCTTCATCTTCCACGCAGTTAGAGATCTACCAAGAAAACACAGTAAGCAGAAATCGACAAACGATCCAAATGATCACTGACCCAAGTGGCATACAAATAATCTTAGTGTTAAGACTCTAAGATCGTCTAGGCTAGATAATCATCGGTAGAAACCTTTGTGTATCGAATCTGTGATTGACATGAGGGGTAGAAACCTTTGTGTATCGAATCTGTGATTGACATGAGGGAGAGAATAGAGAGAGAGAGGGAGAGAGGGGAACCTTCTCCTTGCGCCGACGAGCTCGAGGTGCCGGCCATGGTGGTGAGTGGCCGGCGGCGGTGAGAGAGTGGTGGCAGTGGTGGCGGCGCTTCCCGTCGCTACTGCGCTAAACCCTAATCGGTGGGTGATGTCGGTGGGGAGTCCGGCTCACGGTCAACCTCGTGATCTGTGCGCCGCCGGCTCCCACCCCTTTTATATGCGCAGCGCGACAGGGGCCCACCAACCATAGGTGCGGTTGGGCGCCCCCGATCAGGGCGCTGATCAAATATGCCTTTCGCTTTACTCGTTTCATCACAGATCAGTATATAGAGCATGTTTCATCGTCACAGCTCAATTGCCGATAGAATCAGACAGCTACAATATACCTCTCTGTTTTGAAACAAATTTTGTTTCTTTTGGGCCTCTCATGATCCAGGAGTCATAGCCTTTCCCTTAAACCCATACCGGCTAAGTGTTCCTTGAACACATTGGGTGGTAAGCCTTTCGTTAGCGGATCCGCAAGCATATCCTTTGTCCTTATATGCTCGAGACTTATAGTGTGATCCTGGATTTTATCTTTCACAACATAATACTTTATCTCTATTGGTTTTGTAGCATTACTCGACTTGTTGTTGTGAGCATAAAATACTGCGGGCTGGTTGTCACAGTACATCTTTAGTGGTTTGTCAATACAATCTACCACTTTCAAGTCGGGTATAAATTTCTTTAGCCATATCGCCTGCCCCGTGGCCTCATAACATGCTATAAATTCTGCATACATCGTGGACGATGCAACTATTGACTGTTTGGAGCTTCTCCACGAAATAGCCCCTCCTGCGAGAGTGAACACGTATCCTGATGTGGATTTTCTATCATCTTTGTCCCCCGCAAAATCTGCGTCTGAATACCCTCTTATCTCTAGGGAATCAGATCTTTTGTATGTTAGCATGAGGTCCTTCATGCCTTGCGCATAACGCAATGCTTTCTTTACCATCTTCCAGTGCTCTATGCCTGGATTTGCTTGATATCTACCGAGTACCCCAGTGATAAAAGCTAAGTCAGGGCGAGTGCACACTTGTGCATACTGTAAGCTTCCAACAGCCGAAGCATATGGTACTGCTTTCATTTGATCGATCTCATATTGGTTCTTGGGACATTGAAAATTCCCAAAACTGTCGCCCTTGACTATAGGAGCAGGTGTGGCATCACTCGCATGCATATTATATTTCTTTATAACCTTTTCTAAATATGCCTTCTGCGATAGTCCTAGCACTCCATTTTCCTATCTCGGTGAATTTCTATGCCCAAAACATATGATGCTTCACCAAGATCTTTCATGTCGAAATTTGAGGACAAGAACTTCTTTGTTTCTATTAGTAGACTGACATCACTGCTAGCAAGCACGATATCATCCACATACAGGATTAGGAAAATATATTTCCCACTTTTAAACTTTGCATAAACGCAGTTGTCCTCAACATTCTCTTTAAATCCAAATCTTTTAATTATCTCATTAAACTTTAGATACCACTGTCTAGAGGCTTGCTTTAATCCATAAATGGATTTCTTTAGGCGGCATCCCATATCTTCCTTCCCTTCCATGATAAAACCCTTGGGTTGTTTCATGTAAACATTTTCTTCTAAATCCCCGTTTAGAAATGCCGTATTTACATCCATCTGATGCAGCTCTAAATCAAAATGTGCAACTAATGCCATTATGATTCTGAAGGAATCCTTACATGAGACTGGAGAAAACGTCTCATTGTAATCTACCCCTTCTCTTTGTGTAAAACCTTTTGCCACAAGTCGGGCTTTATACTTTTCTACATTCTCATTAGAGTCATACTTAGTTTTGTAGACCCATTTGCAGCATACTATTTTGGCTCCTTTAGGAATTTCTTCTAAGTTCCAAACATCGATTTCATCTTGTCTTCCATTGCCTCTATCCACTTCGACGAGTGAGGGCTTCTCATGGCTTCTTCATATGAAGTGGGATCACCTTCCATATGAGCTATCTCTGTATTACAAACATAATCACTAGAAATAGCTGATTTTTTAGTTCTCTTAGACCTTCTAAGGGCCTCAGTCTCTGGCACATTCTCTATATTTGGCTGATGCTGCTCCCTTTCATGCTCAACAACGGGTTCAGTACGTTCCTGACGGACAGGTTCTGGATCTTCGCCCATTGTGGTCACGGATAGAGTTGCAACAGGTGCTTTGTAACATCCCAAAAATAACCCCTTTTTAATTTCATGTTTGTTTTTAATTATTGCATCATCATGACATCATCTCTGTTGTGCATTTGTGGTTTTGCAAAAAAATAAAATAAAATGGTGATTTCATGTGTCATCACATGCAAAACCTATTTTTTCTAAATTGCAAAAAAAAAAAAAATTAACAACCAAAAACTATTTTGGACAAAGCAAAATTAAAATGTTATTTTGGTTTTGCAATTTAACCAACATTTTATGTTGGGGAAAATTAAACCCTAATTTTACTTTTGTTTTATCTCTTTTCTTCTTCTCTCTTTTTTTCTGTTATTTGGAAAAATGCAAAAACCAGAAAATACAGAACTGGGCCGAAGCCCAGCTCTCCTTCTCTTCCTCTCTTTCTCTCTTGCCCGGCCGGCCCACCTGCGGCCTGCTAACCCTTGGCCTTTTGCCTTTTTTCTTCCTCCACGCGCCCGCTCTCCTGTACGTCGCCGACGCCAGCGTCCTCGCCGTTTCCGCGCCTCCACCTACTCTCTCACCTCTCCTATAAAGCAACCACACCGGCCGCTCCCCTCCACCAAACCCTAGCCATCCTCCTTTTCCTCCAGCCGCCGCCGTCCTTCTTCCTTCTCCTCTCTGCCTTCTTCTTCACCCGAGCCACTCCACCGAACCAGCCGGAGGAGCACCACCGAGGAGCCGAGCATGGAGACGTCCGCACCGGGCTAGCGAGGAGGAGCGCTGCTACGCCTACGTCATCGACACGCACGAGATCGGAGCGAGACGCGCACGGATCGACCACGACTACGACCGACGCCTACCTCTTCTTCCCCTACGGCCGGACACCGTCGCCTTCTACCTCGTCACCTGCATGCCGCCATCGTCCACCTCGTCGCCGATCTACGCCTTCACCGGCCTTGGGTGAGCACCACCGCCGCCTCTGGCCTTTCCTCCGTTCCCCCTCCTGCTCTGGATGGTCGCCGTCGTGCGACCGTCACCCGTTTTAGCCGAGGCCGTCGCCATGGACGCAAGCATGAGCTCGTGCTCGTGCTGCTCCTGCTGCTTAACCTCGTGCACGCACACGAGCACCTCTGCCTCCACATCTGCACGTGATCCATGCACTCGCACCACCCCTGCACCACCTGCACCACACGCACAACGCAGCGCCGCCCAAGCCTGGCCGCCGCGCTTGCTGTCATCGCCGCCCGGTCTCTGAATTTTGCACCTTACTGTCAAAATTCAGTTAACCGCCGAAGGTCTAGCTTTTAGGCAACCGAACCTCCTTCCGTACAACGTCCGCTTCACAGCCCGACCGGTCTGTGTTCCTTCGCACCTAGAATGATCCCGGGGTCGGCAGCAATAAAAACCGCCTTTTTATCCCTCTCTCTCTGCCACTGACAGGTGGGTCCCCTAGACCCACATGTCATTCTAATGTGTATAGCCCATCTCGGTGACAAAATATCTCCCAGATCCAGATCTGTTCTTTTTGCAGATGAACCCAGTTTTTGAAAATCTTTTACAACTAGGTCCCTACAAATAGTTTATGTCCTGTTTTTGCAATAATTAAATAACACATGTTTCTTTTGTCAAACATTACAATAAAAATATGTTTTCAAACCAGAAAATCATAAACTAACCGAATATGAATTTTAATTGATTTTCGGAATTAATTTAATTGGCTAAAATAATTTAATCTTTTGCTAATTAATTAATCTTGCAAAATTCATAACTTTTATTCTACAATTCCAAAAATTATGAATTTTATATCAAATTAAAGCTAAAAATGTAATCTGTCCAAATCTAATTTTGCATGCATGATTTAAACAATTTAACTTTTGGGATAAATGAAAATGCCATTAATTGAATTATTAAAATGCCTAAATGCCTTAATCGTTTATTAAATTGCTAAACCCTAATTGTAACTTGCCTAATAAAATTTTAGCACTCAAATTGCTGCATAATTAAATTTGACATGTCATCATGCTTGATTGAATTGCATTTGTATTGATTTGCCTTTTGTTATGTTTGGGGTTACCCGTAGACGACGACGTTGCTGAGTACCCCGACACCTCCGAGGATCTAGCCCAGTACCAGGCTACTGAGCCAACAGGCAAGCAGCCCCTCCCCAACTTTCTCATGTGATGCATATTCCTGTCTTGCATGCTTTAGGACTTCCGTTCTGTTGTGTCTTACGATTCCTATTAGAATTGCATAGCCTGATAGAAGTCCAGTTATTCCTGATATGCCTGCCTATATCCTATGCTTGTCCCCAGTTACTGTCTACTAGCATGCTTAGGAGTTGTTTATGGTCTATCACATGTTTAGCTGGTATATCTTAAATAATTGAAGACTTGCTATGTGGGAATCATTTTATTATATTGAAGATAAGGCACCGGCAGAAGGCCAATTATGTTGATTTGTTCTGCTAGTGTCGCCTAGGAAAAACCGTTCTTTTCCGCTTATCCAAGAATGAGCGCCCTACCCACACGTGGGAAGACTTATGGAACCCCCCGCAACTCAGTACCGGATCTGCTATATTGGTTAGGGAGCCACAAGTAGTTCGGGTGTTTACCATTTGGAGCATACGCACGATGCATGTTGAAGATGAGAGGTTACAACTATGGGGGGCGCATATAGGTTTGCGGCACGTGGCGTTTATCGCATGTTGACGGAGGAGCAATCGTATGAGTGTTACCTCCCGAAACCGTCCACGCAACTTTTGGGCCCGTAAAGGAGTTTCGGCCGGGCTCCCCACGTGGATCAGTCTCAGATAGGTGGCTCTCTACCCAATGTAGTAGTGAAAGGGAAGGTCGTGTTGAGATACCTTTTGCCTTTGTGGCGTTTGGTTGATCGAACGTGTATGGTTACATTTGGGCACCCCTGCAGGGTTAAATCTTTTCGAAAAGCCGAGTCCGCGGTTATGGACGACTTGGGTAATGTGCTGGCTAAAAAGATCATAGACATCACCGTATATCTTAAATAGCTAAATTGACTAGTAAATAGCCATATTCAAATAATAAAACTGCTAAAACTTGATCAACGTGTGAGTGTCCGGACTTCTTCCTCGTGGGAATATGATACGATGGAGTTGTCTCAGGACGGGTATTGCTTGGTGAGTAGTATAGCTCAGTAGTGCAAGCGCTCTCTTCCCTTATTCTAATTAGACGCCAGTTGTAGCATGTCTTCTGTAGATGTTAGGTGCTGCTGCTGCAAGTCCACATACAACCTTTTCAACCCCAATGCATGTGCATTGTTTTTTTTTTCTTTTCCTCTTGTGCGTTAGACTTGCTGAGTACCCCCGTACTCATACCATCGGGTGTCCGGTGCCCGTGTTTTCACCGATGCAGGAGCGACAGCGGAGTTCGACGATCCAGATGGTGGTTACTACGTAGAGTTCGACGCCGACTACGACGAGTAGATCGAGATCCTAGGCGGCAGCCTGAGACATCGTGGGCGGGTTCACCTCTTTTACTTCTCCGGCCTCTAGCCTTTGATATAGTCTGTACTCAGACGAGTGTTATGCTTCCGCTGTATTCGGGACGTATGATCCCCTGTGATGTAATAAAAGTATTTGAAACTATGTTTATTTATCCTTTTGTGTCGTACTTGTTCTTGTAATGATTTCCAAATTGTGGTTCCGCTTGTGAAACGTGGTTTTCGCTAAGTGGGGCTTACATGCTTGCACCGCAATCTCAGGGATTGTTGGTGTAGGCACAACAGGTAGCGAGAAAAATGGCTCCTGAGTGATCAGATTAGGTGCATGCACCTTCTTCTCCTCAAGATCAATTTTTCGAGCTACCATGCTCCCCCTCATCAGTTCGTCCTCTAAAAAGACTGCACGTCTTGTTTCTACAAACTTTGTGTATCTGTCTGGACAGTAGAAACGAAAACCTTTTGATTTATCAGGATAGCCAATGAAGTGGCAACTGACTGTTTTGGGATCTAACTTTGCAATATTTGGATTAAACACTTTGGCCTTAGCTGGGCATCCCCACACTTTGAAGTGTTGTAGAGAGGGCACCCTTCCTGTCCACAGTTCGTACGGTGTTTTGGGCACCGACTTGCTTGGTACTCTGTTGAGAATATGAACGGCGGTTTTAAGCGCCTCCATCCATAATCCCAATGGCAAGGTGGAGTAACTCATCATACTGCGCACCATATCCATAAGGGTACGGTTACGCCTTTCAGCTACTCCATTTTGCTGAGGCTCGCCCGGCATTGTATACTGGCCACTATTCCAGTCTCCTGTAAGAACCTCGCAAAAGGTCCAGGAACTTGGCCATATGGAGTGTGCCGACCGTAGTACTTCCCCCCACGGTCAGATCTCACTATCTTTATTCTTTTATCATGCTGATTTTCAACTTCAGCTTTGAATATCTTAAATTTATCCAATGCTTCAGATTTTTCTTTGATTGGATAAATATAACCATATCGGGAGTAATCATCTGTGAATGTTATGAACGAGTCATAACCATCCACACTTTTCACAGGAAATGGTCCACAAATATCAGTGTGAATAATTTCTAATGTTCCTGTGCTTCGGTTTGCACCCTTTTTTATTTGCTTTACATATTTTCCTTTAATGCAATCTATGCATTGTTCTATGTCTGAGAACTCTAATGGAGGAAGAATTTCATTTTTAACTAGTCTTTCTATTCTCCCCCTCGAAATATGGCCTAAACGACAGTGCCATAATTTCGATGAGTCATGAGTTCTCTTTCTTTTCTTTTGTTCTTTATCCGACGCAGAAACATGCTCATTCACATTACACACAGAATAAACTTTTTCACGCAGGGATAATAAATAAAGCTCATTGTGAAGGAAAGCAACCCCCACATGAGTATTATTACACCATATGGCACACTTGCCATGTCCAAAATAACATTCATAATTGTCTTTGTCCAAACATGAAACACTAATCAAGTTTCTGTGTAATGAAGGAACATATAAACATCTCTAAGCAGAATCGTGAATCCATCACCCATCGATCGCCTACTTTCATTCAGGTACCTACCTGTTTTTTAGCTAACTCCAGGGAGATGTCGCCGACAGCTTCAACGTCTGCTTGGACTCCATTTGCAACTTCAATGCATCTTTCGCTTCTTTGCATAGTCCGCGTCGAATGGAATCCCTGTAATGAATTTGCAACATGAACAGTTGCACCTGAGTCAATCCACCAAGTAGATTTTGAAAACTGTGTATACAAGGATTCATTTACAAAGGAAACAATGTTGTTACCTCTCTTTGCCATTACTGACTTCAGCCAGTCAGGGCAATCTTTCTTGTAGTGCCCAGTCTTCTTGCAGTGGAGGCATGTGTCTTTGTCCACTGGAAAAGACTTTTGCTGATTCTGATAGTGCGAGGGAGCTTTGCCATGTGCTTTTGAAGGGGAACTATTGTGGCCTTGATTGAAGTTCCTTTTCTTGTTATCCTTCACATAGTTCAGAGAACCACCATGTGAGGCTTTAAGTCTGTCCTCTTCTTGCACACACATGGCTATTGTCTTTTCAATGTCCCATTTTTTAGGCGACATGTTGTAGTTGGCAACAAAAGTGTCAAACTCTTTCGGCAGTGAAGCCATAACCAGGTGAACAAGGAGTGCAGGCTTGAGCTCCAAATCAGCATCCATGGGCTTAAGCTTAGCTGACATGTTGCTCATCCTGAGGATATGCTCCCTTATGCCATGTCCACCTCCTGTGTACTTTTCTGTCACCAGCTGCTTTAGCAACTAGGTAGCATATATCTTTGAAGAACCAGTGAACTGGCTCTTTACCTTTTCAAGAAACTCCCCTACGGAAGTACACTCTGCAATTGAGCCCACAATAGCGTTCTCAATTGTGTTCTTTAAGAAAGCCATGCACTTTTTATTGGCGGTGAGCCACTTTTGGTTGTTGAGGGTATACGACATCTCCAATGGAGCATGGTCCCTCTTCTTTTTCTCCCAAGCATCATCATCATCTTTTGCATCACTGGATGGCTCTTTTGGCATGACTGGCTGTGGAGTTTCCACAACCCAGTCCACCTCAGCACAAACGAAGGCCAAGTCGACCTTCTTTCTCCATTCAGAGTAGTTGTCACCTCTGAGGGTTGGAACATCCTTGATGCAGCTCATCAAGTAGTACCCTCCTGAAAACCACAATGATGTGAGAACATGATAACAATTGCATGCATTAATCCATCGTTGGTCAAAATTAAAACAAGCAATTGTTTATGCAATTAAATCTATATCACCGTTGGGCAGAAAAATAGAAATAAAAGCATATAACAAAACAATAATAAATCATGATTATGTTATTAACAATGTTGGTCATAAAATAACATAATCATAATTATTGTAATAATCACTTTAACATGCTTCTTTTAAAATTTAATTCTCACTTTTATTCCTTTAACCTTTTAAAAAAGAGCACTTTTATTTTGCAGCGGAAAAACATTAAATAAAATTTCCATGAACTTTATACTCTACAGACATTTCTTTTACTTTTCTATTCTCTAAAACAAAAATTTCGTTGGATAATTTTTGAATAGAAAAAACTAGATGAAATTTGCCAAAAATTAGACAAAAAACAAATAAACATGCTTCTAGAAAAAATTAAAACAGAGAAAAAACTATGTTTAAAATTGTGCGGCCTAGCCCACGGCCTGTCACTTTCGGCCCATGGCCCATCACTTTCGGCCCAATGGCCCGCAGCGGGCTAGGGATTTGATCGTGGCCGTCCGTTCGGATCGGATGGTCCACCGCGCTCCTCGCGCGAACAAAACCGCGTACCGGTTCCCGGACGCAAACCCTAGCCCCCATTTCGCTCCTCTCCCCCCGCGTCTCTGTCCGCCGCGGTGGTGCTAGGGTTAGGGTTTCGGCGACCGACGGCCCGCCGGAGACGGCGTTGAACACCGCCACCACCGCACCGCGCTAGCGCCTTCCACTTTCCCCCTCCTTTCTTTCTTTCCATCTCCACTCCCTACCGACGCAAAACCGACGGGAAGATGGAGGCGGCGCCGTGGCCAGCTCCTTCGCCGGTCGCGCGTTCGCCTTGCGGTGAGCGCGCCGCCATCGAATGATTTGGCTGCGGTGCCCTTTGCCCCTGTTGGGTGAGGTTCTTCGTCCGGTGCCCCTTCTGGTGCACATCAGATCGAGAGGAACAGGCGCGGCCTTGCGGCGGCGCACTTTTCCGGCGAGCCCGAGGGCCTTCCGGTGAGTTCTCTTGCCTTCTATCCCCTTTTCTTTGATTTGGATTAGGGTTTCGCGGGGGGGGGGGGGGAATTTATGTGAATTCTTTCTTTGTTGAGCTTTCTCTTTTGATTTCTTTGCTACCGAAAACAAGATCTAGACCTAGCACGGCTCTGATACCAATGTTAAGACTCTAAGATCTTCTAGGCTAGATAATCATCGGTAGAAACCTTTGTGTATCGAATCTGTGATTGACATGAGGGAGAGAACCGAGAGAGGGAGGAGAGAGAGACGAGGAGGAGAGAGAGAGAGAGAGAGGAGAGAAGAGGAGAGGAGAGAGAGAGAGAGAGGAGAGAGGAGAGAGAGAGAGGGAGAGGGAGAGAGGGGGGAACCTTCTTGATGGGGGGATACTTTATAGGTAGGCCCATGGACCCGGAAAGTAGACCCGCCAAGACCAAGAAGGCCAAAGCCGAGTCACGTATCAGTCGCATGGGCTGGGCTGGAGACAAGCCGACCAAGGCCCATGATGAAGAAAGGATCCGTCCGGAAGGAATCCAAATGCAACCCGGAGCCCTAACTTGAGGACCAAGACGTAGAGTAGGACTCCGTGTTCTAGTATGACTCGGTGTGTGTGTAAATTGTAAGTCCAGGGACCCCGGCAGCCTTTATAAGCGGGTCCCTGGACCTTATGATCGATAAGCCAAGTTAGAGAGAGTTCCAAAGAGATAAGCATCATCAGTGAGAGAGAAACCCTAGCCACCAGAGAGAAGTCGCCGGCTCCTAAGTTGTGGGAGCCGGGTCCTTGTAATCGAGATACCATCCAGAGTAATAACATAGAAGCAGGAAGTAGGTCTTTACCTCTAATCAGAGGGGCCGAACCTGGGTAAATCCTTGCTCCTTGACGAGATTAACGTTCCCACGTACTTCAGTCATCGATGGCCCCGAAACTCATCTTCCCTGAGGAAGAACTTGCCGTGACAACCCACGACACTTCTCCTTGCGCCGACGAGCTCGAGGTGCCGGCCATGGTGGTGAGTGGCCGGCGGCGGTGAGAGAGTGGTGGCAGTGGTGGCGGCGCTTCCCGTCGCTACTGCGCTAAACCCTAATCGGTGGGTGATGTCGGTGGGGAGTCCGGCTCACGGTCAACCTCATGATCTGTGCGCCGCCGGCTCCCACCCCTTTTATATGCGCAGCGCGACAGGGGCCCACCAACCATAGGTGTGGTTGGGCGCCCCCGATCAGGGCGCTGATCATGGGTTCGGTGGACCGTTGGGTCCAACGGGTGGAGATCATCCTAACACTTAGAAGTTGTAACAAACTGGAGCGTCAAAAGAACAGGTGATGAGAGATATTAGAACACTAGTGTAATTAGAAACAAACCGGCTAAGAATGTGAACATGATAGGAGATATCCGAGTTACTACAAGATAGTCGAGGCGGAAGCGGCAGCCACAAGCAAAGAGCAAGATGGTGGATCTGAATCATCTGATGGTGGTGCATCGCTCGCCCCTCGCCGTAGGCTCGCTGGTGCCGGGTGGGCGTGCGGCACGCCGGGGCAGGGCATGGAGACGGAGCAACGCCGCCGGACGTCTCGTCTCCGCCCCGCCCCGGCACGCTGGAGCAGGGCAAGGAAAGGGCGCGATGCCACCGGACGATTCGTCTCCGCTCCTGCGCGCTTCTGCAGGACAAGGAGAGGCTCGCGGCTGGGGGAAGGGAAGGAGCGGCGCTGCCGTCTCCGGCCGTCGCCGAGCGTCTGTATGTACTCTGTTGGGAAGGAACTCGTGTGGGCCTTTGGCTCAGGGCTGTGGTTGGGCTTGGCTGAGAAAACGGCCCACAAGCCCACCTGGTTCCCAAGGTGAGGACGGCGATCGATGGCGTGTCAGGCACCTTGAAATACTCTGCCTTGGCGCCCGAACGTAACCGTCTCAACCGACAGCGCCCTCTTCTCCCCATCGACGGCCAGAGAGCCAAGAAACCAAGAACCCAGCACCTCACCTCCTCTCTCCACGGCCTCTGCTCTCTCCAGTGCTCCTTGCCGTCGCCGATGGAGCTGTGGAACGACAGGACCCACGTGCGGCTGCGGACCCGAGAGCGCGGCGCCTACCTCCAGGCCGACGACGACGGGGTGGGCGTCTCCGTCCAGCGGAGCCGCGCGTCGGTGAACACGGCGTGGACGGTGCACGTCTACCACAGCGACGGCATGTACCTGCTCCTCCACAGCGCCGCCTACGGCCGCTACCTCGCCGCCACGGCCACGCCGGCGCCGTTCGGCCACCGCGGCTTCCGCGCCGTGCAGCGCAACTACGACCAGCCGGAGTTGGAGGCCATCATGTGGCAGGTCGTAGGGGCCGGCTCCGACAACGCCGTCCTGCTCCGCAACGTCGGCGGCCGCTACCTCCGCTCCAACGGGCTGTACCTCCGCTGGAACACCGGCGTCACCGTCGACGACTTCGAGAACGTCAGCACCATGATGCACTGGATCGTGGAGCCCATCCCCGCCAGGCTGGGCATGCCTCTCCTTCCAGATGCTCCCCACGGGGTGAGTTCGCTTCTCGAATGGCTATCGATTGCGCGAAATTGTTTCTCGGATGGTTAATTTTCATCCCTCTGTCTGTGTGGACTACTCAATGTGTCAATTCCGTTCGCCCGAGAGAAATTCGTGGTTCTGTTCTTGCCAAATTTGCGCTTCCACCTCCGGATTTCCAATTTTGTCATGAAATTCTGCTTAATTTTTTGATCTCCTGAACATAACCATGGTCCTTTGCGCTCACCTTCAGGACCGTCGTCTCACCAGAGACCGCTCCGTGATCTTGGGCTGGCGCGCGCCGCCAGTGTGGCAGCTGATTCGGTTCGTGCTGGCGAGCAACGACGGGCTCTACCCCCATAATGAGGAGGGCTGGTCGGCGTTCCTCTTCAGGGGGAGGTCCGTGTTACGCCTGAGGAGCGAGCTGGCCCGCCGCCTTGGCGTCGTCAACCTCATCATGTGTGTCCGAGCGGGCCGCCACGGGAGGCTGACGCCACTCGTCCAAAACCTGCCCCGCGACGGCGATGGCGTTATCATCGAGATCGTCGTCATCATGAACCAGACACCAGGTGAGAGCCTCTCTCTATATATATTCCCAACTCCCTGCTCATCTCCTTTTGGCAAGAAATACATGTTGGTAGTCTTGTTGAATCTGTTCTGCACGATGAGCAGATGTTGCTTGTTTTGATATTTTGGAATGGGGTGTTAAATCTGCTTGTGCTTGAAAAAACAGTTGACTGAAACTGTTCTAGTCTGTCTGACAATCAGCTTACTGAAATAGCTGTGGCCTGAAACTGTTGCTAATTAATCTGCTTCTGTTACAACTTGAGACATGCCTGAAACTATTCTAGTCTTGTACTCCCTCCGTTCCACAATATAAGATGTTTTAGATGTTTCACATGTTGTCTAGATTCGGACTAAAAGAATGAAAAGTGGATGAACACATACACTAAAACATGTCTAGATACATGTGATACAAATACGAATGTGGAAAAGGCCTAAAACATCTTATATTATGGAACAGAGGGAGTAGATAAGTAAAAAATATTAGGTATTTAGGTGTGCCTTCTGGATTATAAGTCTATACAGATGCTAAAAGATGGTCTGAAGCTACCTGGTTATTTATGCACATAATATTGTTTTCACGTTTTGTTCATGAGCTGTATTATTGGTATTTTTAAGAGTAATTTTTTTCATCGGAACTGTGAGATTTAGATTGTTGCTCTGCTTCCTCTGGTCTTCGTTGGCGAGAAATACATGCATATTGGTACTCTTGAATTGGCTATGCAGGATGATATTGGTTTAGATACTATTTGGTGCATGGACATAATTATCTGGAGTCTTGTCTCTCACTGGAGTATTTATTGTGGACTTACCAGTCTGTGTACAGATACCTGGAAAGGTTGTTAAAAAAGCATGTCATTAGTCGCATATTCATATCTGCCCTAGTGTGCTTCATTCAAATAGTCCAGTTTGTTCGTTTCATACAGTTTACCGCTAGTAGGAAAGATGGGACCTACAAAACCAAATCAGTTCAGTCATCTCATTTCGCCCTTGTAGAGAAGATACTAATTTTCTGTTAGAATATGAGCAAAATTCAGGTTGTATTTTACAGTAGTACATTATATCATCTTGAGGATTTGTCTTGTTGATCTTGTTACTGTTTTGTTTTGTTTTGCAAAGCTCTTACATCGAGGTTATTGATCTGCTGCCTCACTTTGTTCTGCCATTTCAGCTGCCAATGTGCTGCGACTCCCAAATGTCGAACTGTAGTAGAGAAAGATCAGAGCGCGAGTGCTGACAGTTGAGAAGCGTCGCCGCCTCGTGACAACAACAGAACTACTATTGCATACAGATTGAAAAATAGATATAGGTCCAGAAAACTTAGCAGCTCGAATGTTCCTTGTGCTAGCTAAACTTGATCCGCTCTCCTGACAGTGTCCAGCGGTTCTATGATTCAGAACTTCTGAAAGCGTTGGGTGCAATGGCTGAAAAAGTTGTGTAGTACACTGGTTGTAATTGCTGCATGCAGCGTTGCTCTTCTGACATACATCTATCTGATGTGGTTCCTGCATTTAACTGGGGATTCTTGTTGCATTCCTTGTGGATGATGGATGCATATCCTGCATTCCATATAAATGAAAATTTCAGTTTTGCTGATGCATTTCGTATAAATGATTCATGTGGCAAGTGAGCTGATGATTTGAATTTCAACTGCTCTGCTGGCCAATGAGCTGGAAAGGAATTTGTCATGTCTCGTGTGCTGTTCTGAATGAGGCCGATAGCAAGCGGCGTTGCTGCCACACGTGGCCATGCCGCTTGTTTAACTTTTTTTAGTTTGTTAGAATCACCATATATAGCTGCTGCCAATAACATTACAGACATTCACAAGTCAAGAAAAAATCAGCAGCAGACCATGACGGTAAATGCGAGACGAATCATAATAACAACCTTACTAAACTTGATGATTGGCACAATATGTATGTATGTGCAACAATCAAATCGTACCTGGTTTCACAATCTAATTTTTCTCAGGTATCCCGAGAGATCCAGCCAAAGCTAACTTTTCAATTATGGCGATGTAGCGATGAACCGATTCATACGCTACTGAGCTGGTTTTATCTTTCATTGCTACTGAGCTGATATAAGTTGTGTACAATGTTGGTTACTATAGAAGATGAGGACGAGGGAGAGGCTTGGTGGCACCGGCATATCTCCTCAGGCTCACCACGTCCCACCGTTTAGTGCCCAACGGCGGCAAAGGGTAGTTGAGCTCCCCTTTATGGTGCATTTGTAGCCGGAAAGTGTCTTTGGCTCCCAAGCACCAGTGATCCTGGTGGTTTAAAAAATTAGAAAACACTATTTATAAGTTTTAAAAAATTCTGAAAAAAATCATGGATGTAGCCAATGATATATATCACAAACGTACAAAAAATCAAATTCAAATACGTTGTAGCTTGGGCTGCACGAAAATGACAAAAGTGTTGATCTAAATATGTATATTTTGAAATCTTCAATTTTCTCATTTTCGTGTAGCCCAAAATACAACGTATTTGAAATTGATTTTTTGCACATTTGTGGGATACATAATTCGCTACATCCGTGATTTTTTTCAGATTTTTTTTAAACTCATAAGTAGTGTTTTCAATTTTTTTAGACCACAGGGATCACCGGTGCTCGGGAGCACCAAATCTCCTCTCGTTTGTAGCCTCCCTCTTGGGATATTTCGGTCTCCACTTCATTTAGAGACCATCAATATAACAAAGTTTTGACTCATTTCTACCATGATGGAAGCGGTTAGATTCAAACAGAAGGATACAAGACAGGATGCAAGTTCTACCACAACAACCTTCGCTGATGTCAGCGTGTCACATATATAAGGAACTCTCGGGTATAGTTGCATAGCAACTAAGGTACCGCCAACAGATCCACACGTCGGATGTGCAATTGGCTCGTTTGTCCATCATGATACTTGGAAGAAACCCAAAAACTGATGGCATCCACATTACCCGTAGCAAATATGTGCAAGTTAGAGACTGTGTCATCAAGACTGGGATGACTACATGTTGGTTGAGGATAGGACTCATAACCTTCATGTCACAGAAGTCTTGTGTGGTCTTGGGCATGGAATCAACATCGGAAGCGTAGGAGGTGACAATTCGAGAGCGGAGGTTTGTGGTATTATAATCGACTCGGTACCCTCATAAGGCACAAAAAATAGTGTGCACATAAAGACATGGCAAGGAGGAAGTGGGTATCACATTCGAGAACATTATCATAGAAAACTTGCAAAATCCAATTCTCATTGACCTGAAGTAGTGTGACTAAGGGTTCGTAGGTACCGTGCTCATGGGTAAGGTATGGGCAAATTTTTGTACCCATGGCTAGTACCCATATCCTGGGTAGGGCATGGGTACAGTCACATACCCCATGGGTATACCCAAACCCTATCCATCTTGATCTAAATATATGGAGTAGGGTGCACCCTCGAGTTTTCGATCCGGCCCTCCTCATTATGCTTCCACTGAAAAGCATATATTTATGTACCCACGGGTATACCCAAACCCTACCCATCTTGATCTGAAGATATGGAGTAGGGTGCACCATTGAGTTTTCGATCCATCGGCCCTCCTCATTACGCTGCCACCGCAAGGCATGTAGTCATAAACTGCATCATTGACCTCCATATCCCTCCTCTATATCCACTCATTTCTTTGTTTCTTCGAAACTAGCGGGTCGGCGGCAAGTCGGAGCATGCCAGGCAGACAACATGATAGTTATAGAGTAGAAGAATATGGATGCGAGGTGGCTGCGTATGATAAGCTGTAAAATGTTGTGTACTATTGATCTACCCAAAGGGCATCGAGTGGGTAAGGGTGTCCACCGGGTATGGGTGCGGATAAAGTTTTATACCCAGGTACGGGTATGGATGAAATTTTGTACTCACGAGCTATTAGGGTATGTGTATGGTATTGGTCTATCCTGCTCATACCCTACCCGTTTTCATCCTCAAGTGTGGCTAAACCACGCAAGAAACATGATTCGACGGTGGAGGTTAGCAATGTAGTGTTGAAGAACATCGGTAATGAGGGCTCGAACTCAGACATTGTCTTGGGGATCTAAAGTTGCAGAGCGATACCAGAAGCACCTGTGAGAATGCCAAATGGACTTGCAAAGGAAAAAAAACTAAGACTGCAGTTGTAATTCACTCGTTTGTGAATGTGTAGAAAATGTATCTTAATTCAGAAAAAAAAAGTAGTCACACATGTGCATAAATATAATTCAAAATCTTGTTATTATGCCAAAAACATGTAATACTGTGCGCCTAACAATATACTCCCTTTGTTCCACAAACTTTGTTAAAAATACTTATATATGGAACAGATGTAGTACTATTTGTCATCTACACATGATACATCGTGGAGGAAAACCTGATAGAGAGTCAGAGAGTTCACTCGGGTTATGTGCCACCACATTGAACACACGATTAACATGGTGGAAAAATGGCAAAATAGACAAAAATAATCATAACGCGAAATAAATTCGAAAAATAAACGGTCCCCAAAACTATTTCACGGAACTAATCCTTTCGGGTAGCACCCTACACGAAGGCGCTATGTTCTACAATGTAGCGCCTCACGCTGAGGCGCAACTCGCTCTGCCAACGTGGTGACTGCGGGGCCAGGCAGGCCCCACACCTGGATGTGTAGCGCCTCGGCGCAAGGCGCTATACCCCTGAGCCCTTAGTCACACTCGGCTCTCTCCCGAGCCCTATCTCCCCACTCCCATCTGACCCGACACACAGAGAAAAAGAAGGTTGGCGGCAACTCCCCTCTCCCCCTCTCAAATCCTCTCCCAATTTCCCCAAATCTGAAGGTTTCTTTTGTGAATCTTAACCACCCCCCCCCCCCCCCCCCCAGTTACTAGAGGTAATCTCTCTCATTTCCCTATGTTTTGACCCATTGGGATCTTGTATTTTGGTGGATTTATGTTCAAATTTTGGAAACCCTAGAAATTCGAATTGACCCTAAAATCCATGGTTGATGTTCGTGCATTGGCCAAATGGTGGCTTGTATGACGTTAGGGGTGGGGTTCTTATTATGTAAGGGTTAGGTTTTTGTTATGTTAGGGTTAGGGTGTTAGTTAGGTTATGCATAGGGCTTTTGTTTGGTTCGTATGTTAGGGCTAGTGTTCGGTTATGTGATTAGAAATATGGGTTAATCTTGCCGATAGTAGTGATTGATTTAAGTTTTCATGGTGTTGTTGTCATTATTTTAGGGATGGCGAGAATTGTTCATGTTCATCATGTGGATAAGGACGCCTTTTTGAAAGGCAATATAGAATCGGACCCGAATGAGGTAGACTTGGTATTCGAGCGTAGTCCTACCTATGCCGAGGTTTTGAAATAAGTGAGGATTGAGTTGAATTGGATGGACCGAAGTTATGTTGTAGAGTTAGAGGGAGGACATAATGTGGGTCATGGAGTGCACCTCCATTGGAATTTTGTGTGACCAATTCATTACCTGTCGGTACAAGTAGGCAAGTGCAGCAGAAGCCCAGCTCCATTTGGAGTCAAAGACGGTCAACGCATTTAGCCACATCCATTGAGCGGTCCTGCCACCGCTATCAGCAAACATAGTCCTAGAGAGAACATACCACACGTACACGCGAGCATACGTCTGGATCACATCCTCATTGGCTGGGACAGGGCAATGCGTGAAATTTTCTACTATCCACGTGTAAGTAGCGCCGGATGGGACTCTGTCTTTACTCTTGTCTTGAACCTCCTTAGGAGCCATACCAATATGGGACTGCATCTGCGCGCGCCACCCTTCAGGATCTGTGCTCATACACAGAGGCTTCCCCTCGATAGGAAGTCCAAGGATCATGGAAACATTCTGAAGAGTGGGGGTCTTCTCACAGGTCCGAAGGTGGAAAGTGTGTGTCTCTGGCATCCACCGGTCGACAAGGGAGGTGAGTACAGTCGCGTTCAGGTTTGGGGTCGACCGACTAACAAGTTGGATGAACATGAGGAGGCCTAGCGTCTCGATGTATGGAGTGTACCGCTCATCGTACGCCATGTCACTCGTCGACGCCTCATGAGACCAAATCTTCAAGGGTTGAAGCTTCTGCAAACATACAAGTAAAATTATTACAACATATCCTACACATTTGCCAAACAATAGGAAATTGAAAACATACAATTCCAAGAGTAATTTTATTACCTCCCCCTTCTCCGCCATCAAATAGGCTTGGTGTTCAACATCATAGTGATCATCGAGTAACCACACCATCCTACATATTCATGTACAAAATTTCTTTTCATGTAGGAGAATTGTGACTTTAATAATAAAGATTGGAACGCTAAATTTATTTTCATCTCACATGTTACGAACTAATGTAAGCCACACATAGACACGCACGTATCAACCAAAACAGTCAAACTTATGTGTACAAATGGACCTACATATACTACTCTTTCCTCTCATCGTCCACTAACCTATCAGTGGTTTATCCGTTCTTTTTAACAAAACTAAACTAATTAAATCCAAAGAGGATGAAAATTCTAGAGTGGATGGGGACATGATTGCATGAGAGAGATCACATATGAATCTAACACCTCATATGGGCTACCATCTATAAAAACAAACTACAAGAGGATATATCCATATACAAAGCGAAGACCAAATCGGAGGCCAAAAGGAGGGGATCGGAGAAGAATACCTGGGGTAAGTAGTTGGGGAGGAAGTACCCTCACTTTTTTCAGATCGGAGAGGATTTGATGGAGGATTAGAGAGGGGGGAGGAAAACCACTGCCACCGCCATCTTCATTTCTCTGTCTGATGTCGAGTTGGATGGGAGTGACGAGCTACGGCTCAGGAGAGAGCCGTCGCGTGACTTAGGGCTCAGGGGTATAGCGTCTTGCGCCGAGGCGCTACACATCCATGTGTGGGGGCTGACTGGCCCCGCAGCCGTCACGTTGGCAGAGCGAGTAGCACCTAGGCGCTACAGTGTAGAGCATAGCGTCTTCGTGTAGGCACTATCCGATAGGATTGTAAAATAGTTTGACCATATTTTTTTTCGTTTTATGCATATTTCTGTCCATTTTATCCAGAAAATTGATGCCACCCGTGCACACGCAGAATTCCAACAAGCACGCACTGGCACAAGCAGCACAACACCGCACCAGTCAGTCACCAGCACTGAGTAGAAAAGCAAGCGGCAAGCCCCAAGCAAGGAACAAGAACTCGCGCATGCACCCTAGCGGTCTCGGTGGATCTGATGGATGGTGGATCGCTCGCCCCTCGCCGTCGGCTCGTTGGTGCCGGGCGGACGGGCGGCACGCCGGGGCAGGGCATGGAGAGGGAGCAATGCCGCCGGACGTTTCGTCTCCGCCCCGGCACGCTGGAGCAGGGCAAGGAAAGGGGGCGAAGCCGCCGGAAGATTCGTCTCCGCGCCTGCGCGCCGCTGCGGGACAAGGAGAAGCTCGCGGCCGGGGGAAGGGAAGGAGCGGCGCTGCCGGCCCCGGCCGCCGCCGAGCGTGTGTTCTCTGTTTGGGAAGGAACTCGTGTGGGCCATTGGTTGTGGGATAGAGAGGCTCCGTGACCCCGCGGTTGGGCTTGGCCCAGGAAACGGCCCGCAAGCCCAACTGGTTCCCAAGGCGAGGACGGCGACGGCGTGTCAGCCACCTTGAAATGCCCCGCCTTGGCGCCCGAACGTAACCGTCTCAACCGCCTCGCCCTCTTCTCCCCCTCGCCGGAGCGCCAAGAAACCAAGAACCCATCACCACCCCACCTCCTCTCTCTCCAGCGGTCCCTGCCGATGGAGCTGTGGAACGACAGGAGCCACGTGTGGCTGCGGACCCGCGAGCACGGCGCCTACCTCCACGCCGACGACGACGGGGTGGGCGTCTCCGTCCAGCAGGACCGCGTGACGCTGAACGCGGCGTGGGCGGTGCACGTCTACCACTGCGAAGGCATGTACCTGCTCCTCCACAACGCCGCCTACGGCCGCTACCTCGCCGCCACGGACACGCCGGCGCCGTTCGGCCACCGCGGCTTCCGCACCGCGCAGCGCAACTTCGACCAGCCGCAGCAGCAGACCATCATGTGGCAGGTCGTCTGGGCCGGCTCCGAGAACGCCGTCATGCTCCGCAACGTCGGCGGCCGCTACCTCCGCGCCAACGGGATGTACCTCCGCTGGAACACCGGCGTCACCGTCGACGACTTCGAGAACATCAGCACCATGATGCACTGGATCGTGGAGCCCATCCAACGCAGACTGATCATGTATAATCTTCCAGATGTTCCCGCCAGGGTGAGTTCGCTTCTCTCTTCTTCTCGAATGGCTATCGATTGCGCGAAATTCTTTCTTGGACTACTCAATTTGTCAATTCCGTTCGCCCGAGAGCACAGCAATTCGTGGTTCTGTTCTTGCCAAATTTGCGCCGGATTTCCAATTCGATCTTGATTGCATTTGTGTCAGTCTTGGGTCACCAAATTCTGGTTAATTCTTTCATCCCCTGAACATAACCATGGTCCTTTTCCGGCTCACCTTCAGGACCGTCTCTCCATCTTGCGCTGGCGCGCGCCGCTGGCAGCGTGGCAGCTGATTCGGTTCGTGCTGGCGAGCAACGACGGCCTCTACCCCGAGGAGTGCTTGCTTTGGTCGGCGTTCTTCTTCAGGGGGAGATCCGTGTACTACCTGAGGAGCGAGCTGGCCCGCCGTCTTGGCCTCGCCGACCGCTTATTCCATCTCATCATGTGCGTCCGAGCGGGCCGCTACGGGAGGCTGACCCCACTCTTCGAAAACCTGCCCCGCGACGGCGATGGCGTTACCATCGACATCGTCGTCATCATTAGTCAGACACCAGGTGAGAGCCTCTCTCTATGTTTATATTCGCAACTCCCTGCTCATCTTCTTTTGGCAAGAAATACATGTTGGTAGTCTTGATTGAATCTATTCTGCACACTGAGCAGATGTTGGTTGTCTTGATATTTTCGAAATGGGATGTTAATCTGCTTGTGCTTGAAAAAACAGTTGACTGAAACTGTTGTAGTCTGACAATCAGCTTACTGAAGTAGCTGTGACCTGAAAATGTTGCTAATTGCTTCTGTTACAACTTGGGACATGCCTGAAACTATTCTAGTCTTGTAGATAAGTAAAAAAAATAGGTAGTTAGGTGTACAGATGCTAAAAGATGGTCTGAGGCTACCTGGTTATTTATAAACCGCATGTTTAATTGCAGTCAACCTTGACATGGAACTTGTTGGTTTCATACTAGTGCAAATGTTTCAGTTCCTTCATTCGGTACTATTTGCCGCTAGTAAACTTTTTTTTTTTAGTAAACCTTGTAGAAATTGTTGAACTAAAAAAAAAGCCAAACCAGTTGACTCGTCTCTTTTTCAGCCTGACAGAGAAGTGTGTGATGTCTGTTTAATCTTAGCCTATTCTTACTTGCCTTAAATATCCTGTGAATAAAATTCATGTTTTATCGTACAGTAGTATGTAGAAGCTAGTTTATGCAGATAATACTGTTTCCAGGTTTTGTTCATGTGCTGTATTCTTGCCTGGCATTGTTAAGAGTAATTTTTTCATCGGAACTGGGAGATTTAGATTGTTGTCATGCTTCCTGTGATCTTCTTTGGCGAGAAATACATTGCATATTGGTACTCTTGAATTGGCTATTCAGTGATATTGGTTTAGATACTATTTGGTGCATGGACATAATGTCTGGAGTTGTGTCTCTTAGTGGAGTATTATTCTGATTGTGGATTTACCAGTCTGTGTAAAGGTGCTTGGAAAGGTTGTTAAAAAAACATGTCATAAGTCATATTCATATCTGCCCTAGTGTCCTTGATTCAAGTAGTCCAGTTTGTAAATTCCATGCAGTTAACCGCTAGTAGGAAATGTGGGACCTACAAAACCAAATCAGTTCAGTTATCTCATTTCTCCCTTGAGAAGATACTAATTTTCTGTTAGAATATTTGAGCGAAATTCAGGTTGTATCCTATAGTAGTACATTAAAGCTTAGTTTCTGCACTTTATTTTTGGCGAAAGTAGTTTCTGCACATTATATCGTCTTGAGGATTTGTCCTTGTCTACTTTGTTACTGTTTTCTGTTGTTTTGTTTTCCAAAGCTCTTCGTTTGAGGTTATTGATCTGCTGCCTCACTTTGTTCTGCCAATTCAGCCGCCAATGCGCTGCGATTCGCGAATGTTGATCTGTAGCAGAGAAAGATCAGAGTGGGAGTCCTGACAGTTGAGAAGTGTCGCCACCTCGGACATGACAACAACAGAACCACTATTGCATACAGATAGAAAGATAGATATAGATCAGAAAACTTAGCAGCTCTAATGTTCCTTGTGCTAGCTAAAATTGATCGGCTGTCCTGACAGTGTCTTGCGGTTCTAAGATTCAGAACTGCTGAGAGCATTGGGTGCAATGGCTGACAAAGTTGTGTAGTGACACTGGTTGTAATTGCTGCGTGCAGTGTTGCTCTTCTGACATCCATCTATCTGATGTGGTTCCTGCATTTCACTGGGGATTTTTCATTCTTGTTGAATTCCTTGTGGATGATGAATGCATATCCTGCATTCCGTATAAATGAAAATTTCAGTTTAGCCGATGCATTTCGTATAAATAATTCATGTGGCCAGTGAGCTGATGATTTGAGTTTCAATTACTCTGCTGGCCAAGGAGCTAGAAAGGAATTTGTCATGTCTTGTGTGTTGTTCTTAATGAGTCCGATAACAAGCGGCGCTGCAGCGACACATGGCCGCGCGCTTGTTGAACTTTTTTGAGTTTGTTAGAGTGTATATAGCTGTTGGCTGTTGCCGATAACATTACAGACATTCACAAGTCGAGAAAAAATCAGCAGCCGGCCATGACAGTAAATGCGAGACGATCTATATAACAACCATACTAAACTTGACGATTGGCACAGTATGTATGTATGTGCAACAATCAAATCGTACCTGGTTTCACAATCTAATTTTTGTCAGGTATCCCGAAAGATCCAGCCAAAGCTAACTTTTCAATTATGGCAGAGAGCAAAGATGTACAAAAACGTCAACAATTGGAACGCCAGAGTTTACGTTTCATGACTTGGAGCTGCACTGGTTTCATCTTTCATCGCTTTTAATGAGCTGGTATAAGTTGTGTACAATGTTGGTTACTTAAGAAGATGAGGAAGAGGGAGCGGCTCGGCGGCACTGGCATATCTCCTCAGGGCTCACCGCGTCCCACCGTTTGGTGACCGGCGGCAAAGGGTAGTTGTGCTCTCCTTTATGGTGCATTTGTAGCTTCCCTGTTGGGTTATTTCTCCAGTTCTTTTATAGTCAATCAATATAACAACGGTTTTGCTATTTCTCACTCGAGTGAGTATTAAGTTAGAGCTCACTCAACTCTAATCCCGTTAGATTTGTATCGTGATTCGTGCGATATGTTATTTATTTATCTATTTTTTTTCCAGTTGCACATCGGTTGCACATAGTTGCAACTGAGATTTCTCAGTTACACATGGATTGTACATGAGTTGCATATGCAACTGCATGACATCATCTATCAGGATGCAAACGGTTAGATTCAAACAGAAGAATAGAGGACAGGATGCAAATCCTACCACAAACCTTCATTGGTGTCACATATATAAGGAAGCTTTGAGTAATGTAATGCCGCGAGAGTAGACCTTTTATTTGGCTGCGGCCTTGAGCCGTGGCATGTAAAACTCTTTAAAACTTCTCCTTAATTAATAAAATGGCAAGCCTTTTGCCTCGTTTAAAAAAAAACATATATAAGGAACTCTCAGGTATAATCGAATGGAAACTACGGTACCAGCAACCAAGCTGGAACTTAAATAACAGCACCCAAACTAGCTAACCAGCAAAGAGGTTGAATTTAGCACAGATTATAGCTAGTGAAGGAAACAACACCAATGTAGCAGGGAGTTGAATTTAGCACAGATTATAATAGCCAGTAAAGGAAACAACACAAATGAAGCAAGGAGGTAGTACAGATCATCAACATTCAGAAACACGGTTCTAAAACATCTGCAGGCAGACGATTCCACGACAGAGAAGGACGACAGACATAATTATGTAGCATCCATTGATATGATTTAAGAAGAGCAACATTGTACCATAATCCAAAACTTGACAGCAAACGGAGACATCCAAACACAGCACAATTCAAAGATGACACCCAGTTCTCGACTATAATAATAAAGCAAAGTGCATTAGACGACTCCCAGCTAGTGACACTCTTTACGCTGACAACCTAAGCTTCTATCTTCTCAACTGGTGCATCAAGCAGAAGGGCCTTGGTGGGCTTCGCCAAGAGGTCGGTGAACTCCTGGTAGGGCGCCTTGGTGAAGGTGGTGTCCCTCCAGAAGTCGGGGGTGAGGAATCCATAGGTCTTCATCAAGCAGTCAAAGGTTGCCTGCAAAGAAATGAATTATTAGATTGAACTTACTGACTAGACTGTGCAATGAGAATAAAATTCAACCTCGCAATAGTTAAAAGTATCATAATTTCAGACAGCTAATCAAAGTTAGATAGTTCAAAGACATAAATAAAGGCTTACCATAATTTTACTACTGCCAACATAAGAAATAAATCAGAACATGGCACATTGAAGAACAGAGAAGAGAGCACTAGACATCAAAACATACACCACAAGCCTCAATATGCAAACCAGAAATGTCTGGCACCTCATATTATAACACATCAATATGTATATCATACAATGTATTACATCTATAAATCAAAAAAATCCAGCAGAATCAATAACCAAACGACCTAAACTGTCTGGACAGGTTGCTGTTATACATTTTCAACTGATCAAGTGAATGTAGAAAGCAGAAAGAGGATATTAAAGCTTGGTGAACAAGCAAATGCTAGGGTAGCACTATAACTTATAGACCAATTGCTTCTAGGCTGGTTAAATCAGCTAAACGAAACTGCAACAAGTTAAATCAGCTAAACTCCTAGCTCAAGCTTATATCCAACAACTAACAATAGGCTGTGCTCTACATGGTACATACTTCCAAAACAAAACAGAAGATTTAGCGTAGACTAAATTGAACATGCCACGCAATACACAAGTATGGATCATTTGCCGAACAGTTAAGATCTGGAACTATCACACATGGACAATATTATGTACAAGGCGAGGTAGAGTTTATACCTTGACGAAGTTGCCAAGGGTCTTGGTGGATCCACGGGACGAGGTGAAGACATCATCAATACCAGCAAACTGCAGCACCTTCTTGGGGACGCGGGCGGCGACGATACCAGAACCCCTCGGGGCGGGCACCATGCGCACGGTGACGGAGCCACACTTGCCGGTGACCTTGCAGGGCACGGTGTGGGGCTGTCCGATCTTGTTCCCCCAGTACCCCCTCCTGACGGGCACGATGGAGAGCTTGGCGAGGATGATGGCGCCGCGGATGGCGGTGGCCACCTCCTTGGCGCACTTGACGCCGAGGCCGACGTGGCCGTTGCTGTCGCCGACGACAACGAAGGCCTTGAATCGGGTGCGCTGCCCGGCGCGGGTCTGCTTCTGCACGGGGGTGATCTTCATCACCTCGTCCTTGAGGCCGGGGCAGAGCGTCTCCACGATCTGGTGCTCCTTGACGGGGAGAGAGTGGAGGTAGATCTCCTCCATCTTGGAGAACCTGCCCTCCTTCACGAGGCGGCCGAGCTTGGTGACGGGCACCCACTTCTCCTCCTCCTGGCGAGGACCACGGCGGCCGCCGCGGCGCCCTCCACGGTCACCACGTCCGCCACGGTCACCGCGCCCGAAGCCGCGGCCGAACCCGCCGCGCTCTCCACCGCGCTCGCCGCCGCCGCGCTCCGCCATGGTTGGTTGTGGGTGGGGGGTTGGGGGGGGGGGGGGGGGAGGCTAGGGTGAGATGAGGGTTTGGAAGCTGTGGCGGCGCGAAGAGTGGGAGAGCTAGACGAGACGAGGCATTTATATGGAAGAGCAAGCGTGGGAGGTTAGAGCTAGGGTTTTCAGGGGGAGGATGCGGCGGAGGAATGGGCTGGGCCTTGGTAAAATGGGTACCGCAAGCCCAATAGGTTGACCTGCTTCTTTGACGAATTTTAATGTGCGGGACTGGCCGTTCAAACGGGCCGAAGCAAATACCCACAACACAAGACCGGTTACAGGCCGACGTACGCAGAAAGCACGGCTATGATTGGTTTGAGTCCAACTTCGGCGGCTGCTAGGGTTTCCCGAGGCTCCATTTTGACTTTCCGGTAAAACAAGTCACTATAATATTTAAAAGTGCATGGTGCGACATGTAACGAATGACAATCGCTTTGGACTAATGTCCTTGTTGAGTTATATTTCGATGGAATTTCCATAGGAAACACTTGAAGATCACCTGTTTATTTTAGAGATTGAAATGAGAAGAAAGTGAAGAAGATGGAGTTCTTATGTGGAACTCAAAGGAAACATGTTCTAGCTTAAAAGTTAAGTCATGTAGGATCAAGATCTTGAGGAGATGATTACAAGAGATGAATTAATGATATGGCTCGTAGTCGTGGTCATGATGAACTCATGTGTGAACCATAGTTGACCAAGGTTTGGAGCATCAATCAAGTGAAGAATTGATTGTGTGTTTGATAGGTGAAGAATTCATTGTGTGTCTGATACTTACAAGTGTAGGGAATAGACTATAGTACTTTTTGATAATTATCTTCTGTCGGGCTACCTGCCAGCATATTGATCGATTAGGATATATCTAGGTGTCATATGTATGGTATTTTTTGCTGGTCTATTTATGTATCAACCTTTGCATCTTATGATTTGTAACTATTGATTTCTGAACGTTTTAAAAAGGGTTGTGTACAGCCGAGGATGCAGAGGCTGGAGATTACTCCTTTTCGGAAAAAAAAAAGTACTTCTTGATAACTATTGAGCTTCGAACCCACGATAAGTTGAAAGAATTGGCGCACAAAATTTTCTAAAAAAATAATTGTGAATGGTGTAGGAGTTTCGTATTTTGTTATACTTGAAAGTGAATGCGTGTAACCGTAAATAAAAGTAGCACGGTTCAATGGTAGCCCAATCCCTAAGTTACAAGTGGAAAACATGAGGTTTTCTTCTGATAATACGTCAAGTGTTACCAAGGGCGACATGAATTTACACAGCACGTAGATTTTTACATAAAGTACTCCTTCTATCCCAAATAGAAGGCGCACTTGATCTTCGCTCGTCGACAATGTTCAACTTTGACTACGATTTGCAGTTATAATATACCCATAAAATTAGTCAAAAGATATATGAAATGGAAGAATATTGAACGAAATGAATACAAGGATACCATGCATTTAAACATCTCCATATCATATAATTTAGTATTTGTTATTGGTCAAAGTCATGCATTAAAGACCAGCAAAAAAATAGTGTGCCTTATATTTTGGGGCGGAGAGAGTATGTTAAATATATTGTCAAGTTTCATTCAAATTGGATGGAGGCTAAGCTAGGTGCACCCACATGCACAAGGAATTACACCCCCAATGTATTGTGGTGTAGGATCTGGTAAAGTTACAATCCTATCCGATTACAACCTTAACGGTGAATGTGTATCATCCCTAACGCCAACGCCACGGCGTCGAAGCGGCACAAGATTAGGCGCGGGCAAATTCTATTTGACACTCAGTTGCGTCCGTTAGCATGGCTACGCATACCCTCCTGGTTCCTCTCGCTCTGTTTTGGGCCTAGCCCGTTTGCATCGGTCGCGGACGACTTGGCTGGCTCAACAGCAAATGTAAAATCGAAAAAAAGAACTTTATAGTTCGTCTTGTCACTACAATGGGTTGTTTTTGATGCTCATGAAGCAGATCGCGTGGTTAAGTGGACGGTGGATGTGTATCGTTGTAGAATCACATAGTAGAAAGCTTATGCAAACAAATCACACACAAATGGACCGCAGCACTTGACATGATGACAAGTTCCAGTTCATGCATACGCACGGCTAGTTCCACGCTACAGGATTCAGCAATCCCAAATTACCACTACAGAAACGATACCAAATCAATATGACACCACTGATCTCTAGTAGAACCTAATAATTAGACCCGATTTCTAGAGCTTCAGGGGCACGATCTTGACCTGGTCGAGCACGGGGCCGCAGAGGGAGACGCCGTCGCTGGTCTTGGTGTGGTAGAAGGAGCTGTAGAAGGTGACCCTGGTCCTGATCCCAGCGGCGACGAACCTCAGGCTCGTCGGCTTGAACCCGCCCTTGCCCGTGGACTCGAACGGCACCTTCTGCGTCACGTTGGCGACGAAGGCCTCCACCAGCATGGACCCGTGGCAGCCGTTCTTGGCGTCGCCGATGACGAAGGACAGGTTGTAGGCGTGGTTGGGCACGGTGCGGATCACCTGCGCGATGGCGCTCTCCCGCCCTGCCACCAGCTCCACCGCGTACTGCCCGGCCGGGACCGAGAAGTGGGCGGCGTCGATGTAGCGCACGGCCTTGAGGGACTCGATGATCCATCCGGGGAGCGGCGAGGTGGTGTCCTTCTGCTTCGGCGGCAGCAGCACGCCGACGGTGGAGTTCTTGAACACCTGCGGCCCGATCTCGAACCCGTCGTTCTTGATCAGGTTATCTGCAGCCATGCCAATGTCAGGGAGGGGACATCTGCAAGGTCGCGCTAGACCAGACCAGACCAGAGCATTTTAATGGAGGGGGGTCGATGGATCAGTTCTGACCTCTGGTGGGGTATGGGGTAGGGAGCTCCTTGATGGCGACGGCGTCGAGGAGCGGGCCGCACGCGGCGTCCTCCTGGATGCCGGGGTTGCTGAAGGTGACCTGCGCGACGGGGGAGGAGGCGCGGAAGCCCCATGCCCAGGTGTCCGCGGTGTCGGCGCTGTAGAGGGTGCGGACGGCGACGTCGGCGGGGGCCGAGAGCGAGGGGGACACGGCGATGCGGAGCGCCTCGTCCTGGGCGCAGGTGCGGGTGGCGGCGAAGGTGAGCGCGTAGAGCGCGCCGGGGCGCACGGACACGTTCTGCGACGCGGAGGCGTGGCTGCCGAGGCGGAGCGCGTGCACGCCGTGCGGCACCGCGAAGAACATGCCGCCCGGCTGCGGGCCGGCGGAGACGTACTCGACGTGGCCGACGAGCGCCCACCCGGGCAGCGAGTGGCGGCCCACGATGAGGGTCTTGTTCACCTTCCGAGGCGCCGTCTCGAAGTTGCCGTTGATGAGCAGACCTGGGTGGTCACCGCGCAAAACATGGAGAAACAAATCAGTTCTTTTCGCGCGTGGTGTACTGATTCATGCACTAGAATACTACTACTAGTACTGGATAGCCTGAAACATTCCCCCAAGATTTGCTGCATTGTTGCAACACCTCGGAACTCCCCAGATTAAAAATAGTAACTATCTGTTTATCCTGATTTTTCAACGCAATCACAGGATATTTGCGATAATGCAGTAACAAAAATGCCAGATCCCACATGTAAACTGGACGATGCAACATTTGCTACAAATACATCCTGAGGTGTCGTGCTACTGCTGCAAGAATGCAGTTACAGCACAATGCCACAAAACAAAAATGGACCTGCAAAACAAAGTCCCCACTATCTTATTTCTTCTTTCAGATTTGGCATCAAACTTGGAGCTTTCCAAGAATGGCACGGCATTCGCATTTGCAGCATTTGAAAGAAGAGCAGATCCAAAACAATCCGAGGCAAACACAGTGAGCGAGAGAGGCAAAAGGAGCGGTTACCTTCAGCATGCTGAGACGGACGGGGCGCACGGACAGGGGCAGGAGCAGCGGCCGGGACAGGGGCACGTGCGTGGGCCGGAGGCGGAGCGGTGACGGCGAGCGTGGCGACGGCGGAGGAGGCGGTGACGGAGAGCAGCGCCAGCAGCGCGACACCCCATGGGAGGAGCTCCATTGCTAGCTTCCTACGCAGGTGGCTCGGTGGAGGAGTTGAGGAGTTGAGTTGTATCTTTCGCTTCGCTTTGGCTAGCTTCGTGCAGAGCTCCAGTGGGAGGGTGCCACTGGCTTTTGTGAAAGAGATAGTGAGGAAACTGCGTAGAAACCCTCCATAGTATGGACATGCCAAATCCACCCCCAGTAGTACAAAGGAAGGGTGAGTTGGAGAATATTAGAGAGTATGGTGGCCAGGGTATGATTCTTCATTGACTGTAATGTGACCTCGGGCGCAGGGATCGGAATGAATGTACTGGCCGGCCGGCTGGCCGCACTAATGTCTCTCCCGCGTATTTTTTTACTGGTTTCCCGCGCATTGCTTGTCTCTGATGGCCCTTGTGTTTATCGCACTAGTACTGTAGTTACAGTAGTAATAAATGAGTGCAACCAAACGAGGCACCAGCCAGTGTAGCAGTACACCAAGACATAGCACTAGTAACGTGCAGCATGTGAGTGTAAAATTGTTTGATGAGAAAGTGATTTTCTTTTGATGTTGCGTACGTGCACGTACGTATACGACGATCAAGGTGTGGCAACGTACACAACCAACGCGACGTACCGTCAAACGCATCGGGTAACAAACACGTGACGGGCCGCCGGTCCGGTGGTACGAGTACTCGAGTGGCACGCGGGCGGGCGCTTTGGATGCTCTGTCTGCTGCGTGCTGCTTGCTCCCGGGTCTCGAGGAGGAGAGGCAGTGGAGCCGCGGGGGAAGGCGGAAAGGACGGCGTCGTCGTCTCTCTCTCATCCATCATTTCGGGGGCTCTGCAGCGGCACGCGGGCCGTCATGGCGCCCTGCTCCTCCCATCTCATGTGGCCCTGCCGACCCATTCATTGGCCATCTCTTCAACCCGACGGTGCGGCCGGGAAAACGAGTCCATGGGATCGCCGTCGACTACCGATGGCGTGGTGCGATGACGGTGGCGCCGGCACGATGCTGTGCGGAATCGCAGGGCCGTGAGGAGGAGCTTGTACCATGAGGATATGTTGGTGCCCTAAACTGGCTGCTCCGTGTAATCTGGGAATTCCAGATGCATCCCAAGCCCATACGTTCAAACTTTTGTACAAGCAAAAAAAATTCCTGATCTTCAAGCTTTCCTTTGTTTCTATATTTTGAGGAGGACTTTTGTCGACTAGAGCACACATAAATTGGACAGTGCACATGTTCGATGTGATCATATACAAGTGTTCATCTCTAGCTGCATACATACATATATCCAGATCCCCCAGAATTATGGTCATGTACTTGTATGGTTGTTGTCATCCCCAACGACCATATCAAGTGGTCATCATGACAATCTTTACTAATGTGTCATGTTCCATCTAGCCACAAGTAGTTGTACAATTGAGTAGAGATAGCACTCGGATTCACAATTTATGCAAATTCATCATTTTGGAGAGGAATAACGGTTGAGCTCATGCCGACCGAAAGAAAGGGTTGCCAGAGTTTGAAAGAGCAGACATTGCACTTCCGGTTTTTTCGCAACGACAAACAGTTCGACCTCAATGAATATTTATGTGACCGTTTAGGCAATGAGATGGACTAATCGCTCTCCCACAACAAATCGTTAGGTGAGAAGAGCATGCCACTTCTTTTATACCTAATAATACGGCACATAGGAACTCTCCCCTTATTTTGATCATTTTTTGAGAAATGAACATTTTCAAATTTTAATTAAAATAACAAAAGTTTTTAAAAAATTGAACAATTTTCGGATTTGAACATTTTTAACCTGAACAGTTTTCGAATTTACACATTTTAAAAATCTGAACATTTATTAAAAATAAATATTTTCCAAAATCATATATATACAAGTGACAGAAAATAAAACAAAAAAGGAAACGAAAAGAAAAATGAAATAAACAAAATAGAAATAGAAAAACGAAAAGAAAAGAAAGGAAAACTGTAAATAAGTCGCCCCTTTGTGGCGACGGGGTGCGCGGCGCGAGCCTCCCCCGCCACAACGGGCGGCAAATAGGATTCGGCGTCTTGTTCAGGTTCAATGATTTGGCGCAAGTTCACAACTACCCGACCGAGAAAGCCCACCAGAGCTCCAGAAGCAATCGAACACGAGGGCCACACATAGCCCAGCCCAGTACGAGTCTTATTTTGTTGGGGCATGGGGAAGACGGAAATGATGCCTCCGTTCTTGCTCTCTCTCTCTCTCTCGTATGATTTCGGGGGCTCCGCACTGCACGTTGCGGCGCTGCCGCGACAGCGACCGAGTGGGCAGCAGCGGCACGTGGGCCGTCATGGCGCCCTGCACCTCTCATGCATGTGTCATTGTGGGTTGTGGCCCTGCCGCTCCGTCGTGCCCGCCGACCCATTGGCTATGTCCCATTTTTATTCAACCCAATTGTGGCCAACACGGACGGTTGTAGCCTCCAAGGCTCCAACAGTTGTGCACTGCCTTGGGTGCGGTTGGGGCGTGCACCGGACACGAGAGCTCGGCGTGAACGCGATGTTTAAGTTTAACGCCGTACTAGTAGTACATTTTAGGTGCAATATATACTTGCTTGATTAGTGTTACCCAAAATGATTTCGCATGGGCGTCAAGGGCAGCAGGTATCAAGATGCATGCTGTAGTGTAGACCTAACTAAACCCGAGAGTGCTCTCGAAAATAGACCATACCTCAACCGAACCTACATGCAACACCCAACTAAACTCCCTCCATATGTACGTGAAGGTGTTGCAGTGTGGAAAAAGGACCCTGCGGTCCCGAAAACAAGTCCATGGGATCGGGTCGATGCCGTAGGCTTGGATCCGACTACAGATGATGTGGTGTAGTGGCGGTGGCACGACAATGTGAGGAACAACAAGTCTGTGATTGGGAACTTGTACCTCGAGGATACGTTGGTGCCCGAAATTGCAGCCTCGGGGTAATCAGGGAAATCCTGATGCATCTCAAGCCCATACGTTCAAACTTTTGGAGAAGCAAAAAATTGCCTACCACTAACACTCATCTGCAAGCTTTTTTTGTTTCTATATTATTGGGAGGACCTTTGTCAACTAGAGCACACCTATCTAGCTACATACATATACCGCATACATATATCCAGTTCCCCTAGAATTATGGTCATGTACTTGTATGCTTGTTGGCATCTCCAACAACCATATCAGATGGTCATCATGACAATCTTTCTCACAATCTCACGGCCTAAGGCCCTCTTTGATTCGTAGGATCTCAAAATGTAGGAATAGGAATAGGAATAGGAATTAGATAGGAATGCAAGTGCAAACCTATAGGATATGAGTAATCGTTTGAAACATAGGAAAGGAATTCAACATGCTAGCTTAGAGCAACTCCAGCCGTCCCCCCACGAAACCCCCCAGGACAACTTTTTGACGCCGGCGGTCCATTATCCCCGTAGTCGCGCCCCCAGGACCCCCCAAGGCCTCGTTTTTCGCCGGATTTGGGCCAAATTTTATCCGGCGTCCCTCGCCGACAGGGGTTCGGCCTGGGGGCGCCGGCGAAAGGGGAAAACCGCACGGGCCACCCCTGTCGGCGAGAGAACGCACCTTTCCACCAACAGATTCGTCCTTTCCTCCTCTCCTTCTCCCCGTCGCCGGCACCGACTCCTCCCTTCCGCCGCTAGCTCGCCACCAAAACCACCGCCAACCACCGCGACGACACCCTCTGCCGTATCCCCTCCCCGCCCTATCCGCCTCCACCCGAGAATCGCCGTCGCGGTCAAGCTTCGCGCACATCCGCCTCCACCCTGCCCGCGAGGTGTTCGACGCTTTGCCTCGATGGACTCCGATGATGAGGAGATGCTCGCCGCTCTGCTGGACGAGGAAGCCGACTCTGCCGCCGCCGACGACGAAGAGCACTTGCTGATGCTCGCCTGTCTGGTTGGCCTGTACGACGCCGATGCACAGCCAAAACGCGGTGGTTCGGCAGCAGGTCGGCGCAAGAGCAAGGCACGCCAGCGTGCCGAGGGGTATTGCATGCTATATGCCGACTACTTCGCCGACGATCCAGTACACGGCGAGAAGACATTTCGGCGCTGTTTCAGGATGAATCGGAACCTTTTCCTTAAGATTGTGCATGGCGTCCGAGAGTTCGACAACTACTTCGTTTGCAACAAGGATTGCACCGGTATGGTTGGTTTTTCCTCGCTCCAGAAGTGCACGGTCGCATTGAGATTGCTTGCATATGGAGCTCCAGCTGATTCGCATGATGACTATATGCGCATGGCCGAATCCACTATCCTTGAGTGCTTCTACAGGTTCTGCAGAGTCGTAATTGGTGCATTTGGACCTGAATATTTGCGATCACCCACTGCTGAACACACTGCTCGGATCCTAGCCGAGAATGAAGCAAGAGGATTTCCTGGGATGCTAGGAAGCATCGACTGCATGCACTGGAAATGGAAGAACTGTCCATTTGCTTGGCAGGGGATGTACAAAGGGCACAAAGGCGGTTGCAGTGTCGTACTTGAGGCAGTGGCTTCGTATGATACCTGGATTTGGCATTCCTTCTTTGGAATGCCAGGATCAAACAACGACATCAACGTCCTGCAGTGCTCGCATGTCTTCTCCAAACTTGTTGAAGGTATTGCTCCCCCGGTGAACTTCGAGATCAACGGGCACCATTACAACAAGGGTTACTACCTGGCAGATGGTATCTATCCAAAATGGTCAATATTTGTGAAGACCATCTCAAACCCTGTGCCGAAGATGGCTCAAGCTTGGTTTGCCAAGTGTCAGGAGGCTTGCAGGAAGGATGTCGAGCGGGCATTTGAACTTTTTGTTGCCATAAAGGATATGGAGATAATGATTTTTTTAAAAAAATCATTTAGCTCACTCGGGATTAATTTTGAGGCCACCCTCCATTTTCTTCCATTGCTCACGTGTCATGTTACATCTAGTGCGTGTTTGGTTACCTGCATGCTCTCGTTTCGACATGTTCCATGCAACTTTTGGCATGTTTGGTTTCCTGGGCTGCCTCGCATTGTTGCATATCGCGAATCTCACAACACCCTTGGGTCAGGCCCTAGAGGAACGTCCGATCCAGCCGTTTCTACAGAGCCAGGTTCTGCGTATCCTAAATAGGAACGCGGTTGTGCAATCTATACTTGCTTGATTAGTGGTATGCAAATGATGTTGCATGGACGCCAGCAGCATCAGATATCAAGATGCTGAAGTGCAGACCTAAACCTGCGAATGTTCTGCAAAGTAGACCATATATACCTCAACCGAACTTCGCAGCCAAACCTCGACTAAACCCACTCGATACGCACGGTAAGGTGTTGCACTGGGGAAAAAGGACCTCGCGGTTGTGTCCATGGGGTGGGGTCAGTGTCGTGAGCTTGGATCCATCGGTGCACCGTCAACCACCGATGACGTGGTCCAATGACGGTGGCGGTGGCACGATGTTGTGCAGAATCACAGGTCTGAGAACGACAACTTGTATCTCGAGGATACGTTGGTGCCCTAATACGTCTCCTCAGGGTAATCTGAGAATTTCTGATGCATCCCAAGCCCATACGTTTAAACTTTTGTAGAAGCAAAAAAATTGCCTACCGTTAACACTAATCTTCAAGTTTTTTTTTGTTTTCTATATTACGAGGACTTTTGTCAACTAGAGCACACCTAAATTGGACAATGCACATATTCGTTATGCTTATATACAAGTGTTCATCTCCAGCTCCCCAGACTTATGGTCATGTACTTGTATGGTTGTCATCTCCAACAACCATATCAAGTGGTCATCATGATCGACTATCTTTACTCACGTGCCATGTTACATATAGCTACAAGTAGTAGTACAATTGAGTAGAGATAGTACTCAGCTTAACAATTAATGCAAATTCATAATTTTGGAGAAGAATAACAATTGAACTCACGTCAACCGAAAGAAAGGGTTACCAGAGTTTGCAAGAGCAGACATTGCGTGCACAACCATTTTTTCCGCAAGGACACATAGTTTTATTCCAAAGAATGTATATATATATATATATATATATATATATATATATATATGCGACAATTTAAACAATGAGACTAATCGGTCCGCCACACCAAATCTTATTTTCTTGGAACAATAGTTAGGTGAGAAGAGCATCTCGCAAGTCCCGAAGGAGTCCAAGCGCACCGCCTCCAAGAAGGAGAGGCGGAGGTGGGACAGCCTCAAGCGAAGCGATGCACCGGTCCGACACGAAGGCCCAATAGCCGCGGCCCGCGCCCTGTTCATGGTACAAGTGGATGGAGGTGGAGCAGGAGCAGGCTCCACCTCTCCCCGAGGAGCTCGTCGGCCAGTGTTGGTGTTGGACTGGCCCGCTCCTCCAACTGCATCGGCCGCCAGAGCAGGAGCAAAAGCAGCCACCGATGCCCCAGCGAGGATGCCACCGGCCATTTTTGGGTCGCGGCGCCGTACATTGACCTGTGTGACGACGATGACAAGTAGGTTGGCTCAAGCTCCAGCAAGGTTTATCTAGGTTTAGCTATGTTTTTTTTAGTTTTTATTATTATATGAAAAAGGCTGTTTGTGACCCACCCCTATCTATGAAACGAAAGACGGTCTTAGTCAGATATGTTAATGAAAAAATTTGGAAATGAGTCGCCCGCGTTGGGCGATTAAGTGGGACCTGAACACGACAGGACATTCATTATCCGCCTCGCAACCTAAACGAATCAACAGAATAGGTGTAGCAAAAAAACAGGGATAGTACGCACCATCTCGTAAGTTTGACGCAAAACGTGTCAAATAGTACCCCTACTTTTTTTTTCCGAGCAACAATAGGAGTCGACGATGTGGCGCAATTTGACAATTACCCGGCCGAGAAGGCCCGCAAGAGCTCCAGAAGCAATCGAACGCGCCCAGCCGAGCCCAGTACGAGCCGCTGCTCCTTAGCCCTAGCCTCCGCGAATCCTATATGTCGCTCATTAGCGACGGATCCGGATGCGTCGCCTGAAGCGCCGCGCGGCTGGGCCGACCCATTTTCTCCTTCTTTTTCGTTTTCTTTTTTTTTCGTTTCTTTTTTTTTCTTTTTTTTTCAATATTTTTGCTTTTCTCATTTTTTTCACTCTTTATGATTTTTGAAAAATGTTTCAAAAATGTTCAATTTTTTTCATATTCAAAAACTATTTAATTTTCAAATTTAAATTTTTTATTCATTTTTGAAATAGTCTCTGTTCATCGATATTTTTCTTTTCACTCTTAAAATCGTTCAAAAATAGTTTCTGTTCACCGACATTTTCTGTTCACTTCAAAAATTGTTCGGAAATAGTTTTCGTTCACCGACATTTTTTCTCTTCACTTTAAAAATCGTTCAAAAATAGTTTCTGTTCAACGATATTTTCCGTTCACTTTTAAAATCGTTCAAAAATAGTCTCCATCCACTAACATTTTCTGTTCACTTCAAAAATTGTTCGGAAATAGTTTTCGTTCACCGACATTTTTTCTCTGCACTTTAAAAATCGTTCAAAAATAGTTTCTGTTCACCGATATTTTCTGTTCACTTTTAAAATCGCTCCAAAATATTTTCTGTTCACCGACATTTTCTGTTCACATTTAAAATCATTCCAAAATAGTTTATGTTCACCCACATTTTATGTTCAAATTTTTTAAATTGTTTAGCGCTGAAAAATGTTCAAAATTAATATTTTTTCATTTTTAAGAAATGTTCAAATTTGAAAATTGAACATTTAAAATTGTTCAGTTTTGAAAAATGTTCAAAATTCAAATTTGTTCAAATTTTAAAAATGTTCAAATTTGAAAATTGTTCACATTTAAAAATGTTTCTAGTTCGAAAAATGTTCAGATTTATATTCTAGTTAAAACTAATAATAAAACAACAAACAGGAAAATAAAAAAGAAATTTAGCTGTTAAATGGGCCGTCACGCGGCCCATTTATTTCGGCGCTGCGGGGGACGGAAGCGGGACGCGTCGCTTTGCAGCGATGTATAGGAGGTCCCCTAGCCTCGGACCAAAAACCGGGGCGTCGCCGCTCTTCCACTGTCGGTCTCTCCCCAAAGCAGCGGCAAGGCCATTCCGGCCGACCACCGGCGAGGCCCTTCTCAGGCGATTCTTGCATCACCGAGCGAACTCCCCGTCGCACCCGCAGCTTCCCCCGTGCTTGACGCATCGTCCGCAGACCACCTGAATCAACGAACTACGAGGTGACTTCTCTTTCCCTTCCTCTCCTCCGGGCTCGTGCCGCGTGTTTGTGCTGTTTCTGATCCGAGATCGTGACTCCGTGCAGATGAATCCTTGATCTCGCTGCGACCCGTTCCGCCACCCAGGATTCGCCTCCCCCTAGCTGGTGAGTCCTTGTGTGTAAACTGTCCCATTTCCCTCGTCCAATCGCCATTGTGCCGCACAAAGCAGTAGCGGTTTGGGGAATATGGTCTGACGGTCTGACGAGCTCGTCTCTGTTGGTCGGTCTCACTTCGGATGGATGGATACGATGCTCTTCTTGATTTGCCATGGCTTCTCTCAGGAGTTATCTGTTGTCTGTCTCAACATTTCACGGCGTCTGACAAGTCACTAGCATAAATGCATCATCGATTCTCAAGCTACATTTTGTTTCCCTGTCTTAGAAAGCATTCTGCTTCCTTGCACATCATAGCAACACGTGTACTATTATTTTTTCCATTTTTGCTGGCTTATTGTGAATTGGATGCTGAACTAATCATGGGAAAACTACACTGGTTCTGCTATTTGCATATGACTATATACAGTATCCCCATGTCATACAAAATGGTGAATCTCCATGTAGCATAGCCGACAAGCCATAATCACATACTTTTCCGGTTTTGCTCGTTTGCAACTTCTGATGAAACCACAAAAGTTTTGATAAGGGGAGAGCTTTTTCAAAAAAGGTTTTTGGGGTGAAATTTGGATATAGGATTTCACTTCTAATGGCAGCCATATTTCTACTTTATTGTAATTGACACACATTCGTCTCGAGCATGATGTTTCAAGCATGGAGTAAATAGTTATCTTTTACCACAAGCGATGACCACAGCCGTACTACCCGATGACCTGGTGGTGGAGATCCTATCTCGGCTGCCGCTCAAGTCCTTTTGCCGCTTCAAATGTGTCTGCAAATCTTGGCTTGCCTTCTCGTCTGATGCACACTACCGTCAGAAGCTCCCCAGGGTTCCTGCTGGTCTCTTGTGCCAACAATGTGAGCTTGACACTACCATCCATCTCGCCAGACTTCCTGCAAGTGACGGGGAAATTGACACAAGTCTTAACTTTGTGCCACCACGTTATAAGTACTCAAAGCTTGTGGATTGCTGCAATGGCCTACTTCTTTGTTACCAGGGAGGTAAGTATGAAGCAATTTCCAACGCCATTGTGTGCAATCCGGCAACTAAAGAGTGGATGACAATTCCAGATACTGAACCTGGACCGCCTGCCTGCAGTACTGATCTCAGCTTGTCATTTGACCCATTATGGTCTCAACACTTCTATGTCTTCAAATTCCAGTCCATCATGCAAGGCACCATCACTAAAGTTGAGGTATTTTTCTCCGAGAACTCCTCCTGGTCTGGTTGTCTTTGGGAAATTGAACTTAGATCGGTTGAATATTCACTCTTTGTAAATGGGGTGTTGAACGTGATGCTCTCTTGGGACCATGAAATTATTGCGCTCGACGCACCTCACACAAGTTCACAGTGGCTCAATCATAGGATCATTCAGCTGCCAGGATTTACAAATTGGCTAGACATGTTAAACTTTTGTGACGAACGTCTTTCGCAATCATCAGGCGTCCTATGCTACGCGAGACAAGAACTGGATGGTTGTGCAGTGCGAATTTGGAGTCTGGAAGGCCCTGAGGAGTGGGTAATGAAGCATCGTGTAAGCATGACCGATGTCTTTGGGAGGGACGTGTTGATCAAGACCGATATGGAAGGATATGTGCATTATGACTATGGCATCCTGGCTTTTGACTTGGAGAGGGAGCTAGTCATCCTCGTTGATGTGAAAGCTGATAAGATCATCTCAGTTAGCATCAGTACCGGAAAAGGCTCGCAGTATCCAAAGCTTCCAGAAAAGTTTACCGGATCGCAATGCAGTCTATTCTATGTGCCATACTACGGCGAGGTTCCAGCTTTAGTGCGCTAGATGGCTCAGAATGAATTCTGCTATTAATGCTCTAGTTTGTAAGCACCTTTTGTATTAGCTGCCACGGGGCAGCTGTTATGTAACATACTAGATTGTTGGCTTTGTGTGCTATTCGTGTGAACTCTGATCAAACTTATGCTCGCTTGATACAGAAAACTGCAGATTTTGATAGATTGCAATACTTTGTATATTGATTGATATTGATATGAGCCACGAGGGGCTGTTTATATAGGGGTACAAGACTTGGAGACTACGAAACCTAGTCCAGATAGACTTGGACTACAATCCTAATACTACCAAATATAGCCTATACGTAATATACTCCAACACCCCCCCGCAGTCGGATCAGTAGTGACGCGAACAGCAGGAGCGTCGCGGACGGTCTGACTGGAACATAATCCGAAGTCGCGACTGGAGAGGATGCCGGTGGATGCCGATGTCGATGTAGCCGGAGTGGGGCGTTGTAGTCGTGGTCGTGGTGCCGTTTGGTGATGTAGTCGCCGCTGATGAAGTCGAAGAAGTTGGTGTTGTCGTGGTGTTGTGGTCGATGTCGTTGAGCCTTGGAGAAATTCGCCGTAGTAATTTTGTCGAAGTAGCTGGAGTCGGAGTAGTCGAGGTAGGCGACACGCCTTGCCGAGCTTGCCGGACTCGGGGGCGCGCCGGGGACGAAGGCACGCGTCGGTGGTGCCAATACCGGACGTGCGAAGATAGGGACCACCATGAGCCGTGCGAGCCAGAGTTGGAGGGATCAGCAAGGAAATTCTCCGTGACCGGTCGGTGCGAATAAGTTGTCCGCCGTTGACGCCGGAGTAGACGAAATAGTTGCAAGAAGAAAATTGATTAATGTAAAAATAAAAATAGACTGCAACTCTGGCGGCGAGGTCGTGGTGGACGAAGACGATGTAGTTGTTGATGGAGATTGAATTGTTGCGGTGGTTTCGGGAATTAAACCCCTTTTTCCGCTTGTATTAGCGCGGCGTCGCTGGTGGAGAAGAAGAAGATTTTGTTGGCGTTGACGATGTCCACGATCGGTGGTGGCGGCGACGATGCGGTGATGTAGATGTAGATGTTGTCGGCGATGAAGACCAGCGACGATGCGGGTAGATCGGCTTGGTGACGACTTGGCGATGTAGACGAGCAGCATGATGAACCGGCGTTGTAGATCGCCCGCCTTGGAGTTGCTCCGCATGAAGCGAGCAGCTCGAGCTGATGCAGATCGTCCAGCTGATCATCCTTGTCCCATACGTACATGCACTTGTGCGTGGTACGAGAACCATCAGCTGGCCGTCCGTGGAGATGCTGCTGCGCGTGGAGTCGCCGGCAAGACGAGATTGCTAATTATTTGGTGGCTAAAGAAAAACAAAGATCTTATTGGAAAAACGAAATTTGGCTAAACTATGGAACTAATCTAAAGAGAAACTAGCTACTAGATGCGATGCCCCCGGAGAAGATCATGGAGATCGATCTCCCCGGGGGCGGCGTGTTGCGGAAGCGTCGGCGGCTAGGTCAAGAACCGTGCCGCTCTGATACCATGATAGATTGCAATACTTTGTATATTGATTGATATTGATATGAGCCACGAGGGGCTGTTTATATAGGGGTACAAGACTTGGAGACTACGAAACCTAGTCCAGATAGACTTGGACTACAATCCTAATACTACCAAATATAGCCTATACGTAATATACTCCAACAGATTTAGTGCCTACTTTGTGTTGATGTTGTTAGCATGTGGATAAATTATCCTGGACGAATGAGTGGAATTACTTGCTCACTGCATTGTATTGTGCAGATGTGTTTCTGCTCTCCGGTTCAATTGAAAACCTGTCCACATGTTGGTAGTGTAGTGATTGCAGCGTGTAGTTAACATGCCCAGTTTCTTGCTGTACTGCATAGGAAAATCTATCATTGTCAATTTCTAATGGCATCCAGACGAACATGTGTTGAGAATTTGGCATTGTCAATTTCTAATGGCATCCAGACGAACATGTGTTTCAAAGGCAGAGTAGAGAGGTTCCTAAAGGTGCTCATATCGGTAGGCTAGAACAATGCATCATTGTCACCATTGTCATGGCACGAGACGAGTATGCTTTTCAAAGGCAAGCAGAGAGGCTTTTGAAGAACTCTGCATCTTACTCTTCATGCACGCAGCTGGTAATTAGGTGCAATACTTACTCGATCAGTGTTATGCATGAACGCAGAGCAGCACGGATCAAGATGTTACAGTGCGGACCTAAACCTGAGAATGGTCGATCTGAAAAGTATACCTCAACCGAACCTGCACCAGTCAACTTGGCAGCCCCACCTCAAGTAAACCCACTCGATACTTTCTTTTGATGTCGCAAAGTTGAAACCAAGAAATATCTGTTACGTTCCTGATGTTTCCGAACACTTTCAATAAAACCCTCTCGTAGAAGTATTTTAACAATGTTTTCGGTAATATTTGTAGATATTACTCGAACTGTTCCTTTTTTATTCATGTCCGCGTTTCTTATAGAGGTTAGTAAATCAGCAATAGTGTCCTTGCCCATAAGACTCTAATTCTAGGTTCCTCCAAATTTTTCTATGTTCAGGTGTTGCCGTGCAGACAACAGACCATGTGATGGCGAAAACGAATCCATGGGATCGAAGCAATGCCGTAGGCTTTGGATCCCTCGGTGTGCACTGTTGACAACCGATACTGTGGCGCAATGACGGCGGTGGCGGTGGTGGTCCGATGTTGAGTAGGATCATTGAGACGTGTACCATACTGAGGAGACGCGCGTCCCAGCGCAGTGGCAGTAGTTGCTGGTGAGCACTCTGCCCGCCCGAGTTCGATCCCTCCGGGACGAATATTGGGTGTCTCACGCAGGTTTAAATCTTCTGCCTCTGTTTGCACGTCAATGAGCCCCAGGGATGCTGACCTTGTACAAGACGTGTTGGATATAAGGTGTAGGACTAGTTTAGGCTTACAGTGGTGGTGTGTGTGTGGTGTGCGTGTGTGTGGTGTGAGTTGCTGTAATGTCTGAACTGATACTACATCTTGTATTCTAAAGTGAGGGCAAAAAAAAAAAAAAAAAAAAAAAAAAAAAACCATACTGAGGGAAAACACAAGACAGCGAACGGGAATATGTAACTCGAACAAACGTTGGTGCCCTATAGTGCCTTGATTTGGGAATCCTGGTGCATCCCAAGCCCCATACGTTCTAATGTCTGTAGAAGCAAAAACTGCCTAGTATTCACACTGCTCTCAAAGATTTTTTCGTTTCTATATTTTAGGAGGAAATTTTCCAACTAGAGCACATCTAAATTGAACTGTGCAATTCATATATATTAAAGTACAAATCTAAATCTCTCGTGGGATATATATATCCAGATCCCCTAGAATAATGATCATCTACCTGTACGGTTGTCATCTGCAACAACCATATCAAGTGGTCATCATGACTGTCTTTGCTCAGGTCACGTACGTCATGTTACATCTGGCTACAGTTGAGTACAACTAGTACTCAGTTTCACAGTTTATGCAAATCGATTAACAGTTGAGCTCACGGCAACTGAAAGAAAGGTTATCAGAGTTGAGGAGACATCGCATCGCCAGTCCATCTTTTCACAAGGACACGGAGAGTTTTATCCCAAAGAATATTTATGCGACTGCTTACACAAATGAGATGGATCATTCAGTCTGCCACACTAAATCTTTTTTTCCTTGGAACACAATCATTAGGTAAGAAGCTCATGCCACTTGTTCTACCTAAATACAGCACGACAAGAACTCTTCTCTTCTCAGAACAAGTATATATACTCCTTCACCTGATGATGGACCGATGTAACGGGAACACATACCAATAGCATTACAATCAAAATGGAAGAAACGCCGCTCTTCATTCATCCAGATCAGGTTCTGTGCTGTTAGAACAGGCTTGTGTTCTGGGCCGGTTCGGAGGAGTCGCTAGTCTATCGGGTCCGAGGGACCCGAGAGAGTGTGCTGACTCGGGGAGTGTCCCGAGTCGAGTCGGAGCCTGTTCCGACTTGACAGTATTGTTGTAACCGGGACTCGAGTAGTTATCGGGTCCGGCAGGTGCACTGTACAATCGTACAGTGGAGCAGTATCCGGGTACGTGGAGTCGCACACTTGACTCCTACCCGAGGACACGTCAGCGCGGGTGTTGGCGGTCTAGATCCTGGTAGAAGGGTTTAGAAACACCGCTGGACACCTGTGTAGGCCCGCGCAGTAGTAGGGCACCTGTCCTTTGTGGATAGGGTTACCCCCATGGCTACATATACCCTGTGAATAACAAGGAGAAAATTGAGGCAAACACTTGTTCACAAGTTCAAACACACCTCCCCTTCTTCTCTCCCGATTCATTCGCAAATCCGGTAGTGAAATTGAGACTGCTCGACCTCGGAATAGTTAGGGCCAACAATTGGTATCAGAGCTTTGTGAGTTTTGAGATGGCACCAGGGACAGGTGCGCTCGTTCCCGGAGCAGGCAAGCTCGCGGAGGAGGAGCAGAAGACCGGCGGAAACTCGGTGGTACTCCAGCGAGTTGTCCGTGATTCCGGTGGTTCATGGCCGATGCTCACGCGGTCGAACTACGCGGACTGGACCCTCCTTATGCAGGTCATGTTGGAGGCGTGCCAGGTCTGGGTCGCCGTCAGCGACGGGACACCGGAGCGCGAGACGGACCGCGCAACGATGGAGTATCTGCTGCGCTCCGTCCCGCCGGAGATGATCTCCACCCTCGCCGCCAAGAAGACGGCGAAGGAAGCTTGGGACACGGTGAAGACCATGCGGCTCGGGGTAACCCGGGTGCGTGAGGAGAAGGCAACGACGCTGAGGAAGCAGCTCCAGAGCATCAAGTTCGTGGACGGCGAGGACATCGACGACTTCGGCATGCGCCTGTCGTCCCTCATGTCGCAGCTCGGCGTACTCGGAGTCACCGTCGGCGAGCCAGAGGTCGTTCGTAAGTTCCTCTCCGTTGTGCCCAAGAAGTTCTCGCAGATGGCATGCTCGATCGAGACCCTGCTCGACCTCGACACGCTCTCCATCGAAGAGCTCATCGGCCGGCTCAAGGAGGCTGAGGAGCGCGACGAGCAGGAGGAGCCGGAGGCCAAGCAGGCCGGCATGCTACTTCTCTCTGAAGAGGAGTGGTTTGCGCGGATGAAGCTGCAATATGGAGGCTCCTCGTCCAGCCAAGCCGGACGCAGCGGCGGCAAGCCGCGCGAACGCGGCAAGGGCAACCCGAGTGCGAGAGGCACCGGGAATCACGACACGAAGGACTCGTGTCGGTACTGCGGAGTCGTCGGCCACTGGGCGCAAGACTGCCGCAAGAAGAAGCGCGAGCAGGGCGAGACCCACCTCGTGCACGACGGAGGCGACAACGACGACGCACTGCTCATGATGCATGCGTGCACCGTGGCGTCTGCCCCGCAACTCCCAGCGTCGACTCCGCCGGAGTCGGGCGCATCGGAGGCGGCACCCTCGTCTCGACCGGTGGCAGAGTCACGGACTCGACCGGTGGCGGAGTCGGAGGGAGCGTCGACTACTCCGAAGGAGCACTCGCGGATCCATTGGGTCGTGGAGTGGGACATGCCGGCTCAGGAGGAGCTGAAGAAGGCGACTCGGGAGGAGTCGACCCTCTTCCTGATGTAGGAGAAGGCGCAGGTCAACCTGGCGCAAGGAGGGGACGCCAAAAAGGGCGTCTGGTACTTCGACTCGTGCGCCACCAATCACATGACTGGTGACCGTGCCGCGTTCGCGGAACTCGACACCAGCATCATCGGAACCGTCAAGTTCGGCGACGGCTCGCGAGTCGACATCTGCGGGCAAGGGACGATGTTGTTCATCTGCAAGTCAGGCGAGCACTGGGCCATCACCGGGGTGTACCTCATACCCCGGTTGAACACGCAGATCATCAGCCTGGGCCAATTCGACGAGAATGGCTGCCAGGTGCTGATCGAGGACGGGCTCCTCTGAGTGCGTGATAGGGAGCGGAAGCTCCTGATGAAGGTCAGGCGGGAGCCGAACCGGATGTACAAGCTAACAGCGCGAGTCGCCCAGCCTGTGTGCTTGGCTGTGCACGTAGGTGCTGACTCGGCCTGGACTTGGCATGCGAGGTTCGGGCACCTCAACTTCGACAGCCTGCGCCGACTCGCGAAAGGCGGCATGGTGCGTGGCCTCCCTCTGGTGGAGCACGTGAACCAGCTCTGCGACGCCTGCCTAGCAGGGAAGCAGCGGCGAGCCTCCTTCGCCAAGCAGGCGATGTTCCGGGCAAAGGAGCGACTCGAGCTGGTCCATGGTGACCTCTGCGGGCCGGTCACCCCGGCTACTCCAAGCGGCAAGAGGTACTTCCTCTTGCTTGTCGACGACCTGACGCGGTTCATGTAGCTCGCCCTTCTTGCGACGAAGGATGAGGCTGTAGCCGCCATCATCCGACTCTAGGCGGGAGCCGAGTCGGAGTCCAGCTGCAAGCTGCGCACACTGAGGACGGATCGTGGAGGCGAGTTCACCTTCGGCTCCTTCACGGCATACTGCGCGGAGCTCGGAGTAGAGCGTCACCTGACGGCTCCTTGCTCCCCGCAGCAGAATGGTGTCATGGAGCGACACAACCAGATGATTGTGGGCATGGCCCGCAGTCTACTGAAGGCCAAGAGAGTCCCCGGCGAGTTCTGGGGTGAGGCGGTGTCGACGACCGTGTTCATTTTGAATAGGTCGCCCACCAAAAGCGTGGACGACATGACGCCGTTCGAGGCCTGGCATGGCCGCAAGCCGGATGTGCACTACATGCGCACATTCGGGTGCATGGCGCATGTCAGAGAGACGCGACCCGGGCTGAAGAAGATCGACGATCGCAACAGGCCGATGATCTTCGTGGGGTATGAACCCGGCACGAAGGGTTATCGGGCCTACGACCCGGCTACAGGCCGAGTCGTCATCACCCGCGACGTGGTGTTCGACGAGAACGCGCGTTGGGACTGGAGTTCGCCGGACTCTCCGGTGAACACGTTTGGAGTGGACTCCTTCACGATCGAGCAGATGGTGTTCGAGCCACAGCCGACTCCAGGGGACGGGAGTGCGGGTCCGGGACCCGACTCGCCGCCCTCTCCAGGTCCGACTTCCCCGACTCCAGGAGTCGGGAGTGAGTCGCCCTCAGCCAGTTCTCCAACAACCCCGGGGTACCCGACAGCCGAGTCTTCGACCCCGGCTATCACTGGTGTCGAGTTCGTCATGCCACCATCAAGGTATGCAAGTATGCTTGATGCAGAAGACGACACCGAGCTCGAGCACCAGTTCCGCACTCTGCAGAACATGCTCGACGCTGGTCCGGCTTAGGAGCCGGATGAGGAGCTCCACTTCCTCGCCTCCGAAGAGCACGGCTCGTTCGATGAGGCCAAGTCGAACGCCAGCTGGAGGCGTGCGATGCAGGAGGAGCTCGAGGCCATCGAGTCCAACTCGACTTGGCGGCTCGCCACCTTACCACCAGGTCACCGCGCGATCGTCCTGAAGTGGGTCTACAAGGTGAAGAAGGACGCACACGGCGAGGTCCTTAAGCACAAAGCTCGCCTGGTGGCGAAGGGCTACGCTACATCGCCGGGTCGCCTCGACTCGGATGTAGGTATGGCAGAGGTGCAGGTGCACCACGCCTCGTCGGCTACAGCGACAGTGATTTGGGTGGGGACGTCGACTCGCGCAAGAGTACGTCTGGCACGCTGTTCTTTCTGGGGAGCAGCCCAGTGACATGGCAGTCCCAGTAGCAGTCGGTTGTCGCTCTTTCGAGCTGCGAGTCTGAGTACGTGGCTGCTGCCACGGCTGCTTGACAGGGGATCTGGCTCTCTCGGCTGCTGGCCGAGTTCAGTAGCGGCGAAGCTGAGCAGGTGGTGCTCAAGGTCGACAACAAGTCGGCAATCGCGCTCGCCAAGAATCCCGTCTTCCACGAGCGCTCAAAGCACATCGAGCTGAAGTATCACTTCATTCGAGACTGCGTGGAGGCGAAGAAGATCGAGTTGGAGTTCGTGCCCACCGAACATCAACTCGCGGACATGCTGACCAAGCCACTTGGACGAGTCCGCCTGACGGAGCTGTGCTCAAGGATCGGCATGGTAGAAGTGTCGCCGGAACTCAAGCCTAGGGAGTGATTGTTAGAATAGGCTTGTGTTCTGGGCCGACTCGGAGGAGTCGCTAGTCTATCGGGTCCGAGGGACCCGAGAGAGTGTGCCGACTCGGGGAGTGTCCCGAGTCGAGTCGTCGAGTCGGAGCCTGTTCCGACTCGACAGTAGTGTTGTAACCGGGACTCGAGTAGTTATCGGGTCCGGCAGGTGCAATGTACAATCGTACAGTGGAGCAGTAACCGAGTACGTGGAGTCGCACACTTGACTCCTACCCGAGGACACGTCAGCGCGGGTGTTGGCGGTCTAGATCCTGGTAGAAGATCCTGGTAGAAGGGTTTAGAAACACAGGTGTTGCTGGACACCTGTGTAGGCCCGCGTAGTAGTAGGGCACCTGTCCTTTATGGATAAGGTTGCCCCCATGGCTACATATACCCTGTGAATAACAAGAAGAAAATTGAGGCAAACACTTGTTCACAAGTTCAAACACACCTCCCCTTCTTCTTTCCCGATTCATAGTTAGGGCCAACATGTGCGTCGTAAATCTCAGGCTGTTGGTCGACTGGATGATGGTTGCACCACTAGGAGCCTACACTCCATCGTCAACAGATTCCTGATCCATAGGCAAAAGTGGTCTACACCTACCCGACACTAAGAACTTGAAATTGATTTGGGAATTTCTGATGCATCCCAAGCGCATACCTTCCAATTTTGTAGAAGCAAAAATTGCCTCCGTAGCTACACTACTCTCAGAGTTGTTTTTCTGTTTCAATATTTTAGGAGGACTTTTGTGCACCAGAGCACACCTAAATTTGACAGTACACGTATCTCGCAGGATATATGTCGAGCTCCCCTAGAATTATCATCTGTAACAACCATATCAACCGGATATCATGGCTATTCTTTACTTAGGTCATTTGAACCATGCTACATCTAGCCTACCAGTAGTACAGTGCGGCGGGGAGGACATGTCTTACTTCATGGGTCATGGCTGATGACATGCATGCTGACTGTCTCAATCGCGACGACTGAACTAGCGAAAGAGTTTGGAGTGTGACGAGTTATGTTTGCAATAAGTACATTGTCTCGGACTGAAACAAGCTATCTCATCCATTAATCGGGAACCTCTTGTACTCTCTTCAGAGTTCAGAGGAAGTGCTTCCTTAGTGCTGTACTATTTTTTTTTGTCCTCCTTAGTACCGTACTATTTTGTTTTCCGGCTATTGGTACAGATCAAATCAATTCACTTGCATGAAAGCATGTGGTCATTTTGTCTTTTTTTTTTTGAAGGAAAACCACATATATATTACTCAGGGTAGAACAAGTGTACAACACAGGCACACACGCAGAAATCCACTCGAAACAAGAGAGGACACAACTACTGCAACAGCTAAGAAGCTGAACCACCAACGAACGCCACGATCTTCCAGCGCCGCCGAAGCTGCCAGAGGAAGAGGGGACGAAAACCTCGCACCAAAAAGCCTACGGAGCACCATCGCTGAAAAGCTTTGAGAGCCGAAGAAAGGACCGCTGCAAGCAGCGGAGCATCTTTCGCTGTGGCACGTCGGCCGGGGTATCACCCCGTGCACCCTAGGCTCCGTATCCAGCGTCGTTCGTCGACGTCGTCGAAGAAGAACTCCCGATCCGCCAACCATCCTCCACAAACCCTGCAGCAGAACAAGCATACCTCTGTAGCTAGCTCCTGCATACGATCTCCATAACTCCACGACGGCGAAGGAGCACACGCCGTTGCGACGGTGGAGAAAGAGAAACAAAATCCACCACGAGAACGTCACCACCGCCATGACCCTCTCGCTTGGACCACCATCCACCCAGATCCATGATCGGTACCAGCCAAGGAAGCCGCCCCGGGGACGGATCTGGAGGAATTTATTCGCCGCCGCCGTCACCACCGCCGGAACCGAAGCGACGGACGGACGGAAACCTAGCCCTAACCTATCTACACGCCATGAACGAGCCAAAGAGGTTCCCCGTCCCTCCCGCCGCCGGAGCGGCCAGCGGAGGACGGAGGAACCCCTCGGCTCGCCGGCGGAGAGCGGTGGCAGATGGGTTTCTTTCCTTATCGCCTGTCGAGAGAACGAGAGGATAAGGGAAGAAAAGAGTAACCAGACATAGTTCAGTACTAGTTCAGGGTCATTTTGTCTTTGTGCGTTGGCCGGGAGTATCAGTTTTTGTTCTCCCATTTTTTAAACTATTTGAACGAAGAAATAGTGAAACAAGAGAGGCCCAACAACGGTCCATTTCTGCCCCCTTCGACTGCAAGCTGCATCCCTACCTACGCGACCGCCGCCACACCTCCACTCCACAGTCTTCATTTCCCAGTCAACACTCAACACGCACAAGGAACTACGGGAGGAGGCGGCGCTCTCCCATCCAGCCGTGGCGGCGCCCGAGGCGGCGGTGATCCTGCACTCCAGATCCAGGTACTGCTCTCGTTCCTCCCGTCCTCGCTTCGGTACATTCTCACTGTTGTTATGCCTAGTTCTTGAGAATGGGGAAGTAGGTTTAGCCTTGCTCCATCTGGCCCTCCCCTCCTCTGTCGGATTCGTAGCAGTAGTCGCATCAGCGAAAATTGCGAATGCTAGTGTGTTTAGTCGTGGCCCTCGTTTCCTCTGCAGGGTTCAGGCGGAGTAGCAGCAGCACCAAAAATTAGGAATGCAAATGCAGTTTAGTTGTAGTCTGTCAGTGAGGGTGAAGAGGCGACCATTACGTCAACCGGGGCCTGAAGACTCTTGTAGTTTTGTGCCAACCAACAGGGGAAGTGTCTCGGTTGCACTGGAGAGTCGAGTCTTTCATTAGTCATATTTGTTTAACAGGGAGCATCTAGCGATCTTTAATGTTAACGACGGTTGACCAAAGGAACAACGAATGTTAGACTCATCATCATGATATGAGAAAGTAAGATAAGGAAACGGGTTAGTTACATTTACATGCACGACTTAATTTAGATCCCGTGCAACATTAGGTCTGAAATATTGGACTTTATCATGTCTGATGATGTGTGGAATTATTTTGACTTTCATATTCCTCGGTTCTTAGTCAACCGAGGAATAAAAATCTGTCCTTTTATGTACTGATCACTATGTCGTTGTTCTGGTACAGAATACCAGTGATCGTATATGTTCTGCGGACCATTCATTTGCTGATTCTGAAACCATAAAACTTTGATGTGGACAAACTAAAATGCGCATTTGTTCTTTTGGGGGGGCTGAAAGTTTGCTATATTTTCTATATCTCAAATGGCGTTTACAGGCTTACCTTATTGTTTCTCTGTTTATATTTCCTTCTCTTTTGATGCAGATAAGTTCATCTGATGGAAGGAGATGTAGAATGGCAGGGGATGACCACCACCGTGCTACCGGATGACCTAGTGGTGGACATCCTGTCTCGTCTGCCGCTGAAGTCCTTTTGCCGCTTCAAATGTGTCTGCAAGTCTTGGCGTGCCTTCTCATCTGATCCACACTACCGCCAGAAGTTCCCAAGAAACCCCTCTGGTCTCTTGTACCAAAAACGTGAGCTTGGCTCTGCCATCCAGCTCGCCAGACTTCCCTCAAGTGACAGGGACATTGACACAACACTTAGCTTTGTGCCATGTTATAAGTACCCCTTTTTAGAGCTTAACGGCTGCAGCAATGGGCTACTTCTTTCTTATAGTCGAGGTAACATGGGCGCAGAAATTAACGCCATTGTGTGCAATCCGGCAACTGAAGAGTGGATGCCACTTCCATATACTCAACCTGGACCGACCGTCTCCTTTACTTTCCTCAAGCTGTGTTTTGATCCACTATGGTCCCAACACTTTTATGTGTTCAGCTTTGAGGGGAGCCAATTCCCAAATGATGGGTACAAAGTTGAAGTTAAGGTATTTTTCTCCGAGGATTCCACATGGTCTAGTTGTCTTTGGGAAAGTGACGATCCATGTTGGTCTGGATCACTCTTCGTAAATGGAGTGATGTATATGCGGCATGATTTAGTGCATGAACTTCTGGCGCTCGATGCACCTGACACATGCACACAGTTGCTCAATGAGAGGACCATTCAGCTGCCAGGATTTCCAAACGGACCAGACCATGGGTTTTGTTGTTGGAATGGGTGTCTTTGCCAGTCATGTGGGGTCTTATGCTATGCTCAACAAGAATTGGATGGATGTGTGATGGGAATCTGGAGTTTGGAAGGCTCTGACAGGTGGGTGGTGAAGCATCGTCTAAATATTAGCAACATACTTGGGAGGGACATGTTGCTCCATACTAACACTTACGGGAGGTGGTATTTTGATTATGACATCCTGGCTTTTGACATGGAGAGGGAGGTAGTTATACTTGCTGACCGAATTGTTGAGGATGTCCCCTCATTTGGTCCCCACAAAAAGAATATCGTCTCATTTAGCATCAGGACTGGAAAACGTTTGGAGTTTTCGAGTGGCTATTCTGGTTATTACTACGTGCCATACTATGGCAAGTTTACAGTTTCGGTGCTTCGAAGGGCTCAAGATGAATGTTAGCTTGTTGTATGCCTTACCAAATTAATGATGTAGCCTGTATCCATCTTCTGTTCACTAGCTCTACCAAAATAGCTGTTATGTATGTACTGGATTATTGGTTTCTCTATGTGTTTTGTTCATCTAATTAGTGCTTGTCAAGGGTATATTCCTGTCTTGCTGATGTTATGAACATCTGGAGTAACATGCATTACCTCCGTTCCAAGTACAAGAACCTGCGTGAGGCAGAGTGTTGTTTAAGTTAGATGTCCGTTAATTTTTTTTTCTTTTCTGTACTGTGGCCGGGGGAGTTTTTGTAATCTTGCTGTGCTTCGGTTTCCGTTGCGTTGTATTGAGAGTCGTTTTGTTTCTTGGGACAGTGGCACATGTTTTGTAGGATTTAGCTGAGAACATACCTGTTCTGGTACATGTTTGCATTATTGGTTTCCAATGTACCTGGAGAAATTGTAAAAACAGGATCAGATTACTCTTGATCCTGTTTAGCAGCACTTTTTTATCATCTTCCTGTAATAACAAGTGCAGCTGCACCTGGAAACTATATGTACTAAAAAACAACTGTATCTGGTTTCAGGCTTCCTTTTTCAGCAATGGAGCTGGGGCCATGTCCTGTTTTGTAGTCCCTCCGTTCCATAATATAAAATGTTTTAGCCATTTTTCACATTCACATTTGTACCAAATGTATCCAGACATGTTTTAATGTATGTATTTACCTACTTTCTATTCTTTTAGTCCGAATCTAGACAACATGTGAAACATGTAAAACATCTTATATTGTGGAACGGAGGGAGTACTATACAAGACAAAGGAAAATTTGAATGAAAACTGGAATCAGATTGATCAATGACAATGGTCATAGAGACTTAATCAGATGAAACAATAAAAATGGTCATTCAGTCATTTGGATTTCCTTTTGAGAGAACGAAACAGGACGGACCGATCCGTGGCCCAACAACAGTCCATTTCCGGCTTGTAAACTGCACGGCCGGCACCACTCCTCCACAGCTCCACTATCGCCACGCACACGGGCGGAGCAGACGACGCTAGGGCTCCCTCCGGTCCAGCCCGACCGTGGCGGCGCAGCGGCGGCGGCGGCGATCCTGCAGTGCAGATCCAGGTACTTCTCCCGCTCCTCCGCTCCGAGCTTTGGTGCATTCTCCCTGCCGCACCTAGTTCCTGATAATGGGGAAGTAGGTTTAGCCTTGCTCGATCTGGCCTAGCCCTCGTTTACTCGGTCGGATTCGCAGCTACTTAGTTGTAGTCTGCTACTGAGGGGGTCCGCTGTAGGTTTTTTTCCGAAGGAAATAACATTGTAGTTTTCTACTGTATTAACCATCCGGGTCAGTGGAGAGCTTATTCTTTAGTCGACCATATTTGTAAAAGAAGAGCATCTGGCGATCTTGAATGTTGACTCCATACCCAGCGTTTAATGAAAGAAGGGAAACGAATTTTAGACCCAAAATAAATAAATAAGTAAAAAATTGTAACTGCAAGTTACATATAGTATAATTTTTTGTTTCAAGTTGTGGGCATTCTCGGTTCTGTATCTAGTTCTTGAGAATGGGGAGTAGGGGTATCCTTGCTTAGCCCCAACAGCTGCAAAAACTATGAATGCGAGTGCAGTTTGATTGGGAAGAGGTGTCGAGGACTTCCACGGGGTCTGCTCTCAATACCCTTGTAGTTTGCTGCTAACCATCAGTGTCAGGGCAGTGGCGAGCTAATTCTTTAATCGACTATATTTTTAAAAAGAGAGCATCTGACTCTATGCTCTGCCTTTAATGAAAGAAGGGAAACGACTTTTAGACCCAAAATAAAAAGAAAGTAAAAATGGGAACTACAAGTTGCATACATGTTTTGTTTCAAGTTGTGTTCAGCTTTAGGTCTGCAAATGTTGAAATTTACGTTAAGTTACTTGTGATGCTTTCTCAGCTTAGAAATGGAAATATTTGGAGTTACTCGGGGATATCAAATCCGTCCTTTTATATACACAGACCGAGTTGTTATCCAGGCATAGAATATCCGTGATCTTAAGGCCTGATCACACATGTTTGCAGGGCCACTCATTTGCTAGTTCTGGTGTAAACCACAAAAGCACCAGTGGGGACCAACGAAATGTGCATTTACAGTTTTACACACGTATTTTGCCGTTTCTCAGTTTACACACGTATTCTGGTGTCAAAGTTTGCCGTTTAGACGTAGTCTGGTAGTGTGCCAACCATCAGAGAAGTGTATAGGTTGCAGTGGAGACTTGACTCTCTAATTAGCAAAAATAATAATCAGGGAACGTCTTATGATTTTTTATGTTAACGACGGCTGACAGAAGAAATAACGAATAATGTACTCCTGATAAAAATATGAGCAAAAATGGAAATACATACATGTCTTATTTTAGATCATGTACACCATTTGGTCTAGAAATTCTAAAGTTATATCTTAACGAGGGAGGGCCAAGGCATCCATCGGTCGTAGACTCTAAAGCCCTCTGTTGAGATTATTTTTTCAAGCTAAGACCCATTGAGAAAATCATGGAGGAATTACAGCAGAAATCATTCATTCAACCTTCCACCAGCCCATTTGCCCAGCGCTGTTAGTGAAGAAGAAGGCGCTCCGCGTTGGAGGCTTTGCATTGACCGAGTTAAAGACTGAGCTATTTCGCACTTTTATAACTGACTCAATTGATAACTGGCTGATGTTACATACCAGTTTCCCGTACTACAGCAGATGAGGTTACCAGTCCCGCGCCCTTCCGCACAGTGGGCAGGGACGATTGCGGGGAAGTTCATCCCCATGTTCATTGGCAAGGCGGTACGCGTTCCTGGGGTTGACCGCTATTACAATAAAAGATCTTTCCTTAAGGAAGGGGCTTAAGTTGACCCTTAGGGTGCTGTGCGTTGGAGGGACTGGATAGAATTTCCTATTTGGATACCAAACCACGATCAAAGGTTGTAGCTAACGGCTTTCGAGTTAAAGCGCACTAATACGATACGAACTTTCTTGTCATTGCCAAGTTGTGTACTCCCGCATGCGGTTGGAACAATTCTTTATTTTCTTGTTGGTTCCTTCTTTATTATTTATTCCAAGTGAGTCTCTTCCATTCGGATTAGCAAGGAAAAATGGGAGTTCCGATACGGATCCTTGCTAATTTACCTTGGACTTATTGCCTTATTGGGAAGGGATCATCATAGATGGGATAGGTTTGAACTCTCAAACTAGATAGAAAGCCCTCATTCTACTCGTCCAGCCCTCTTCGCTACGACAGGCTGGAATGGCCCTTACTTTTTGAAGTATTGGCAAGATTTGGTAAAAAAAAAGAAGGATCAGTTATGTTCGTTCAATGTTTACTAACTGCTGGTTTTCAGTGCCGAAACCTGAACAAAAAAATAAATTGTGTGCTTTTCCCACTAGGCGGGAAAGAAAGTTTGGAAAAAGGACCCCGAAAATAGGCACCTTATCTTTTATGCTTACGCTTAGCAGAAATAGTAGCTAACTAAGTACGACTGACCTTCCGACACCATTTCTTATTCACCGCGAACTAGCCTCATTACCAGTAGGAATCGCCTTAAATTAAAGCCCTTTCGCTAGCCCCGAATTGAAGCTGAATGGCTTTTTTCGGTCCAATTCCATCCATTTTTGTTGAGGCAATTCTGACTTGTTCATCGGGAAGTGATCTAGCTCCTGAGATATATGACATTCTTTATCCTTATCTTTTCCTGGTCTTCTCGGCTGGAATCTACAATGGTTGTATCCCGAACCAAAGACTATATCAGTCGGGGAAATATACTTGAAATTGTTTTTCCGAATGAGAAAGCCTTTGGCAAACTCCTTGCAAATCTGTTTTTGCCGGGCACAATAGACATATCTGCTCAGTCACAACATAAGGAACCCCCAATGTTCCTCAAAGCCTACCCGGCCTGACAGCTTTAGTTGAATGATCTGATCCCGAAGCAAGCTTTCTACTCAAATTGCGGCAACACCTTTTGACGCCAAAAACTCCAATTTAGACTAAAACTGCAGGGGCAATAGAACAATTTAGAATATGGCTAGTCCTTGCTTCATGAGGTACATACTTCTTCCGGTCTGCTCTGTTGCCGAGCTTTCATTCTTGGACACCTGCATTCCCAACAAGCTAGGGCAAATACATGAAGTCGGAATGATTCCCACACCTGGATTGAATGCTCCGCCAAAGTAACGATTAGGGAGGGGAATGAAACACTTGTCTTTCACAATCAATTCTTGGCCTACGCATCTTCTTTCAGGTATTTTTTATTGGTTGAAGCTACTACTATTTATTATACTTTTTCAAGGAAACATCGTTTTTCGATTTTTACTGAATTGGTGACCAAGCTCCTTTTTCTAACGATTGCCAAAATTGGCCAGTGATTGCCTTGGTTGATAGTGCAGTCTCCCCATAAAATAGATAAGCCTGTAGTTGAGCACCTATCTGAAGGCCCAATCGGCATCAGTAGTAGCACGCAACTCTAAAGAAGACGATGACGGAAACTTTTTTGCCTTTTCCCCCCACGATTTAAGGATTGGCTCAAGCAACCTATCTTACTTAATAATAATAATAAAGGGGCAGGTTTGAGTCTGAAAGTTGAAGTCTGTCTTTTTCAATGGATAAGAAGCTCGACGCTTGTGAGTTATCTTAGAAAGAAAATATAGCGTGGCTGACTGAATAAGCAAACTGATTGCCCGATTGATTGTTTACCCCGGTCACTGAAGAATAGAGAGCTGACTGAGCTGCCCCATTTGCTTTCGCATATTGACTAAACACACAAGAGTACTTCGCGCCACAACCATCTCTTTTTTATAGGTTCTACGGACCGATGCCTCCTGCTTCATCTGGTAAAAAAGAGTCATAGATATGCTAAAAAGGTATAGTCTAGCCCTGTGCTAAAGCTAAGGGCTAGATAGGGCGGGCTCACTCACTCATAAAACTACTCTAGTAAGTAGCGCCAAAGCGAGCTGGAGCCCTAGACAGTCTAGCCATATACCATATCATGGGTTGTGGGCTACTCTGGAAGGAGTGGTGACCCAGCGCGATAGGTTGCTTTTACTATTACAAGACTGGCTTCCTGGTCAAGTCAGCATGTAATTATGTTTAATGATGTGTAAAACTCATTTGCTAATTAGGATGTTGGTGGGAACCAACAAGAATGTGCATTTCTTGATTTTCTGGGGCGAAAGTTTCCTAATTTTTTTAGTTCAAATGGCATTTACACACAGTACTCGTCGTATCTTAGCTTCTTATGATCTATTTCCTTCTCTCTTGATGCAGATAAGTTCAGATGCTAGGTTGGCTCAAACGAGATAGAAAACCCTTGCAGGGGATGTCCACATCTGTACTACCTGATGAGCTGGTGGTGGACATCCTGTCTCGACTACCATTGAAGTCCGTTTGCCGCTTCAAATGTGTCTGCAAGTCTTGGCTTGCCTTCTCGTCTCATCCGTACCACCGCCAGAAGCTCCCAAGAACTCCTGCTGGTTTCTTGTACCGAAAACGTGCTCTTGAAACAGCCATCCATCTTGCCAGACTTCCTGCAAGTGACGGGGGAATTGACACAAGCCTTAACTTTGTGCCACCATGTTATAAGTACTCAAAGCTTGTGGATTGCAGCAATGGCCTACTTCTTTGTTACCAGGGAGGTAACAAGGATGAAGCAATCTCCAATGCCATTGTGTGCAATCCGGCAACTGAAGAGTGGGTGGCGATTCCAGATACTGAACCTGGACCGCCTATCTGCGATACTAGTCTCAGGTTGTCTTTTGATCCATTATGGTCTCAACACTTCTATGTCTTCAAATTCCAGTCCATCCCGCACTTCACTCCACATATTGGGACCACCACTAAAGTTGAGGTATTTTTCTCCGAGGACTCCTCGTGGTCTGGTTGTCTTTGGGAAACTGAACATGCGTATGTTGGTGATTCAATCTTCGTAAGTGGGGTGTTGTACGTGAAGCACTTATGGGACCATAAAATTCTGGCGCTCAATGCACCTGACACAAGTGTACAGTGGCTCAGTCATAGCATCATTCAGCTGCCAGGATATACAAATGATACAGACATGTTTAGCTGCTGTGATGGATGTCTTTCAGTGTCATCAGGCATCTTATGCTATGCGAAACAAGAACTGGATGGATGCGCGGTGCGAATTTGGAGTTTGGAAGGCCCTGACAGGTGGGTAGTGAAGAATCGTGTCAGTTTGAGCAATGTATTCGGGAGGGACATGTTGCTCAGCACTGATAGTGAAGGATATTGGTACTTCGATTATGACATCCTGGCTTTTGATTTGGAGAGGGAACTAGTCATCCTTGTTGACAGGAAAGATGATGAGATCATCTCAGTTAGCATCAGTACTGGAAAAGGCTCGCAGTTTCTGAAGATTCCAGAAAAGTTCGCTAAATTGCACTACAGTTTATTCTATGTGCCATACTACGGCGATCTTCCAGATTTAGTGCGCTAGACGGCTCAGGATGAATTATGCGTATTAATGCTCTACTTTGTTATTAAGCACCTTTTGTGCATAAGATGCATGAAGCTGTTATGTTATGTGCTAGAGTGTTGGCTTTGTGTGCCATTTGTGTGAATGGTGTAGTAGTATTAGTGTATTCTGCCTGTCAACTCTGATCAAACTTATTAAGTACCATCTGTTGTGTTGATGTTGTTAACATGTGGATAAATATCCTGGGCACACGAATGGATTTACTTGCTCATTGCACTGTCTAAAGCATACTTCCTTGCTCCCCCCACGGCGCTCCTCAGAGTTTAGCGATTCCTGGCCGTCCTATAGACATCTCAACACATCTTGGCCGTCCATTTTTTCGAGCGGTGGCAGGGCCTGTAATCTAAAGCATACTTCCTTGCTCCCCCCCACGGCGCTCCTCAGAGTTTAGCGATTACTGGCCGTCCTATAGACATCTCAACACATCCTGGCCGTCCATTTTTTCGAGCGGTGGCAGGGCCTGTAATTCCGTCCAACTCTATGGGCATAATCGTCATTTCGCGTCTGTTGTATATAAGCCCCATCCCACACGTTAGTAAACCCTAGCTGCCTCACGTCTCTCCTCTCCTGCCTCGACCCTGGCGCCCTCCCTCTCCTTCCCGTCCGTCTCCCTTCCGCCGCCGCCTGCCGACGGCTGCCTACAAAGCGCGAGCGCACGCACGTAGTGAGAGCGAAGCTCATGCCTCCGTCTCCATCCCCCCTCCTCCTCCTCCCCCGATCCCGTCGGACCCCCAGCGGCCCGCCCCCCTCCTCCTCCTCGCCGGCGGGAACCTAGCTCTGCGGAGGGAAAGCGGCGCCGCGAAAGCGCCGAGGCCGTCGCACTCGGATCTGGACCCCTAGCCCAGACACGCATCCTCACTTCTCTCGATCTAGGGTTCCTGAGCAAGCCTGCGCTTTGTGTGATGGATTAACCTTCGCATCGAGTCGCCAGGGTAGGAGCCACGTCGAGCAGCAGTCCGTGGGCATGAGGCACGGCGGCAGGTGTGTATCTCTCTCCTCCACCTCTGATTTTCTCTCTCCCTCTCCCATCTCACCTCCTCTCTCTCAGCCATCGATGGTGGCGGCGCAGGCGAGGAGCTCGGGATCGACGCCATGCGCATCTCCTCTTCCGATTCCTCAGATTTTGCGGCCCAGTGGGTGGAAGTTGAGGGAAGAAGATGATGCTGGCCGAAGCTGCCCCTCAGCCCCTGGCCATGGCGACCAAGTGGCCTCGGTGGGCTTCCTATCCGGTGCTGCTGCGGCTGCTGGCACTTTAGAAACAGGAGACCTTTGCTCCAGCGACCAGCAGGCTTCGTCTTCGGCGCCGTGCAGCAGCTGCACCTCCTGAACGCCCGGCCTCCGCTCCAACGACCCGTACATGGTCATCCCCATGGGCAATCAGGTTGGGGTCTATCACTTCTTGCTTCTTGATTGTTCTGAGAGGTGGAGCTAGATAGCAGCTTCGTGGCGCTGGTGCCTGCTGCTAGCTTTTTTTTTTTTTGGCAATTGCTAGCTCGCTTTGTGCTGCTTGGTTTCATACGTGCAAATATAGAGCTAGCTAGCCTGCTGCTATGTTCAATAAGAAGATGCGGGGAGGCAGATTCTAGGCAGTTTGCTTTGTGACGCTTATACTTGCTAGCTTTTCCCCCTCTTGCCATCTAGCTTGCTCAAAAAATTATGTAGATTGGTTTTCTGATTTACATCTACTATAGATTGGGTGTTCCTATTCTTCCCACTACTTTATGAATTCCTGGTCTCCTAAATAACACGTGTTCGGATCAAATTTCAGTGTCATTGACAACAGATAACCAAGGTCTGTGCTATTTGTAGTCGTATCATTATGACAGTTGTGAGAAAGGAGGAAGGCAAGGTGCACAAAATGCTTTGTTGCTTAAAGTCTGTGGTTATATGCTTTATCCTATAGATCTCAGTTTTGTGTACTTGTGTGACCTACTTTAGCTAATTTTAATCGCAACCTTGGCCAGCGAGTGATTTTCTTATTTGCTTCTTGGTTGTTTCTACGCTTTTGATTGGAGATAAATATGTTGTATTGATTCCCTACCATATGTATAGATCAGACAAGGATTTGCAATGATGGAGACCCTGTTATTCAGTGATTGGTCTCTCATGTCACTCAGTTATTTCCAAATATTCACCTTACTGATTTTTCTTCATTTTTTGGTTGAATCTGGTTATGTACAGGAGTAAGGAGGAATATGTCGTGCAAAAAAAGGTAATGTGAGAGTTGGGTGAAGTTTCGGTTCCTTGACCTTCAGGTTCATTCATGTGTTGGATTTGTACAAATACAGATATATTTTCGTTTAATCCAACTTGCATATTCTTAAACGTAGAAAATACTTGGTGTGTGGAATCGAGTGTGCAATCAAGCGCGCGACCTCATCTAATATGGGTGGATTTGTTCCTCTTCAGATTCAGGTTTATAGGCCCATTTTTTCTACCACTAACGAGAAACCAATTACATGAAAAAAATAGAATAAATTATCTGAACAAAACTTCAGAACACCTGACATCAAGGTATGGACAGAATGCTACCCGATTGTGTAACAACGATATGTTTTTCGTACACCTTCTTTCTTCTGCAATAGCGCACATGAAATAGAAATCCCCAACATATGAAACCAAGATCGTGCAAATTTCATTGTTCAAAGCTACCTATTATGAGATGCATGGTGGAAATCACCTTTAAATTATATGTAGGTCCATCTACTTTTTCCAAGTAAGAAAAATTGAATTATACCTACACACATAGCTCATGCTCCTGTTAATAATAATATATCAAGTCACATGATCATATTATACAATCCTATAATCCTGAAATGTCATGCCATCTGCTTTTGTGGGACTTGCATATAATGCATCTCTTCGATGTGGTGGCATATACCAATGTGGCTTGCCCTGCAAGAGGCAACTTTTTCATCCATTATGTTCTATTGTAGGATATTTTGTTCATGCTATTTTGGGGTGTTGCAAATCCTGGTTACTCTATCAAGGTGCATAGAGAAAACCCGCAGAAGAAAGGGTATATGTTCCTATCACTTATTGGCACCATTTTCTTGGTGTTGTTTCTCTAGGATCATTTTACATTGTTCGGTGTTCCTCATGTGAAAATGGATAGTCACTTTTATATCATCAGCGTAAACCGGTTTGTTTCCATTGTTGTCTTTGTTTTACCAGAGGTGACAAATTGGTTATGATTACCGCCTGATTAGCGTATTTAGGCCTGGTATTCTACTTACTAAAATATTCCTTTGTTATTGATCTGGAGAGCCGCTTTTGTTTTGATCAAATATCATTTCTTTGTATAGAAAGCAAATTATGAGTCTTTTGATTAATATAAGCATTCTGAACTTTAATGCTGTTGTCTTCTAAATAAGATAATTTTGCAGCTACATTCATCTAGAGGGAATAATCATAGAAAGATAAACGCCATATTTGTTGTTTATGGATATAAATTGGTTGCTATAATTCAACTTTGTGTAGTAGTAACTGCAATGCCATCAATTAATACTTCAGCTTTCTTGGTTCGATGGTTCAAAATAGCGAGCCCTCCTTTATGTATGACAACTCTCGCTTTATTTATAAAGTCAGGCCAAGGCCTTTAGTTTAAAATAGCGAGCCCTCCTTTAAATATGTTACCGATATTGTAAATATCGTCCCAGCATGTGTCATGTGTGTGACATTACCTCTGTTCGCATAACTGCATCCCGGTAGCAACCGTGAGCTCATTCCCTCTCTTATTCTCATATGCTTAATGTCACTAGCTATGTTGTCATAATGTACACATATAAGTTGTCACTTGCTTGCTGCAGCAGTATCATGCTCATGATTTAGGTGCTTATTGTTTCAGTTTATTTGTGTTTATTGTGATGTTTCACATATCACGAGTTGCAAGAATGAGCGCCATCTCCAAGAATATCCCAGTGCCACTATCATATTGCTGCTGGCTACTTCATATTCGGTTAACTATGTCTTCTTCATATATTTTCTTGTGTCAATTGTTTATTCCTATATTGTCTTTTATTAAATCTGTGACAGTGGTGCGTTCTTTCTGCAAGTCCTGATGTGGTATGTTCTTTGATTTCATTTGGATACCTTGAGTTAGTAGTGCTGGGTTCTGGTTAGTTATTTTTGTGTTACCCATTATTTGGAAATGAGTCCGTGCTGTCCTTTTCCTAAGATACAGCTCTATGATGTATTGTTCAAAAAATGGCAATGGACTCGGTGTGATAAGGGGTTTCCAAATTCATGTGATCTCATAGGATATTAGTGTTGTGGATTTAAGGTTGTGGCTTCCTGTTCCTGTTTAGAATTTAATCTTCTTCCCTAACAGATCAGCTTAGGTGATAAGACTTGAATCTAAAGCATACTTCCTTGCTCCCCCCACGGCGCTCCTCAGAGTTTAGCGATTCCTGGCCGTCCTATAGACGTTGAAACACATCCTGGCCGTCCATTTTTTCGAGCGGTGGCAGGGCCTGTAATTCCGTCCAACTCTATGGGCATAATCGTCATTTCGCGTCTGTTGTATATAAGCCCCATCCCACACGTTAGTAAACCCTAGTTGCCTCACGTCTCTCCTCTCCTGCCTCGACCCTGGCGCCCTCCCTCTCCTTCCCGTCCGTCTCCCTTCCGCCGCCGCCTGTCGACGGCTGCCTACAAAGCGCGAGCGCACGCACGTAGCGAGAGCGAAGCTCATGCCTCCATCTCTATCCCCCCTCCTCCTCCTCCCCCGATCCCGTCGGACCCCCAGCGGCCCGCCCCCCTCCTCCTCCTCGCCGGCGGGAACCTAGCTCTGCGGAGGGAAAGCGGCGCCGCGAAAGCGCCGAGGCCGTCGCACTCGGATCTGGACCCCTAGCCCAGACACGCATCCTCACTTCTCTCGATCTAGGGTTCCTGAGCAAGCCTGCGCGTTGTGTGATGGATTAACCTTCGCATCGAGTCGCCAGGGTAGGAGCCACGTCGAGCAGCAGTCCGTGGGCATGAGGCACGGCGACAGGTGTGTATCTCTCTCCTCCACCTCTGATTTTCTCTCTCCCTCTCCCATCTCACCTCCTCTCTCTCAGCCATCGATGGTGGCGGCGCAGGCGAGGAGCTCGGGATCGACGCCATGCGCATCTCCTCTTCCGATTCCTCAGATTTTGCGGCCCAGTGGGTGGAAGTTGAGGGAAGAAGATGATGCTGGCCGAAGCTGCCCCTCAGCCCCTGGCCATGGCGACCAAGTGGCCTCGGTGGGCTTCCTATCCGGTGCTGCTGCGGCTGCTGGCACTTTAGAAACAGGAGACCTTTGCTCCAGCGACCAGCAGGCTTCGTCTTCGGCGCCGTGCAGCAGTTGCACCTCCTGAACGCCCGGCCTCCGCTCCAACGACCCGTACATGGTCATCCCCATGGGCAATCAGGTTGGGGTCTATCACTTCTTGCTTCTTGATTGTTCTGAGAGGTGGAGCTAGATAGCAGCTTCGTGGCGCTGGTGCCTGCTGTTAGCTTTTTTTTTTTTTGGCAATTGCTAGCTCGCTTTGTGCTGCTTGGTTTCATACGTGCAAATATAGAGCTAGCTAGCCTGCTGCTATGTTCAATAAGAAGATGCGGGGAGGCAGATTCTAGGCAGTTTGCTTTGTGACGCTTATACTTGCTAGCTTTTCCCCCTCTTGCCATCTAGCTTGCTCAAAAAATTATGTAGATTGGTTTTCTGATTTACATCTACTATAGATTGGGTGTTCCTATTCTTCCCACTACTTTATGAATTCCTGGTCTCCTAAATAACACGTGTTCGGATCAAATTTCAGTGTCATTGACAACAGATAACCAAGGTCTGTGCTATTTGTAGTCGTATCATTATGACAGTTGTGAGAAAGGAGGAAGGCAAGGTGCACAAAATGCTTTGTTGCTTAAAGTCTGTGGTTATATGCTTTATCCTATAGATCTCAGTTTTGTGTACTTGTGTGACCTACTTTAGCTAATTTTAATCGCAACCTTGGCCAGCGAGTGATTTTCTTATTTGCTTCTTGGTTGTTTCTACGCTTTTGATTGGAGATAAATATGTTGTATTGATTCCCTACCATATGTATAGATCAGACAAGGATTTGCAATGATGGAGACCCTGTTATTCAGTGATTGGTCTCTCATGTCACTCAGTTATTTCCAAATATTCACCTTACTGATTTTTCTTCATTTTTTGGTTGAATCTGGTTATGTACAGGAGTAAGGAGGAATATGTCGTGCAAAAAAAGGTAATGTGAGAGTTGGGTGAAGTTTCGGTTCCTTGACCTTCAGGTTCATTCATGTGTTGGATTTGTACAAATACAGATATATTTTCGTTTAATCCAACTTGCATATTCTTAAACGTAGAAAATACTTGGTGTGTGGAATCGAGTGTGCAATCAAGCGCGCGACCTCATCTAATATGGGTGGATTTGTTCCTCTTCAGATTCAGGTTTATAGGCCCATTTTTTCTACCACTAACGAGAAACCAATTACATGAAAAAAATAGAATAAATTATCTGAACAAAACTTCAGAACACCTGACATCAAGGTATGGACAGAATGCTACCCGATTGGGTAACAACGATATGTTTTTCGTACACCTTCTTTCTTCTGCAATAGCGCACATGAAATAGAAATCCCCAACATATGAAACCAAGATCGTGCAAATTTCATTGTTCAAAGCTACCTATTATGAGATGCATGGTGGAAATCACCTTTAAATTATATGTAGGTCCATCTACTTTTTCCAAGTAAGAAAAATTGAATTATACCTACACACATAGCTCATGCTCCTGTTAATAATAATATATCAAGTCACATGATCATATTATACAATCCTATAATCCTGAAATGTCATGCCATCTGCTTTTGTGGGACTTGCATATAATGCATCTCTTCGATGTGGTGGCATATACCAATGTGGCTTGCCCTGCAAGAGGCAACTTTTTCATCCATTATGTTCTATTGTAGGATATTTTGTTCATGCTATTTTGGGGTGTTGCAAATCCTGGTTACTCTATCAAGGTGCATAGAGAAAACCCGCAGAAGAAAGGGTATATGTTCCTATCACTTATTGGCACCATTTTCTTGGTGTTGTTTCTCTAGGATCATTTTACATTGTTCGGTGTTCCTCATGTGAAAATGGATAGTCACTTTTATATCATCAGCGTAAACCGGTTTGTTTCCATTGTTGTCTTTGTTTTACCAGAGGTGACAAATTGGTTATGATTACCGCCTGATTAGCGTATTTAGGCCTGGTATTCTACTTACTAAAATATTCCTTTGTTATTGATCTGATTACAGGAGAGCCGCTTTTGTTTTGATCAAATATCATTTCTTTGTATAGAAAGCAAATTATGAGTCTTTTGATTAATATAAGCATTCTGAACTTTAATGCTGTTGTCTTCTAAATAAGATAATTTTGCAGCTACATTCATCTAGAGGGAATAATCATAGAAAGATAAACGCCATATTTGTTGTTTATGGATATAAATTGGTTGCTATAATTCAACTTTGTGTAGTAGTAACTGCAATGCCATCAATTAATACTTCAGCTTTCTTGGTTCGATGGTTCAAAATAGCGAGCCCTCCTTTATGTATGACAACTCTCGCTTTATTTATAAAGTCAGGCCAAGGCCTTTAGTTTAAAATAGCGAGCCCTCCTTTAAATATGTTACCGATATTGTAAATATCGTCCCAGCATGTGTCATGTGTGTGACATTACCTCTGTTCGCATAACTGCATCCCGGTAGCAACCGTGAGCTCATTCCCTCTCTTATTCTCATATGCTTAATGTCACTAGCTATGTTGTCATAATGTACACATATAAGTTGTCACTTGCTTGCTGCAGCAGTATCATGCTCATGATTTAGGTGCTTATTGTTTCAGTTTATTTGTGTTTATTGTGATGTTTCACATATCACGAGTTGCAAGAATGAGCGCCATCTCCAAGAATATCCCAGTGCCACTATCATATTGCTGCTGGCTACTTCATATTCGGTTAACTATGTCTTCTTCATATATTTTCTTGTGTCAATTGTTTATTCCTATATTGTCTTTTATTAAATCTGTGACAGTGGTGCGTTCTTTCTGCAAGTCCTGATGTGGTATGTTCTTTGATTTCATTTGGATACCTTGAGTTAGTAGTGCTGGGTTCTGGTTAGTTATTTTTGTGTTACCCATTATTTGGAAATGAGTCCGTGCTGTCCTTTTCCTAGGATACAGCTCTATGATGTATTGTTCAAAAAATGGCAATGGACTCGGTGTGATAAGGGGTTTCCAAATTCATGTGATCTCATAGGATATTAGTGTTGTGGATTTAAGGTTGTGGCTTCCTGTTCCTGTTTAGAATTTAATCTTCTTCCCTAACAGATCAGCTTAGGTGATAAGACTTGAATCTAAAGCATACTTCCTTGCTCCCCCCACGGCGCTCCTCAGAGTTTAGCGATTCCTGGCCGTCCTATAGACGTCGAAACACATCCTGGCCGTCCATTTTTTCGAGCGGTGGCAGGGCCTGTAATTCCGTCCAACTCTATGGGCATAATCGTCATTTCGCGTCTGTTGTATATAAGCCCCATCCCACACGTTAGTAAACCCTAGCTGCCTCACGTCTCTCCTCTCCTGCCTCGACCCTGGCGCCCTCCCTCTCCTTCCCGTCCGTCTCCCTTCCGCCGCCGCCTGCCGACGGCTGCCTACAAAGCGCGAGCGCACGCACGTAGCGAGAGCGAAGCTCATGCCTCCATCTCTATCCCCCCTCCTCCTCCTCCCCCGATCCCGTCGGACCCCCAGCGGCCCGCCCCCCTCCTCCTCCTCGCCGGCGGGAACCTAGCTCTGCGGAGGGAAAGCGGCGCCGCGAAAGCGCCGAGGCCGTCGCACTCGGATCTGGACCCCTAGCCCAGACACGCATCCTCACTTCTCTCGATCTAGGGTTCCTGAGCAAGCCTGCGCGTTGTGTGATGGATTAACCTTCGCATCGAGTCGCCAGGGTAGGAGCCACGTCGAGCAGCAGTCCGTGGGCATGAGGCACGGCGACAGGTGTGTATCTCTCTCCTCCACCTCTGATTTTCTCTCTCCCTCTCCCATCTCACCTCCTCTCTCTCAGCCATCGATGGTGGCGGCGCAGGCGAGGAGCTCGGGATCGACGCCATGCGCATCTCCTCTTCCGATTCCTCAGATTTTGCGGCCCAGTGGGTGGAAGTTGAGGGAAGAAGATGATGCTGGCCGAAGCTGCCCCTCAGCCCCTGGCCATGGCGACCAAGTGGCCTCGGTGGGCTTCCTATCCGGTGCTGCTGCGGCTGCTGGCACTTTAGAAACAGGAGACCTTTGCTCCAGCGACCAGCAGGCTTCGTCTTCGGCGCCGTGCAGCAGTTGCACCTCCTGAACGCCCGGCCTCCGCTCCAACGACCCGTACATGGTCATCCCCATGGGCAATCAGGTTGGGGTCTATCACTTCTTGCTTCTTGATTGTTCTGAGAGGTGGAGCTAGATAGCAGCTTCGTGGCGCTGGTGCCTGCTGCTAGCTTTTTTTTTTTTTTGGCAATTGCTAGCTCGCTTTGTGCTGCTTGGTTTCATACGTGCAAATATAGAGCTAGCTAGCCTGCTGCTATGTTCAATAAGAAGATGCGGGGAGGCAGATTCTAGGCAGTTTGCTTTGTGACGCTTATACTTGCTAGCTTTTCCCCCTCTTGCCATCTAGCTTGCTCAAAAAATTATGTAGATTGGTTTTCTGATTTACATCTACTATAGATTGGGTGTTCCTATTCTTCCCACTACTTTATGAATTCCTGGTCTCCTAAATAACACGTGTTCGGATCAAATTTCAGTGTCATTGACAACAGATAACCAAGGTCTGTGCTATTTGTAGTCGTATCATTATGACAGTTGTGAGAAAGGAGGAAGGCAAGGTGCACAAAATGCTTTGTTGCTTAAAGTCTGTGGTTATATGCTTTATCCTATAGATCTCAGTTTTGTGTACTTGTGTGACCTACTTTAGCTAATTTTAATCGCAACCTTGGCCAGCGAGTGATTTTCTTATTTGCTTCTTGGTTGTTTCTACGCTTTTGATTGGAGATAAATATGTTGTATTGATTCCCTACCATATGTATAGATCAGACAAGGATTTGCAATGATGGAGACCCTGTTATTCAGTGATTGGTCTCTCATGTCACTCAGTTATTTCCAAATATTCACCTTACTGATTTTTCTTCATTTTTTGGTTGAATCTGGTTATGTACAGGAGTAAGGAGGAATATGTCGTGCAAAAAAAGGTAATGTGAGAGTTGGGTGAAGTTTCGGTTCCTTGACCTTCAGGTTCATTCATGTGTTGGATTTGTACAAATACAGATATATTTTCGTTTAATCCAACTTGCATATTCTTAAACGTAGAAAATACTTGGTGTGTGGAATCGAGTGTGCAATCAAGCGCGCGACCTCATCTAATATGGGTGGATTTGTTCCTCTTCAGATTCAGGTTTATAGGCCCATTTTTTCTACCACTAACGAGAAACCAATTACATGAAAAAAATAGAATAAATTATCTGAACAAAACTTCAGAACACCTGACATCAAGGTATGGACAGAATGCTACCCGATTGTGTAACAACGATATGTTTTTCGTACACCTTCTTTCTTCTGCAATAGCGCACATGAAATAGAAATCCCCAACATATGAAACCAAGATCGTGCAAATTTCATTGTTCAAAGCTACCTATTATGAGATGCATGGTGGAAATCACCTTTAAATTATATGTAGGTCCATCTACTTTTTCCAAGTAAGAAAAATTGAATTATACCTACACACATAGCTCATGCTCCTGTTAATAATAATATATCAAGTCACATGATCATATTATACAATCCTATAATCCTGAAATGTCATGCCATCTGCTTTTGTGGGACTTGCATATAATGCATCTCTTCGATGTGGTGGCATATACCAATGTGGCTTGCCCTGCAAGAGGCAACTTTTTCATCCATTATGTTCTATTGTAGGATATTTTGTTCATGCTATTTTGGGGTGTTGCAAATCCTGGTTACTCTATCAAGGTGCATAGAGAAAACCCGCAGAAGAAAGGGTATATGTTCCTATCACTTATTGGCACCATTTTCTTGGTGTTGTTTCTCTAGGATCATTTTACATTGTTCGGTGTTCCTCATGTGAAAATGGATAGTCACTTTTATATCATCAGCGTAAACCGGTTTGTTTCCATTGTTGTCTTTGTTTTACCAGAGGTGACAAATTGGTTATGATTACCGCCTGATTAGCGTATTTAGGCCTGGTATTCTACTTACTAAAATATTCCTTTGTTATTGATCTGATTACAGGAGAGCCGCTTTTGTTTTGATCAAATATCATTTCTTTGTATAGAAAGCAAATTATGAGTCTTTTGATTAATATAAGCATTCTGAACTTTAATGCTGTTGTCTTCTAAATAAGATAATTTTGCAGCTACATTCATCTAGAGGGAATAATCATAGAAAGATAAACGCCATATTTGTTGTTTATGGATATAAATTGGTTGCTATAATTCAACTTTGTGTAGTAGTAACTGCAATGCCATCAATTAATACTTCAGCTTTCTTGGTTCGATGGTTCAAAATAGCGAGCCCTCCTTTATGTATGACAACTCTCGCTTTATTTATAAAGTCAGGCCAAGGCCTTTAGTTTAAAATAGCGAGCCCTCCTTTAAATATGTTACCGATATTGTAAATATCGTCCCAGCATGTGTCATGTGTGTGACATTACCTCTGTTCGCATAACTGCATCCCGGTAGCAACCGTGAGCTCATTCCCTCTCTTATTCTCATATGCTTAATGTCACTAGCTATGTTGTCATAATGTACACATATAAGTTGTCACTTGCTTGCTGCAGCAGTATCATGCTCATGATTTAGGTGCTTATTGTTTCAGTTTATTTGTGTTTATTGTGATGTTTCACATATCACGAGTTGCAAGAATGAGCGCCATCTCCAAGAATATCCCAGTGCCACTATCATATTGCTGCTGGCTACTTCATATTCGGTTAACTATGTCTTCTTCATATATTTTCTTGTGTCAATTGTTTATTCCTATATTGTCTTTTATTAAATCTGTGACAGTGGTGCGTTCTTTCTGCAAGTCCTGATGTGGTATGTTCTTTGATTTCATTTGGATACCTTGAGTTAGTAGTGCTGGGTTCTGGTTAGTTATTTTTGTGTTACCCATTATTTGGAAATGAGTCCGTGCTGTCCTTTTCCTAGGATACAGCTCTATGATGTATTGTTCAAAAAATGGCAATGGACTCGGTGTGATAAGGGGTTTCCAAATTCATGTGATCTCATAGGATATTAGTGTTGTGGATTTAAGGTTGTGGCTTCCTGTTCCTGTTTAGAATTTAATCTTCTTCCCTAACAGATCAGCTTAGGTGATAAGACTTGAATCTAAAGCATACTTCCTTGCTCCCCCCACGGCGCTCCTCAGAGTTTAGCGATTCCTGGCCGTCCTATAGACGTTGAAACACATCCTGGCCGTCCATTTTTTCGAGCGGTGGCAGGGCCTGTAATTCCGTCCAACTCTATGGGCATAATCGTCATTTCGCGTCTGTTGTATATAAGCCCCATCCCACACGTTAGTAAACCCTAGCTGCCTCACGTCTCTCCTCTCCTGCCTCGACCCTGGCGCCCTCCCTCTCCTTCCCGTCCGTCTCCCTTCCGCCGCCGCCTGCCGACGGCTGCCTACAAAGCGCGAGCGCACGCACGTAGCGAGAGCGAAGCTCATGCCTCCATCTCTATCCCCCCTCCTCCTCCTCCCCCGATCCCGTCGGACCCCCAGCGGCCCGCCCCCCTCCTCCTCCTCGCCGGCGGGAACCTAGCTCTGCGGAGGGAAAGCGGCGCCGCGAAAGCGCCGAGGCCGTCGCACTCGGATCTGGACCCCTAGCCCAGACATGCATCCTCACTTCTCTCGATCTAGGGTTCCTGAGCAAGCCTGCGCGTTGTGTGATGGATTAACCTTCGCATCGAGTCGCCAGGGTAGGAGCCACGTCGAGCAGCAGTCCGTGGGCATGAGGCACGGCGACAGGTGTGTATCTCTCTCCTCCACCTCTAATTTTCTCTCTCCCTCTCCCATCTCACCTCCTCTCTCTCAGCCATCGATGGTGGCGGCGCAGGCGAGGAGCTCGGGATCGACGCCATGCGCATCTCCTCTTCCGATTCCTCAGATTTTGCGGCCCAGTGGGTGGAAGTCGAGGGAAGAAGATGATGCTGGCCGAAGCTGCCCCTCAGCCCCTGGCCATGGCGACCAAGTGGCCTCGGTGGGCTTCCTATCCGGTGCTGCTGCGGCTGCTGGCACTTTAGAAACAGGAGACCTTAAGAATTGTCAAATTGGTGCATGTACAGAACACACAAGGGAAGAGGCGACTTAAGAATGATGAAATTGGTGCATGTACAGAACACTGTTTGACAAATACACATATTCCATACATTTAGGATTTCATCCCTATTGTCTTGCTCAATTCTGGTTTATGTTGCTGATTAAAAGGATGATTGGCTACACTAGCCATCTAGCTTTAGATCTACTAATTGCTTTACTTTCTGTTGTTGTACTAAGTAGCTTGCGGAATTTGTGTTCTGTTTATGAAAAATGCAAAAAAAAAATAATATGTTGATGATTTAATTTGTTCATTACCTTCTGAATTTCCTTTGTTGCATGTCAATTAATGGCATAACTTTCACCTTTTGTTGTTTCATCGGTATTATATTGGTGTAAAAGGGAGGAAATGTTGCTTTTTTCCTTTTAATTTAATTAGTATGTTGAAGAACTTTAAGGCTATTGTAATGTATGCTTTATCATGCTTTGTCGATAGAGCGAGTTCTGAGTATATCCACCATAGAAGTATTCCAAGTCCTAATGTTGTCGTATTCAGGATTGTAAAATTTTCAGGCCACATTCAATAAAACAAATATTATGTTTTCTCAACACAAAGTCATCTATGTTTTGAATTTGGGTCTCTAAACAGAAATGTTCACATTCTATTTTACTGCAAGATTTCTCATCTTTGTTTTTGTTTGCACACTAATGTTGGAACTGGCCTTTGTTACTTAAAATTATCTCAATTCTTTTGTCCTCGACATCTGGTATTGCCCATTCTTTTCAGTAACTTTTGTAAGGTCCGGGTTAAAGATTGACAAGATGAGACGGGTACACCTTCAGGTAAAAACCTCCTTTTCTTCCAGCTTAATTGTATTAACCTTCAGGTCAAAGCCTCCTTTTCTTCGAGCTTAATTGTATTAATTTGTTCCTTCCAAGGCACTATTTTACTGCGTGGGACATTATTTTGCAGATGAAAATCACTAAAACCTTCATATTGTTAGTTTCAATTTGATATTTTAATTAGTATTAGGTGGTACAAGCACTTTCAGGTCTGCAAACTTTCCATTTTTTACAACGAATTCTATCGGATATAGTTTTGATGGACTAAATTAAAAAATAAAAGCTTTACCCATAAGTAGCAATGACTTGATTGTTTGCCTCTATAACGTGGAGCCTTCTTTTCTATGGAGACATGGCATGTAGAAAACTAAAATGTATACCAATCTTCCACTGTCACTTTGTAGAACTGTTTTATGCATTTTGACGGTCTGACTAAATTACTATGCTTCTTTGTAGAATCGTCTTTGTTTCTTTCACACGCACCTGATATAGACGAGCCTGCCCTCCTCAAATAGACAAGAGGAAGCGGGGTTCCAGCATATTTTGTCGAAATCAAATGTCTTTCTCTCCATGATGAACTTACATATATGTAACTGTCAATCTCTTTTTGTTGTGTTGCAAAATCTCTTTGCATGTGTTCAAGCTATTACCTTTTAAGTAAATTACATTGTTTGAGAAACAAATCATCCTCCTATCAATTATCAATGTAGTAGGATCCATATCTGATTGTTTAATGCTTACCACAGAGAGCAAGCATGTTCCTTGTGATCATTATTCCATGTATTACATTAAGACTGTTGAGTTACTTTGTAAATTATATTTACTTCAGAAATGTTGTATGTTGTCGATGTTTCTCACTGTGTCACCATATTTTTATTTGAACATGAGAACCACGGACAGATTTTTTTTTACTATTAACGGGTGATGCACGGCAAGCCCCACTTTCTAAACCATCCTGTTTTACTTATACATAGGAATAAAAACTATATTTTTAATAATCTGTATAATATGTGATAACCACGGGCAAGAAATTAAAAGAATCAACAAGCACTGCGCGGCGAGCCGCGTCGTTCGAATCTAGTATTTAGACATGGATGCTTGCAAGAGACATGTGAGGCATTTCAGTAGAAACAACTAGTGAAGCTACGACTGTTACAGTGTTTACTCACTGCAGCCCACCATACATGTTCAGAATACCTTCTGCAGATATGTTTCTCCTCTCCAGTCCAGTTGAAAACCTGTCCACATGTTCGTAGCCTAGTGATTGCAGCATGTAGTTAACATGCTCAGCTTCTTACTGTACTTAATATGGTGGATTAATGATGCAGAGGCCGGGGACTCCCCATTTCTAAAAAAAAAAAATATGTTGGATTAATGAACTCTATGTTTTGGCTTATTGGATCCAAAATCATCACTGTCGTGGCATAGGGACGAGCATGTTTTTCTCTATGTTTTGACTACGGACAACGTGGTGCAATGACGGTGGCGGTGGTACGATATTGTGGGGAAACACAAGTTTGTGAATGAACCATTGTACCTCGAAGATACGTTGGTGCCCCAAAACTGTCTCCTCTAGGTAATCTGAGAATTCCTGATGCATCCCAAGGCTATTCATTCAAACTTTTGTAGAAGCAACAACTGCCTACTGCTAAAACTGATCTCAAAGATTTTGTTTTGTTTTTACATCTTGATGAGGACTTTTACCAACTAGAGCACATCTAAATTAGACTGCACATATTCGTTGTGCTCATATACAAGTGTATATCTCTCGTTGGATATATATACCCAGTCACCCAGATCCCCTAAAGTTATGATCATTTTCTTGTATGGTTGTTATCTGCAGCAACCATATCAAGTGGTCATCATGACTATCTTTACTCATGTGTCATGTTACATCTAGCTCCAGGTAGCAGTACAATTGAGTAGAGTAGTACTCAGTTTCACAATTTATGCAGATCCATCATTTGGAGAAGTATAAAAATCGGTCTGCCACACCAAATATTTTTTTTCCTGGAACAATCATTAGGTGAGAAGCTCATGCCACTTAACGCCTCAACTTGTCAATTGGGAATATCTTTAATCTCTTGTGTGATATTTTCTGGACATCCTTTACTAAAAAGATGGAGGATTTATCAAAGTTAATCATCTGACCTGATCGTCTGAAAAGATAAATTTACTAATCGTTGGAGCTGACGCTGCCACCCTTAGACATTGGAGTGATGATGATGAACAAAAATGTTTGAACATGCTTGAAAAACCCTCTGCTGCCAACAAAAACAAATACGGAGATATCGGATCCCCCTCACGAATTCCTCTAGATGGAGTAAAAGAGTTTGTATTGGTACCATTAAACAGAACCAAACACGACACTATATATAGAAACAAATCTCATAATCATCTCCACTCATCTGGTGTGAAATCCCAACCTGCAAAATAAGGTGACTAATCGTCGCAGATGATGCCGCCATCAAAAATGTTTTAACGTGCTTGAAAAGCCCAGAAAATAGAGTTGCTAGAGGAAGTTTATGTAGAGTACGTCTTGATCGTTGGCGTCACATGATTGGGTGATCAAATATCCGCAGGTAGTCCTTCACCATTAAACGGCAACATGTTCTGATTACTGTCCTATCCTGCTTTGCCCTGACGGCCCTTTGGATCAACTACGTTTACGAGAATACAACAAATTATTCAGGTACGAAGTCATGTGGAAAGATCGTGAATCCTTTCTCCCATCCTTAATGATATTTGGCTGGAGAAGGGAAAATCATACTCGTGCAGCAAGCTGCAAAGGAAGCTAGAAGGAATCTCCAGCAATCTTCAAGGCTAGGAACATGATACTTTTGGGAGTGTGCAGATAAACATTAAAGAACTAACGCGTGAACTTACATGGCTGCAGTCTGAACCATTACGGGCTGAACCAAGCTACGAGGAAATTAAAATCAATGAACACTTGGTGGATCTTTACCACATAGAGAGGAGGTGATGTGGAGTCAAAGGTTGTAAAATCTCATTAAAGTAAACTACGTCCTAAACTTTCTATAAGTTTTCATTAATCCATGTTATTATAATATAATCTTACATTTATCTATGGTTTTGTATTATTTTTTATAGACTAACCTGTTAACCCTGCCTAGAGACAATTGTTGTTTTCTACTTGTTTTTTCTTCATAGAAAACCACCATTTACGAGGACCTTTATATATTGAGTGAATTTCATTTTTTACCCCTTAGTTATGCATTTATTTATTTATTGACACTAATTTCCCCATCTAGTATAAAATCATCTAGATTACTCATTTTATAAACTTTGGAACCTTTTTTCTGATGCATGTCCATTGGGAAAGGTGTGAGGTGATGGTCGAGACTCGAAAATATCATGACAATGACGAGGAGTTGAAAAAATAGTAAAGAGAAGGCTGGACATTACCATCGATGACCCCCTCTGATCTTTCATATTTTCAGGCACCACATAGACCTAACATGTCGGCCTAGTTTAACGAATTGTGAAGAATGCCAAAATGGGTTAAAAGCTCGTCTAAAATTATATATATGGTGCATTGGTAGGTTGAACCCTGGATTGATAGGTTCCTTTCTATGTTCGCTATGAGCCTTTTTATGCTCTAGGAAGGCATCCATGATAAGTTTGACTTGCACAAGGCCAGATTCTACCGGGAGGTCTCTGGTCCGAAACACAAATACCATATGGTTAACTGACCCACAGTATGCAGACCAAAGGAGTGTCAGGGCTCGGTATCCTTAACTCCAGACACATGAATGTGGCACTGCTTCTCAAGTGGATTTGAAAAATCTATCAAATAGAGGATTATAATCAGAGATAAATAATTTTCCAACACGTGTCACTAGGGTTTGCAGTTCTGGAAGAGCTTGCATAAAATTAAAAATTTGTTCAATGTGGGCCTAAACACTAGATCCGTTACAGGAATCGTACTAAGTTTTGGTTAGATTCGTGGTATGTGTAGCGCCCCCCCCTTAAACTTATGTTCCCGCTGCTTTTGAACATATGCGATGACCAGCTGATATTGGTTGCCCATGCTGTTGAAGGTCGATGCCGTTTCAGACGTTCCCTTGATTAGGCGGCACGGCCAGTGGGTGGAACTTGGTTTCATCATCGATTCCACTTTCATTCCGGATGGCCGTGATATTATCTCATAATCTCTAGATCCCTCGGGCCATAACACGGTTAACTCTATGTACATGAAACTATCATAAGGGGTGATGGTTGCTTACTTCAAGAAAATCTAGGCGACAAAGCTTCCACTCAAAATTAAAATCTTTTGCTCGTAGCTGATACTTGATCGTCTCTCTGCAAGTTTGCATGTGACTACTAGACATGGTCCATCGAATGTCAAGTGTGTCCCTTTGCGGTGCCGATGAGGATGCATCTCACATTTTCTTCAATTTATCCTTAGTTGTTTTCTCTTCGAGTGTCTTGCGTCAGGTTCTTAGGAGAGCTTGGTGCCCGCCTAGTTTTCCGTAGTTTTCTATATTCTCTCGAGTTTTTTCACGACAAGCTCGTAGACTCCTTTGGGTGTTCTTTGTTCCTCAATCCTGGGCTTTTTTGACATGTTCATAATAAGCTTACTATCAAAGCTAGGGTCATTAACCACTCGACTAACATAATTTTCAAAACTATTCTCTTCTTGCGATTTCAGGAGCATGTAAGCTCCCACGTTCAAACCTCGGTAATCGACGAGCTAAAGAAACTTCACATTGCAAGTCTACCAAGTAGTTCGTAGTGCTTGTATTTTCCCCTTTTAGCTAAGTTGTACTCCCTCCGTTCCTTACTTATATTTTGGCTATTTCACTATAGTCTACATACGAAGTGAAACGAGTGAATGTACACACTAAAAAGCGTCTAAGTGCATACGAATCTAAGAAACATGAGAAAAGCTAAAACATCTTATATTTAGGAACGGAGGGAGTATACAACAGCATGTTATGTTTGTTTGGCTAAGCTGTATGTCGTAGCGTTATAAATCCATGGAACATGTGGTGGATTTATTAATTTAAAGTTGGGCAATAAAGTTGCCTTTTATCTAAAATAAAATACGACCTCCTTACCTAGGATCACATCATCCAACTCAATGTCCTTCAATTCAAACTTCTTCACCAGCTCTTGGATGTCAATCTTCACACCCTTCATACATCCTCTTTTTTATGTCAGCATTAGGGAAACCGATCCGATCTACCGTTCCAAATCATGAATCTCTTCTCCTAACAAGGCCGAGCAAACAGACCAAATATCCCCATAGTCACCCCGAGTAGGATTAGAGGGACGAAGAGGATAAACGACGGTTAGATCTGTCGTGAGAAAATCAGTGGTGGTGCTATCAAAACCCTACGAAAACCTAATAAGTTTGTTGTTTCACAAGACGAGAAGTGCCAATATGCATTGTTGGAATTCCCAGACTAAAAAAAGCACCCCCCCCCCCCCCCCCGCGCGTCGTCTAGTGTTGGTAGCTGGGCGACTAGGGTTCCTCCAAAGTGCGATCACATGGCTAGCATTCCCTTCGCCGGCACCGCCAGTTGGCCCGCAGCGACGACGAGGCCTCTCCGCCCTCTTCTCCTCGGCGTGGTTTCCCTTTGGCTTGTAGTCATGTCCTCTGTTTTACGATGATGTAGCCTCCCCGGTTGTCCAATCTCTTGTGTCCTATCTCTTATAAGCTGTGTTCATCTCCTTGTATTCTTTTATCCGTGGTGGACGTTATTACTTTAACATCGGGCCTTTGGGAAAATCAGTTTTGGCTCATATCCGTGACTTTCTATGCTTCCACACAAAATTTTGTGGAAAAAAAATCATATTTTTTATGGAATGTGTAAAAAAGACAATTTCCGATGATCCAAAATGATTTTTCACGAGACATTTTTTTTAATCTTTTTTGCACAATCCATCTTTTTTTTCGAAAATTTGTGTACAAACATATAATGTTTTTTAATATTTGTAAAATAGTATTTTTCGTAATGGATGTATATAGTGCTATGAGCCAAAACACCTTGGGGCTTTGGCTTTTTATCAAAAAAAAAAAAAAAAAGTGCCGCGCGTTTGTAGCTCTCGCTCGCTGGGCCGTAAGTTTAGACGTGGCTGAGAAGGATTCCGAACCGTTCCGTACGAAATCCAACGCGGTGGACACAGCCCAAGCCCAGTACTAGCCTTTCTCCTCAGGCCTAGCGAGTCATCCACCACTCTGCAGCCTCAGTCCAAAATCTCGCCGCTCTTCCACTCTACACTGCAGTCTCTCCCATCCCAAGGCAGCGGCAGGCTGCAGGCACCGTCGAGCGGCGGCGAGGCCCTTCTCCGGCGCGTCCGCTGCTTCCTGCCACATCGAGCTTCTCCGGGTGAGCGGAGGCGAGGCCATTCTCCCGTGCTGCTGTGCTTCCTGCGACATCGAGCTTCTCCGGCGAGCGGCGGTGGGGTCATTTCTGGCGCGGCTGCTGCGACATCGATATCACCGTCCCGCAGGGCCGCCTCCGCAGCCCCGCCCCTACTTTCCGGCTCGCCAATCCCATTCTCCGACGATCGAAGAAACCATTGCGCAGGTGACCTCTCGTTCCTCTTCCTCTCCTCGGGGCCGTGCCGCATCTTTGTGCTCATGTGTGTTTCTGATCCGAGCTCGTGCAGATCCACCGCCACCCTGGATTCCCCTCACCCTAGCTGGCGTGTTCTTGAGTAAACTGGCGTGTTTCCCTCATCCTATCGCCTTCGTTCTGCGAAAGGAAGTCGCGGTTTGGAGCATATGATCTGATGTCTGACGAGTTCGTCTCCGTTGGTCACTGGTACTTCACATGAATAGATCCTGAAGGTACATTATGTTTCCCATTTTTTAGATTACAGTTTATTTCCTTGGACACGGGTGTTATTTTTCCAGTAATGCTGGCTTGCTGTGTGAAATGGATGGCGAACTACTCATAACGCAAGAGCATACTAGTTTTATCATTTGAGTATAAACCAAATCGTGAATTACCATGCAGCATAGGCCATAACCCAATAATGACATGTGCTTTCTGGCTTTGCCCATTTGCTCATCCTATAAGGGGACCTACAAAAATCTGCAGTCATAGTTTGTGACGTGAAAGCTGGGTAAAGTTTCAGTTCAGAGGACAGCCATGTTTCTACTTCACTGTGATTGATACATATTCCTCTCAAGTATGACGTTTCGAGTATGGGTTATGGAGAAAATAGTTACCAAGTGCCGATCTAACTTTGCATTATATTGTTGGTATCAGTACTTCTTGCAGTTTTGCATAAACGCTAGTTACTCGGTTTCATATCATCTATTTTCTTCTCAAATGATGTAGATATAAGTTCATCTTCTACATATGCTCAAAGGAGATATAGAACCCCAGGAAGGGATGACCGCAACTATACTACCTGATGACCTGGTGGTGGACATCCTGTCTCGGCTGCCGCTGAAGTCCTTTTGCCGCTTCAAATGTGTCTGCAAGTCTTGGCTTGGCTTCTCTTCGGATCCACATTACCGCCAGAATCTTCCCAGAACCCCCTCTGGACTATTGTACCAAAAACGTGAGCATCGTACTGCCATCCATCTTGCCAGACTTCCCGCAAGTGACAGAGATATTGACACAACAATTACCTTTGTGCATTGTTATGAGTACCCCTTAGAACTTAAGGGGTGCAGCAATGGATTACTTCTTTGTTATCGTGGAGGTCTCGCCATTGTGTGCAATCCTGCAACTGAAGAGTGGATGGCACTTCCAGATACTCAACCTGAACCGTACGACTTCTATAATTATCTCAGGTTGGGTTTTGATCCACTATGGTCCCAACACTTTTATGTGTTCAACTTTAAGTGGAGCCCTTTCCCAAATGGTGGGTACAAAGCTGAAGTTAAGGTTTTTTTCTCCGAGTATTCCACATGGTCTAATTGTCTTTGGGAAACTGACGATGCATTTTGGGGTGATTCACTCTTTGTAAACGGAGTGTTATATGTGGAGCACTTATGGGGGCATTGCCTTCTGGCACTCGATGCACCTGACGCACGATCACAGTTGCTCAATGATAGGACCATTCAGCTACCAGGATTTCCAAATGGACCAGATCAGAAGTTTTACTGCCTTGACGGGTGTCTTGGCCAGTCATCTGGGCTCTTATGCTATGCACAACAAGAATTGGATGGTTGCATGATGCGAATTTGGAGTTTGGAAGGCTCTGATAGGTGGGTGGTGAAGCATCGTGTAAGTATGAATGATGTATTTGGGAGTGATAGCTTGCTTCATACTAATAGTGACGGATTGTGGTATTTTGATTATGACATCCTGGCTTTTGACTTGGTGAGGGAGCTGGTTATCCTTCTTGACCTAACCGCTGATAAGGTACTCTCATTTAGCATTAGCACTGGAGAAGGCTCAGAGATTCTAAAGATTCCAAGTTTCTTTGACCTATATCGAAGTCTACTATATGTGCCATGCTACTGCAAGTTTCCAGCTCCAGTGCTTAAAGGGGCTCAAGATGGATGTTAGCTCGCAAGTATTTATCATATTTTAGCTTGCAAATATTCATCCCATGAATTCGGGCATACTCAAACATTTATGTACGTATGTATGTATGTATGTATGTATGTATGTATGTATGTATGTATGTATGTATGTATGTATGTATGTATGTATGTATGTATGTATGTATGTATGTATGTATGTATGTATGTATGTATGTATGTATGTATGTATGTATGTATGTATGCTGGCTACTTTTAGAAACTTCTTTCTCGTTGATATGATGAACATCCTGGTGTAACATGAACTTTGCCACAAGGACATGTCAGACAGAGCGTTCATTTGGTGTTTTTTTTCTTATTCTGTCTGGTGGCACTTGAGTTTCCGTGGCTTTATAAGTGGAGTTGCCCTCTTCTTAAAATAGATTAATCTGGCACATGTTTATGTGGCTTCTGCTGTTACTGAGATTCGAACGTGCCCTGGGAGAAGGTCCGCGTGAATAATTTACTCTTCATCCTGCATAGCAACACCGTCTTGTCATCTTCCTTTAAGTAGCTACTATGCAACTGCACCTGGAAACTTGATGTAAAAACTTTCAGGCTTTTATTTTTCACAAAACAAGAAATAGAAATAAAAACTGGATAATAATCCAAATCGGTGGATAATCAGATTGATCAGTATGCGTCTATATAATGGAAATTTCAAAGCCTCATGAAACAACAACAATCACAATCGCCTCAAGTGTTGTTGAAAAAACAGCGATTTATTTTTTTGGAACTAAAAACAACAACGATAATTCGAACGAGTATTACCGTGCGGCGTGCCTGGCCCAACAACGGTCCATTTCTAGTTTTCTACCCCCTCTGACTGCAACCTCCTTACGGAAAATGCGTGGGAGAACCCAGCGCCATTTGCTCCTGGCACAATTCGAACACTCATTGGACCACGTGGAGGCAGGCTCTATATCAGCAGGAAACATTTTTCCAAATATAATCGAGGATACGAACAGAAATACACACCACGGGACCAGCTCATCCACTTGTGGGGACCAGTAATTAAATGTCTCTTTCCTCTGCCTCCGCTTCTGGTCGCCGCTGCTCACTCACCTGCTCCTGCTCTGCCATGGCGGGCTGGCGGCGACGATGTCCATCTGCTCCACGACCAGTTCCTTGAGGCTGACCGCCAGGGCGATATGCTAGAGCGGCGGCTGGCAGAGCGGCGGTGGGCGCGTCGGCTGAGGCTGCGCCGGCACACGCGGCCATGGCGAGGACCATCTGGCGGCCAGCCAGACTGCCAGTAGGAGCCGCCCCGAGGACGACGTCGAGGAAGCCGACCTCGTCGCCGCCGAAGAACTGCAGCTCCGCCTCCAACAGATTCAGCAGCGCCTGCGGACGGCTCCTGCAGTCCTGCTCGCCGCAGCCTGTTTACAGAAGTACTAGTAGTATACGTATCAAGCTAACATTATACGTCTGAAATTTCTCGCGGCAAGTTAGCACAAAAGCAATGGAGCTAGATTTAGCTGTGTTACGAAGAATCGATTAGCTCTTGCAGGTCGCTCTCTAGCTCTCCGTCCAGAAGAAACATGCGAGTCGATGAGTTGCATTTCCATACGTAATGGAGCCCGAGGCCAACGCAGGTCGCAAGCAGAGACGAACAACCGCGGCGGTGCCATGCTGCGCTGCGCGTGCTTGCGAGTTGCGGATGCCGTGTGCTGTGCAGCTATTAGCAGGATATGTGCAAACTGTGCAGTTTAAGCGGCGCGGCCGGAGCGGGCCTGCGGATGTCCGCGTCCACCTGCACCCCTAGACAGGAGGCGAGTGGCGGCGAGCTCACGCAAGGGAGGTACCCTAGGACGGGCGGACAGAGCGGCGCATCGGCCGTGCAGGAGGTGGCCTCAGGCCAGTTGCAGCAGCCGTCGGCGGAGCGGCAGGAGGCTGTCGCGATGGGGCCAGATGTTCTTCGCCTGCTGCCGTCGGCGTCGTCGCCAACATGTGGCTTGCGCCTTGCATATCTTGGCAGCTGCGCGGTCGCCATGGACGGGTGGTCACGGCGTGGCTGCGTTTCTGACGCACTGCAGGTCCTCCACCGAGAAGATGCCTCTCTCTCTCCACAAGCGGGTCCCACCCTACATTGATTGTATTCTAAATTTTCTATCGTATACGGAAAAACTTCCTAAAAAAGAGCTGGAACCCACACACATTATTGGGCCAATGGGATGACGACTTGACGCAGGTTCACATGCCGCCGGGTTCTCTTTATTCACTCTCACCTGCTTACCTGCATCCACAGCTCCACTCTCAGCAGTAGCACGCACACGGGAGAGGAGGCGAGGAGCACACGCTAGGGCTCGCTCCCATCCATATCCAGCCGTGACGGCGGCGATCCTGCACCGCGGATCCAGGTACTCCTCTCGATCTAGTTCCTGAGAATGGTCTAGCCTTGCTCGATCTGTCCCTCTGTCGGATTCGCGGGGGAGTAGCAGCAGCCGCATCAGCGAAAAGGCAAATGTATGCATGGTAGTGAGAATGGTCTAGCCTTGCTCGATCTGTCCCTCTGTCGTGACCATAGCTGGTAGTGAGTGAGCATGGCATCAACCGGTCAAGGGGCTCCGGCCTGAAGACGCACTTTAGATTTGTGCCAACAATCAGGGCCAGCGTAGCGTATAGTAGCTAGTAGGTTGCAGTGGGGAGTTGACACTTTAATCGGCCATATTCTTTTCAAAGACCGTCTAGTGATCGTCTACACCATTAGGTCTGGAAATGTTAAAATTTATTATATGTTTGATGATGTGTGGAACTATTTTGACTTGGAGATGTCGTTGTTCTGGCATAGAATACCTGCGATTGTAAGGCTTTGATGATATACGTTTTCAGGACCATTCATTTGCTGATTCTGATGTAAACCATAAAAATTTGACGACGACAAACTAAAGTGTGCATTTGCTCTTTTGGGGGGCTGAAAGTTGCTACAGTTTTTTTTTAAGTCAAATGGCATTTACACACTTATCTTATTTTTTCTTAGATTCTATATCCTTCTCTTTTGATGCAGATAAGTTCATGTGATGGACATGCACAAAGGAGATGTAGAATCCCAGCAGGCGGTGACCACAACTTTACTACCTGATGACCTGGTGGTGGACATCCTGTCTCGGCTGCCACTGAAGTCCTTTTGCCGCGTCAAATGTGTCTGCAAGTCTTGGCTGGCATTCTCATCTGATCCACACTACCGCCAGAAGCTCCCAAGAACTCCTTACGGTCTCTTGTACCAAAAAAGTGAGCTTGGCACTGCCATCCATCTCGCCAGACTTCCCTCGAGTGACAGGGAAATTGACACAACACTTAGCTTTGTGCCAAGTTATGAGTACCCCTTACAACTTAAGGACTGTAGCAATGGACTACTTCTTTCTTATAGTAGAGGTAACACAGATGCAGAAATTTCCAACGCCATTGTGTGCAACCCGGCAACTGAAGAGTGGATGACACTTCCATATACTCAACCTGGACCGACTGTCACTTTTAGTTACCTCAAGCTGTGTTTTGATCCACTATGGTCCCAACACTTTTATGTGTTCAACTTTCAGAACAGCTATTCACCTGGTGAGTACAAAATTGAAGTTAAGGTATTTTTCTCCGAGGATTCCACATGGTCTGGTTGTCTTTGGGAAAGTGATGATGAATGGTGTGGTTCACTCTTCGTAAATGGAGTGGTGTATGTGGAGAACATATTGTCACATGAACTTCTGGCGCTCGATGCACCTGACAAAAGCACACAGTTGCTCAGTGAGAGGATCATTCAGCTGCCAGGATTTCCAAACGGCCGAGTCCATGGGTTTTGTGTGTTGGAATGGGTGTCTTTGCCAGTCATGTGGGGTCTTATGCTATGCTCAACAAGAATTGGATGGATGTGTGATGGGAATCTGGAGTTTGGAAGGCTCTGACAGGTGGGTGGTGAAGCATCGTCTAAATATTAGCAACATACTTGGGAGGGACATGTTGCTCCATACTAACACTTACGGGAGGTGGTATTTTGATTATGACATCCTGGCTTTTGACATGGAGAGGGAGGTAGTTATACTTGCTGACCGAATTGTTGAGGATGTCCCCTCATTTGGTCCCCACAAAAAGAATATCGTCTCATTTAGCATCAGGACTGGAAAACGTTTGGAGTTTTCGAGTGGCTATTCTGGTTATTACTACGTGCCATACTATGGCAAGTTTACAGTTTCGGTGCTTCGAAGGGCTCAAGATGAATGTTAGCTTGTTGTATGCCTTACCAAATTAATGATGTAGCCTGTATCCATCTTCTGTTCACTAGCTCTACCAAAATAGCTGTTATGTATGTACTGGATTATTGGTTTCTCAATGTGTTTTGTTCATCTAATTAGTACTACTTGTCAGTAACATGTATTACCTGCATTCCAAGTACAAGAACCTGCGTGTGGCAGAGTGATGTTTAAGTTAGATGTCCTTTGATTTTTTTTAAATTTCTGTACAGTTGCTTGGGGAACTCTTGTAGTCTTGCCGTGCTTCGGCTTCCGTTGTGTTATATTGGAGTCGTTTGTTTCTTGGGATAGTGGCACATGTTTTGTAGGATATGATTTAGCAGAGAACATACCTGGTACATGTTTACATTATTGGTTTCCACGTACCTGGAGAAATTGTAAAAACAGGATCAGCTTACTCTTGATCCTGTTTAGCAGCACTGATTTATCATCTTCCTGTAATAACAAGTGTAGCTGCACCTAGAAACTTTATGTAAAAAACAACTGTATCTGCTTTCAGGCTTCCTTCTTCAGCAATGGAGCTGAGGCCATGCCCTGTTTTGTACAATTGTACTGTACCAGATAAAAGGAAAATTTGAATGAAAACTGGATAATCAAATTGATCAATATGCAACGACAATGACAATGGTCACAGAGACTTAATCAGATGAAACAATGACAATGGTTTCAGTCATTTCTTTTCCTTTTGAGAGAACGGCCGGCACCACTCCTCCACAGCTCCACTCGATCGGATTCGCGGGGGAAGTAGCAGCAACAGACGCAAAAACTACGAATGCTAATGCAGTTTAGTCGTAGTCTGCTATTCCACTGTAGTTTTTTTTTTTTTTTCCGAACGAAAGAACATCTGGCGATCATATTAGCATCTGGCGATCTTGAATGTTGACTCCATATCCAAAATAAATAAATAAATATGTAAAAAATGGAAACTGCAAGTTACATACGGTATATTTTTTCTGTTTCAAGTTGTTGGCATTCTCGCTTCTGTATCTAGTTCTTGAGAATGGGGAGTAGGGGTATCCTTGCTTAGCCCCATCAACTGCCAAAACTATGAATGCAGTTTACACACGTATTCTGGTGTCAAAGTTTGCAGTAGACGTAGTCTGGTAGTCTGATTGCAGTAGAGACTTGACTCTTTAATTAGCAAAAATAATAATCAGGGAACGTCTTACGATCTTTAATGTTAACGACGGCTGACGGAAGAAATAACGAATATTGTACTCGTGATGACAAAAATGAGCAAAAATGGAAATACATACATGTCTTATTTTAGATTATGTACACCATTAAGTCTAGAAATGCTAAATTTTATGTAATTATGTTTAATGATGTGTCAAACTCATTTGCTAATTCGGATGTAGACCAGAGAAGCATTGGTGGGAACCAACAAGAATGTGCATTTGTTGATTTTTTGGTGCGAAAGTTTCCTACTCCCTCCGATCCATAAAAAGTGTCGCTCACTTAGTACAAATTTTATACTAATCCATAAAAAGTGTCGCTCACTTAGTACAAATTTTATACTAACTTGGTACAAAATGAGCGACACTTTTTATGGATCGGAAGAAGTATTTTTTTAGTTCAAATGCTATTTACACACAGTACTTATCGTTTCTTAGCTTCTTATGATCTATTACAAGTGTACATTTCTCACAGGATATATATACCCAGATTACCTAGACTTATGCTTGTATGGTTGTCATCCGCAACAACCGTATCAAGTGGCCGTGGGTGCAGCTGCACCCATGACCCGAAATGGATTTCCGATCATCATGACTCTTTACTCACCCGCAATACTACAACTAGTATAGCTACAATTAGTACTCAGTTTCGCAATTTATGCAAATACATCATTTTGAAGAGGAATAACAGTTGAGCTCATGGCAACTGAAAGAAATGGTTATCAGACTTGCAAGAGCAGACACTGCATTGCCAGTTTTTTGCAAGGATAACAGAAAGTTTTATCCCAAAGAATATTTATGTGACCATTACACAATGAGATGGACTAATCGGTCCGCCACACCAAATCAATTTTTCCCCGGAACAGTCATTAGGTGAGAAGCTCATGCCACTTGTTATACCTAATACATCAATGACAAGAACTCTCCTCTCGAAACAAGTATGTACTCCTTCATCTGATGATAGAGCCACATAACTACATCACAGACCGCAGCATTACACTCAAAATGGAATCAATACTGCTCTTCATTCATCCAGATCAGGTCATGTACATCGTAAGTCGCAGGCTGCAGATCGACTGGATGATGCTTGCTCTACTAAACCACATACAACTGATACTAGGAGCCGGCACTGCATCGTCGACTGATTCGTGATCCATATGCAAAAGTGATATACACCTAACTACCTCCTTATCACAGGGCCTTTATACAGACCTCTAGCAACAACAAATCCCTCGGGAGGCTGATGGTCCTCCAGTTCCTCCAGCCAGACTACCTCGGAGCTATCTATTTCACTCGACAATATAACTGGTAAAATTGTTGAAGTAAATGTTAAAACAGATCAGAACTGGCATAACAGGATGTAATAGATAAAAACCAATAATCAAGTTTCAAGATATACCAGATGGGTCCTTCACTAAAGACTTCCGGAAATATGAACAGTCTCTCCCCTTCTCAGCAGAATATGGAGGAGTAAGGACGTCAAAGAGCGCACATGGTGTGATGGCTCTGAAAGTGTGGATGTTACCACCTCTGTCAGGATAAAGAATGGTGGTCTCTGGCGCGGTCATTTCACGATCTCTTACACACCTTGCTGGTCTTGCTGCACCGGAGTCAAGCTACATAATCTTATTAGTTGGCACACAAATTATACACAGCCAACGTAATGATTTAAATTAGAAACATTTGCATGATTGATAAATGATCCATAAAAAGAGTAGTTTGTGATGCATAGCCATTCTTTGAACTCGTCAAAATTAGATAGCATGAAATACGACAATCCGTTAGATGCATGGCATTGGTTCGAGGTGTTGGCTAGCATTACCATATTCTGATTAAGAATGTCAACAGTATTCAACCACTTCTCAGCAACTTGGTGTGCAACAATATGCAACTTAAGCTGTATTATACAATTGAGACACAAAACATGGCATCAGAGAGAGGGTGTGGAAACAGATGGCATGGCACAAAACAAGACATCAGAGATAGTGTTCCAAGAACTGACAAAATCTGTAGAAGTCTAAACGGGAGCAACATCAGCAGAACAGTGAGTGGGAGCAAAGGCCTTCTCTAAGATATTCAACAATGAAAATGACCCAACTTATGAGAATAAAAGGTATGAGCATGAGCGAGGTTGCTATTCTGTAGCTAGTTAGGGGCATCTTTACTAATTCCAGCAAACGTTTTGCCGCTACATCTACAAAGATGCTTTCAACGAACTATTGCTCACTTTGTCCGTAAATACATTTTCAAATTGACAAGGCATCCAGCATGCACCACATCTATACCAATACAAAAGCACCACCAAAGTGGGACACTTCTGATTTCAGCCATCCGGAAACAATTAATCCCCTTTCCTTGCCCTACTTGAAATCTAACGGCTGACAAAGGTTAGCTCTCACCTAATCTCTCACGTAGTACTGACAGTTAAACTCCTCTACGCTGCTCTCGGGCCGCTCTGCCTACCAACTTGCTTCAGCGCTGCGTGTCGCCTCCTCCCGCCGGACTTCCGACCCGTCCTCCCTGGTTCCCTTCCTTCCCGGCAGCACTGCCACCACATGTGGAGAGGCTGCAGCAAGGCGCTCACCAGTAGGGGAGCCACATCTGCAAGCTCAAAGAGACCAATGCCAACTCTCCCAAAAACATGCACCCTGCCTTCGAGGCCACCCCTGGCTTGATGTGATGTGGTTGCTGCGCACGACAGGTGAAAGCTTTGGGATCTTTCTTGCAATAGAAGCCTCCAGAAGGTTCAGACCTCCATGGCCTCTCTTCTTTCCACCCCATACAATCCCATGTCTGCATGGTCGGTGCTTCTTCCAAACATGAATCGGTTCCCTTTCACACATTTTCCCCATCCCAGGTCTTGGTCTGGATTTAGTCGACTCCTAACATTTATTTTCTGCCTGGATCCCTAGTATTGTGTGCATTTTTTTGCATACCAACAAGGATCTGAAGAAATTCAGATAATGGGTTTGACATGTGAGTGTTGCATATGTTCATTTCACTCTCCAGATTATTTGTGATTATTTGAGGCAAATGTTTTTTAGTCGAGGGCGTTCATCAAAATTCCAATCACCATTTTGTGTGCTGTAATATGCTTATTAGTCGAAACATGCCTTGTAAGCGCACGACTACTAGTATTGATCCAGGTCATTGCATACTGTGCTGGTTTGATGATAAGAAATGTACCCAAAAAAATATCTTGCATAAAAGAAACACATTTCTACTTTTGTTTTGCATAGTAATTTGCAAGTCCATTCATTTAGCGAGGGAGCAATGAACTAGATGAGTCATGAGTTGCATACTAGATATCATGCACTAAGCAATTGGATGACTACGGCCACTGCCGTGTAAAAGAATTTCGAATGGCAGAACTTACGCTTTAACGGGTCAGTTGGATCAGCTACATCGATCCAATCATAAGACTCGGCCTGCAGCTTGCCATAGAGAAGCTTGCTCAGCACAGTCATTGCTGGATGATTGTGAAGAGGAATAACTGATGATGGTGGCATACAAAATATACCCATCTGAATAATAAAATATCAAGATCAATACTTGTAAAAATGAGGCATTTCAAGTATTCCTTTGAAACTGCGCAGTTTAATTAAGATAATGCTTAGATGACGAACAAGAGATCTTACAGAGAAACTTTCACATTCATGAATGTGCAGATATTTGATTGGGGACGCGTACTGATTAGGCCCACCACGTCCACGTCTCCCGTTCTGTTGACGTGTAGAACTATTCCAGGTGCGTGCAATTTGTGCTTCATTATCAAGGCCGAGATCTAAAGGTCTGATCTCATCTGGGAATACAGAATGAAGAATGTGAGTCTGTCGATGCTCATTTTTCTGGTTCCGCTGAATTAGATAGAAAGCAAGTTTTTACCATACATTTGCAATGGAACAAATCGAAAAACTATAGTACATCACAAGCTTGTATCAAACATGCAGATAGAGATATCAGCTAAGAAAAAAAAATCTTGTTAAAGTTACTGCCACGTCCTGACCTGACATCAAATTAAAGATATACGAATTTTGCGTACATTTAAGCAATTTAATCGAAGTTCTCTATCCAAATGATGGAGTTTCCCAATTGTTTGTTTTTGTAGTGCTTGCTAGTTCATGGCAGTAAACATGGCATACATGTGGCATCCACATCAGTGAAACCATTTTTCAAATCACTCAAGGGTGAAAATTGGATCGTTTAAATAGTTTGAGGTCAAAATTTCAAAAGTAAGTTCAGTGTTCAAAAAATGGAACTTCTCCTTTCCAAAATAAACATACTGCTTTTGCCATGTAACTGGAGTAGCACATGTAGTTCACTGTTGGCCATACCTCTTCATGAACACTAACAACTAAGACAAGTTATGAATCTAATTGTGAAAATGGTACAGAAAGAACATTCTTCTTTCAAATCGGCAAGCCCATATGTTTTGCCAGCAAATGTAACCCATGATTTTTTTTAAGGTAATTCTTGGGAAACTTACAAAAATGGAAAGCATAGAACATTTTCATAAAATAACATCATACTAAAGCAAAACTTCAAATTTTAGGTGTAATGACACAAATCGAGCATTGAGGAACAACTGACAAGGACGCAATCACTTTCAAGTAAGTTGCTCTTGCATCCATCATGTTCACAACATGCATGTGTTACAGAAACAGTAGGAACTAACTTGACAAGGCTACTTACAGAACTTCTCTATCATAGCAACAACTGACTCAGCTTTGTTCAATAACATACAGTTAATGAGAAAAAAACATTATAGTAAGGCTAGCATATGATCTGACATCCAGTTAGGATGAACAACATTAGACAGCAAGTGAAAGACAATGACAACAGTACATGTGTCAATTTGTGGAATTTATGCGAGTGGCATGTGCGAAAAATGTTAGGAGGTGAAGGATTTACAAAACTCTACAACCAGATGGTGTATGTACTCTGTACCACAACAACCCCCAATGTATAATAATACTCCTAACTATTCAAAATAGTAAAAAATTCAACTCACCTAACAGTGCACGAACTTTCTCGAGTGCTTCTTCAGATATGGGTCCATCTGGAGAAAATGATTCTTTACATGCATCAGACAGGTTCTTTATTTTTGGCATCTTGCCCAACAATGTATTGTTGAGAAGATAATGACTGTCAAATTTCAGAAGCCTCTGTCCAGATTTGCAACCCACAGACTGGTGGTCAATTGATCCCACGGGGTTGTGATGATGGAGCACAATTTGTCAGTCTTTGCACCTACCAAAACAACAGCAGTTTATATATGTCATGTTATCCATCAATAGTCTCATCAAAGAAATACAGTGTGAAAGATTGAAGAAACATATGGTAGCAAGGCACCTAGTACATGATTTATGATGAACTTCCTGACAGATGGGTGAAGCAAATTCGCTTTGTTTATAAACGCTGTACAAAATGCAGAGCTCATATTAGTTTTGGATGATTACACAAGATATATCAATTGCATATAGTCCAGTAAGAAACTAAATTACAGTATAAATCCTTTTTGGAAAACTAATGTTTGAAGGTAACACCCCAAGAAGCAAAGATCATCTTGACATATACTCAGAGCACATTACCAAATGTTTTACTCTAAAGCACCTATATAGAAGGTACCAATATGAGTAGAAAGCAAGGTACAGATTTGCTTTTCTATATGCTTCCCCTTGTAGGGCATATAGAAACGCCGCATAGTACATGATTCTATTTAACAACACTTCTACCATGGAAACTGGAGCAGATAGCCTATATGAAATGCTAACTTGCTAATGAAGTGGCCCAGTCAGTACCACGTTAGCACATGCACAATATCACATGTAATCACATATATTCTGCATGTACTCATAGATGGGGGGAAAGGCAATATTTTGCATAGAATAAATATATAACAACACAGCAGAAAAGCATGTGTACTAGGACACCTAAACGGCTAAACTCATGCCCGAACAAATCCAACGTGATTATGCAACTACTAATTTGAAACATCCTGCCCAGATTCAAGCATATCACACTAGACATGACAAATCCGCTCAGAATCAAACATGACCAAGTGAATCATCACAACCAGATCAGCATTTTATCAAAAACCCTAGCCCTCTTTGTTAACTTCTCTAAATGTGCCAAGAGTTAGCCATCTAGTGCTACATTACGAGGTTACATTCCAATAGTCTTTGGCTCTTCTTCAAATACTACTCGCAAACTTTGAATGCACAAACATAGGTACCGCTAAATGAAAGCTTTACAATACTGTTCAGCTTCTTCTTCGGTGTCATTTCAATTGCATTATTTCTTTATGATGCGATCATAGATGATCCGAAATTCAATGAGCTGTGCACGCAGATTTTGATGTTCAGAAATGGTAGCGAGCGATGCAGCACCATAGACACGATCCGCAGCATAGAGTACCATGTACACATGATGACATGGCATCCAAAACTCTACCAAAACCAGGTGAATCCACCGATTAGAGCATACTATTTTCGTCAAGTAGCTTGGGGGATTTGGAAGGGGGGAAATCACCAGTACAGGACCGATTCAGATCTCGAGGTCTAGGGTACCTCCGATTTCTGTAGAGGGGATGAGCTAACTTGGAGAAGATGCGCTTCTTCCGGTGAGTTTGTGGTCGCCCGCGTCCTCCCAGTCGCCGACCGCGCTAGCTGCAGAGACGGGAGAGAAGGCGGTCAGAGCTGAGAGATCGAGAGAGTGCCCACGTAGACAGAGGACAAGAGCCCAGGTAGATAGAGAGAGGAGAGGGCGCATCCGACCTCCCGCCGTCAGCCACGCGCCACCGCCGCCGGCGCCCCCGCCGTCGCCAGGAGGGTGAAGGGGAAGGTGGGCGGTGAGGACGATAGGGTTAGCGGTGAGAGAGAGACGCCGAGATGGTGAGAGACGGGAAGCCCTTCGGGAGGCCGAGGGGACGGACACGTGCGAGACTGAGACTGATGAATGATGATGAGAGCGTTGCCCTGGGCCCGCAGTTCTCTCTCGGAGCATCTAAAGTTACGCCGCACTGGCCGTCCGATCCCGGCCTCCGGTGTATCCTGTCCGTCCGTTCGCTTCGCTGGCCGCCCGGCCCTTTTCATTTCAGCACGTCTGATTCGGGGAGTGATTCCCGCGGTCGGAAGAGGAGTTAATTTCATGGTTCGTTCATCAACTTGCAGCCGCATAACACAACCATCTTTACTATAATATTGGAGTTGGACGTTCGTACGTCCATCGTCTGTCGTCCGCTCGCTACAAAACTTGCGCCGACAAGTGGGCCAAACTCGCCCATCGTCTGCCGCCCCCGCCCCTCTCCCCCATCATCTTGAATCCCCTACGCTCGATCTGAGCCCCGCCGCCGCCGCTGTCCTCTACCCCGCTTGAGGACATGGGGGTCGGATGTGGGCTGTTTGGTCTCCTAGAAGAAGTTGAGGGATCCACCTCTCCCCATTACAGACGGGCTGATGACAATAGTTGCAAGTCCGGTGGCCGGACGAGCCGTGATGGTGTGGACGCCGGCCGGCAGCGGCGTAGGAGGTAGGAGCCACGACGATGGTGTCCGCGTCCATCCCAGCGTCACATTTTCTGCAGAGCTGATTAGCTGGACAGGTACAGATCGAATCTCATTCGACAAGCTCAGGTTTTTTCCATACAAGTTCATTAGTTGGGATTATATGTATTTGAACAATACCATTTGATTCCCTAAGGATACTTAAGTTGGAGTTTCTAAACATTAGAGTGTGCTCAGCAACATCTAGAAGATCTCGTATCATATCACTGAACATATTAGATCAACAAATACTGCATGAATCGAGCTCTGTTAAATTGCACATACCTTGTCCAATTCATGTGACGTTGTTTTGTTTCATTTCGAAGGCCAATACTTTAATGAAGAAAATCGAGTTGATAAACGACTGTTCTGTGGGTAAGCTATTTTCTGTACATGAGATGGATCTTTAACTGATTTCTATACTGGGATCAACGAGGGGTGTGTTTGAATCTGGTGTATTGTAGGGTATGCTTTCATGCCTTTTCTAATGACTCCCTGAGCTTGGCTACCCAATATTTTTTTATTCTGCATCCTTACTAATTAGGTTTATTCTTCTGCAGATAGGGATATTGAGCAAGAAGAATCCAAAAAGGAGAGAAGCTCCTCTGAACGAAGGGATTGAAGGTATACGATGAGTCAGTCATGCAGGAAATCACATGCTTGTTACAAGCTTAGTGAAATGTAGGATATGCCTGCTTCTATTTTGTGCTCACAAAATTAAGGTTCATGATTGTTCAGGAAATCACATGTTTCTATTTTGTATCATGCTTACTACGTTGGTCTCTGAAAATGATCAGAGAGAGTATCATAATAGAATAATATTGATGGTGGTGTTAAACTAATATTCTCTCAACTTATTGACTCCAAGTTTTGGGTGAACATTTGCTCTGCATGATGTGTATTGAAAAGTGAGAAAGTAAAACGCTTGTCAGTAAAGTTACAAATGCACATGATGTTCAACATTAACTACCTTCTGATTATTTTGTTGAACCTTTTGTGCTTCCAGTCTAAGTGAACAGGACAACCCTGACAAGTCTAATCTGCATGATGATCTTGGGACTTTCGAACCTCGCAAACATATTTTGAAAAATTGGAAGGTATTTCACAACACAAGGTGGAGTGGGAAGCTTTTTTTTCCAACCGGGCTTCCTGTTGTTAAACCTAAGGTGTGTTCTTTTGCACATATTGCTTTTGGTTGTATTGTATTCCATACTATCCATTTGCTGCTAAACATGAGCCACATTATTTTGCACATATTTCCTTCGGGTGTATCATTTTATTGCTACCTGTTGCATTACTTTCCTTTCTTGTGAAGCTGACTAAACGTTTGCACCTTATTCATTGATTATGCAATCTTTATTTGTTCCATGCTTATATAATAGAAACTAAAAGGATACCATTATGTGCAAGGTACATCTACATAATTATGCATCAATTTAAAATGTCATCTCATGTCATGACATCTATTCTTTTCTATACCAGGTGATTCTGTTATCAGAATGGCACAACCAGAATCGTCTCGTCGTCAGTGTGTTATTCAGCTCGCTGAAGTGCAAGTTTCTCGCACCATCAACATTACAACTGAATGGTAAAATTCAGTTGCGGCCCATGCTGCCCTGCTCGCTGTGGTCACTGCCGCTTGCCGCCATGGAGGTCGCCACAACTACAGTTCTGATGGCATTCTCACATGGACAACCAGCTGGGAGAGTGTCACCCAAAAGCAGGTAGACTTACGTACCTCTGTTTTTTCTATTTTGCTTTATTTCTTGCTGTGTTGGTAGTTCAGAAAAGGTACAACATATGTGCTTGAAATGGGGCTTTGTGCTATGGATACTTGGATAGTAATGTCTCTGGCAAGTTCATCTCTCATTACCTGTTTGATGTCTTAGTTCAGCGCTAAAATTCAAATAACATCCAATGGCTTCTGTGAGATCACCATTAGCATAAGAAAATAGCGATAGATAGCGCCAACAATAGTAAGAATTTGGGATGTAGCAATAAAGCTTAACTTTACCTTCATATTGCTCTCGACATCAGTTTACGCCTGAAGCAATATTCTCATATGATGTGATGATATCTTCTATGCAATCATGGCTTACAATGACATATATGAAGTGAAGCGGTAATGTAGATAGCTTAATGGCAAATGCGTTTGGACTCCTAGAGTAGACATAACATATTTAGTAACTATCTCAAAACATTGGGTTTCATGATGAAGAGAGCAACTTGGCTGTTTGCTAATTCACTATCTTTATAACTCAAATTTCATGTCTGGCACATAATTTGTTTCAGCTACTTGCTCGCCTAATCAAGACGTGATTACAATATTTGTTCTCTCCTCTGCGTCTTTGGCAACCAGAAGAGAGCATTTAGTACTCTAATAACGTTCAGAAAGCAAAATTATCAAATTGATGAACTAATTGAATTGTCACCAAATAGGGTCTTGTGATTCTTGAAAAGACAGCAGGTCTTTTCTCCCAGTCTACAAAATAATTCCTCTTGCATTGTTGTTTATAGTCATACATTTCACATTGATAAAATTCTCTATTGTTGCATCAGATAGGGAGGAAAAATATTTTTTCATGTATGCACTCCAATTCAGCTAGAAAAGTCAAAAAAATGAAACGGAAGCTTATAGATCTAGATTGTATCGTATAACTATTCATGAATCGAAATCTTGTTAAAGTTTCTGCAATCTGCATATTCGACATAAGTGTTGAAAGATATGAATCTTCTTTCTTTCTTTTTTTGAGCAAATTAAAAGGTTCGAATCTTTTTCAATAGTTGAGCAAACACCACTAAATTATGTCTTTGTCGGCACCTGGCATATTTTCTCACCAACTACTTAGTACTCTACTTAAGTACTTATTGTTCTGTTAGTACAATCTACAAAAATCTGCACAACAGTGAAGTACTATTAGTACAACACTGCTTGGTTCTCTCGTTTAATTAAAGAGATTAGTTTGTGGCGCACCTAAACGAATGTTACTATCTCAGTGTGTGAAATTTTGATCATTGAATTATGTAACCAGATCCCATGCCATTTGGTTGAGATTGTATGGTTTGTAACAGCTTACCGATTATAGATGCAACACGAACGATCAATGGAACTTGGTTCTAGTTGGATTTAGTTAGCTGCATATTCTGACTGACGTGGATGATGCGGATGCCCGTGAGACAAGCACCAGCCAACCTGCATGATTGCCACGGCCTCCGCACGGTTCTGATGTCAGGGCAGGCAATGAAGTAACCGGAGCAGATTGAGTTTTTTCAATAACTCCCATTTCATATATGCATTGGCAACATTGTTTAACATATACGTGGAAATTATTACACTTTTATGTTAAATACAGTTGATTGAAAATTATGTTTTGTCTTGTCCTATATAATGATGTTTGATGTGCATCAGAATTTTAAATTTATATGTTTGAAACGATTAGTGTTGAATCACTATAATATTTATGTCTCCGTAGCAACGCACGGGCATTCAACTAGTCCTTGTAGTTAGGAAATGATTCAATACGATCCTCATACAGAGTTGGCGTTATCCTAGTGTATCCTCGTTAGAGGACACCAACTCTACCTTTGTGAGACGTAAATCTAGGTGTATGAGAGATACATCACAGGTAGAACAAGTAGGAGCATATCTTCTCTCGAAGAAATCTAGGTGTATGAGAGATACATCACAGGTAGGAGCATATCACAGGTAGTCCTGCAGGCTGCAGCATGGGCTTCTCTTGGAGGAGAGTGTTTAGCATAAAACCGCGACTTTGATGGCAAAATTTCGAAAAACCGCGACAATGATGTGAGATCGCAGAAAACCGCGACATTTCTGTCGGACATTCGCAGAAAACACACATTCGGCGTTAAACGCGGGAATCTGGCATGCGGGTCCCACTAGTCAGGACGTCTTCGTTACACTTGACCAATGGCGACGCCTGCTCATGGTGGCGACCCTGGCGGCGACCTTTGCGGCGGCACGGGCGGGGGACCTGGGGACGGCCGTGGCGGAGGCGGCAGTGGCGCGGATCGAGGAGCAGCGGGCGCGCGGGCGACAGCGGCGAGCATGCGCGCGGGCGCAGCGACGAGGAGGCGTGCACGGCCAGCAGCGCGAGCCGAGGCGCAGCGGGCGCTCGGGCGGGCGCGCAGGTGCAGCACGAGCCGAGGTGCAACGGGCGCACGGGCGGCAGCCAGCGGCGAGCAGGCGCACGGGCGGCAGCCAGCGGCGAGCAGGCGCGCGGGCGGCACGGCGAGCAGGCCGGCGAGGCGAGCAGCGAGCCGAGGCGCAGCGGGCGCTCGGGCGGGCGCGCAGGCGCAGCACGAGCCGAGGCGCAACGGGCGCACGGGCGGCACGGCGAGCAGGCCGGCGAGGCGAGCAGCGAGCACGCGGGCGCCACGGCGAGCAGGCCGGCACGGCAAGCAGCGAGCACGGCAAGCACGGCGCGCGGTCGGCACGGCGAGCAGGCCGGCGGGCGAGCAGCGAGCACGCGGGCGCGATGGCGAGCAGGCCGGCACGGCAAGCAGCGAGCACGGCTAGCACGCGGGCGCGGCGAGCAGCGCGAGCAGGCCGGCGCGGAGAGCAGCGCGAGCACGCGGACGCCACGGCGAGCAGGCCGGCACGGCAAGCAGCGAGCACGGATAGCACGCGGGCGCGACGAGCAATGCGAGCAGGCCGGCGCGGAGAGCAGCGCGAGCACGGCAAGCACGGCGCGGCGAGCAGCGCGGGCGCGACGGCGAGCAGGCCGTCGCGGCAAGCAGCGAGCACGGCAAGCACGGCGCAGCGAGCACGCGGACGCGGCGGCGACGCGAGCTAGCCGAGTTAGCTTGCCACATCGGCCTGACTAGTGGGACCCGCATGCCACTGCCGCCTCCGCCACGGCCGTCCCCAGGTCCCCCGCCCGTGCTGCCGCAAAGGTCGCCGCCAGGGTCGCCACCAGGAGCAGGCGTCGCCATTGGTCAAGTGTAACGAAGACGTCCTGACTAGTGGGACCTGCATGCCAGATTCCCTGTCAATTTGTGTTTAACGCCGAATGTGTGTTTTCTGCGACCGTCCGACAGAAATGTCACGGTTTTCTGCGATCTCACATCATTGTCGCGGTTTTTCGAAATTTTACCATCAAAGTCGCGGTTTTATGCTAAACACTCCTTGGAGGAGCTTCGGCTGCTTCAGATCTGCGCCGCCTGCCGCTGCAGTGATGGTCCGGGTGCTTGGCCAGCTCTGATGGGTTGTTCTGTTCCCGGACGGGGCGGCTGCCATGAGAAGATGGCCGGATGCGTGGTCGAGTCTGACGGCGGTGGCTATGGAGGGTTGGCAGCGGCCAGATCTGGGCCGACTCTATGCGCCCGTACAGGTACCTGCCATGATGGTGGCGGTTCCTGGTGGCTCGGCGCACTCGTCCTCGACGGGTGCTTCCCCAGCTGGTTGTAGCAGCTGGGTTTCCTCAGCATGAAGATCGTCCCCCTCTGCTCCTGTCAGAAGCGCTGCTGATCCCTCCTCATCAAAGCTGCAAGTTCTGTCAGTACTTCCTCCATAGTGTGAAGATCTCTAAGCGCAAGTATATTAGCAAGATCGTGATGCACCCCAGCTGGAAGAGATAGCATACAGCTTTTGAGCCTGAGATTTTGGTCTTCTCTGCCAGAGGCTTACCCTCCTGAGAAGCCCAAAGCACTCAACTCCAGTGGCTGTTGCTTCCTTTTGCTCTTCCGTCCCTAGATGAGCATCACTTTCGGTTTGTGTTGTAGAGATCCATCATAGTTTCTAAATCTGAATTTTAGTCTTTTTTAGAGTCTCTAGCCTGGCCTAGAGTTAGGGCGTGTTCGGAACTCGCCCAGCTTCCCGAAATCTTCAAATCCTGCTCCGCTCGACCGATTCCAGCGTCTGGTGCGGATCAGCGAACGTTCGGCGCAGCTCCTCGTCTCAGCTGGGCTGGAAGCCCATGTTTAATGGGCCAACCTGCTGGGGAGGGAACGATACAGCCTGGCCCACATGTTGTGGCCAGCCTTTGGAGCACGGGAGAAGCTACGCCCTTGTGCTGGTGCTGGTGGACGGGAAGATTTGCAGACGAGACGCTGGGGCAGACGAGGCCGTGCCGGATCAGAGGAGACCGGGGACGCTGCGGCCGGAGCAGGTACTGCTCGGGACTGAGGTCGGACGATGGCTGCTGGCGTGCGCGGATCTGGCCGGGGTCAACGGCCGAAGCTACTTCGGGGGACGTGGTCGCACCTGTGGTGATGAGAGCGGAAAGTGGAGAGGGGCGGCGCGGCGGCTGGAATCCGGCGGCGCATGCGTGCGTGGTGGCGGCTAGGTCACGGGGGCGGGGGATGGGCAGCAGCAAACGCGACAGGACTCACCTCGCTCGGGATGAAAACAGAGAACGAATCGTTTTCTTTTCACTTCGCGGTGGCATGACCTCGTAATTGTTAGCTGCTCCGCCGTTTGCTGATCCGTGGATCTGCAAAACAGGTGCTCCAAAGTTTGTGTAGCGATTTCGGCCAGCTTCTCGAATCTAGCTTCCTGGAGTTAACTTGTTCGGCACTGCTCCACGCTGAATTTGTGCGAAGCTGGAAGCCAGAGGACTTCCGAACACGCCCTTAGTATATCATGTAGTTTACTTTCTGTTCCTAAGACATGTACGGTGACTATTGGTTTTGTTCTAGTAATGGAACCGGGGAGGCTGCGGCCACCCTGTGAATCTAAAAAAAACGATCCTCATACATGAGAATACGTAACATATACGGTCCCGTATACGGTCCTGGATACGCCGGGTCGCTGAGCTGCTGCCACGTACCCACTCTGCACGTTCTGACAGGTTTTTGCTGCATGGCCCCTAGTTTTTTTCGTAATTTCGTTGTCCTCTAGACATACACACGCATGCACAGCAGCGGAGCAGCCACAGTGCCACAGTATGCCCACGTCCACCACTTGCACAGCAACTTGGCTATGCACCTGAGAATTAGCAAAACCGAACAACTAATGCATGCACTGACCAAACTCGCAAAAATCCATCGGCTAACACTCATGCATGACTACTTGCGTCGAGAAATTTAACGAATTTGACCCTTTTTCGAAAAGATTTCACAAAATGGACCCAAATTCAAAATAATTTCAGATTTGACCCTTTTTCATGGCGCCCGGCCCCAGGGCGCCATACCAGGAAGCATGACGCCTTGGTCAAAGGCGCCATGAACCGGCCACGTCAGCCCCAGCTCAGCACCATGACGCCCCAGGGAAAGGCGCCATACTCACTACCATGACGCCCCGGCCTAAGGCGCCATGCTAGTGAACAAAGGCAATCTGGGATAGGATCAATACATGAAATATGCTCTACCCTAGTGGTCTGCTGTGTGTTCTTCTAAATGTGAGGTCTTGAGTTCGAATCCACATGTTGCAACATTTTTTTTCAATTTTTTTTTGCTTTTTTTTTGTTTTTCACTCAGTCTACATATGCAGTATGTCATATAAAATATAAAAAAATTATTTTTATTTTTTTGTTTTTTACTTAAATAGATAAAAAAATTAGGATCTTGGATTTAGGTTTAGGTTATTATTATAGGGGGCGCGTTTTGGGAAGGCGGTGATCGACTCTGTTTAGGCAGGGGATTTTCATGTTCTTGTTCTTGTCCTCACCAGGGTTCGGGAATTTGGTTTTGTTAAAAAATATTGTGCTTTTGAACTTGGTAGGGACTTGTGAATTGCTCGCGCGCCCTGAGTTCTAGAAAAAGCGTCTCTTGTTCATTGTTGTTGATGCTAAATTAATCGCTGATGCCGTGAAACGTTAGCCTCTGCAGCGCCCGTAATTCATAGTATTTTTTTTTTGTCGGATGGGCTGTCTTTGTTTATCATAGTCAAACCTCCGCAGTCTGCAATGCCCCAAAAGTAGCCTAATTTACCGAAAACATTTGATTTTTTGAATAATTAATTCCACCTATATTCTGTAATGTGCAGCACAACAGCAGGCTCTGGTCTGCAGTGATTTTTATGTATTGTCTGCATGTTGGTAGGAAACTTTATTTATAATGAAAAAAAGTAAATGAAATAACAATCCTGTTTTCTTAGTATTTTTGGGTAGCTTTCTAGTATGTGATTTCTGTGCGTACAAAGTTTAGATCTACCAGATTAGGATTTAGTGCTACCTGAACTTGCTCAATCCTGCCTTCTAGCACTGGTTCTAGGCCTAATAATCCTAATTTTTTTTATCTATTTAAGTAAAAAACAAAAAAATAAAATAATTTTTTTATATTTTATATGACATACTGCATATGTAGACTGAGTGAAAAACAAAAAACAGCACAAAAAAAATTGAAAAAAAATGTTGCAACATGTGGATTTGAACTCAAGACCTCACATTTGGAAGAACACACAGCAGACCACTAGGGTAGAGCATATTTCATGTATTGATCCTATCCCAGATTGCCTTTGTTCACTAGCATGGCGCCTTGGGCCGGGGCACCATGGTAGTGAGTATGGCGCCTTTCCCTGGGGCGTCATGGTGCTGAGCTGGGGCTGACGTGGCCGGTTCATGGCGCCTTTGACCAAGGCGTCATGCTTCCTGGTATGGCGCCCTGGGGCCGGGCGCCATGAAAAAGGGTCAAATCTGAAATTATTTTAAATTTGGTTCCATTTTGTGAAATCTTTTCCAAAAGGGTCAAATTCGTTAAATTTGTCACTTGCGTCGATGGCGCACATCTGTCGTCGAGCTCACTACCGATCCTGCTTCGCCATCTCTAGCTGCTACAAGGACGGCGACATGGAGAGAGAGAGGCCGGCCGAGTCAGTGGCGAGGCCCACCATGCCGCCTTGCTGCTTTGACGATGACGTCTCACCTAACAAGTTGGGCCCACCGAGGACCCCACCAGCGCGGCCAGGACCGCCGCTGTCGGTCCGCCACCGCAATCGCGTTTCAGGACACGCCGTCTCCACCGCCAGTTCGCCAGCACCCACTAGTAGGAAAATGGCTATAGCCGCCAGCCACTCACTGCCGAACAGATAAAAGCATTCGCCAGTGCTAAATATCACTGGCGAACAATAAATCCGGTTCGCCAATGGTATGTCTGTTACCACTGGCAAACAACGTGCGCGCTTCGCCAGTGGTAAACGCGGATCCGGGCGTACCGAGCGGGGTCACCTACCGCTGGCGAACTCACGAACTTGTTCGCTAGCGGTAAGTTAGGTACCACTGGCGAACAGGAAACCTGGTTCGCCAGCGGTAGATGGTCCCCCTGGGTCTCCCGGTCCCGCGTTTACCACTGGCGAAGCGTGCACATAGTTTGCCAGTGGTAACAGACGTACCACTGGCGAACCTACGCTCTGTTCGCCAGTGATTTCCTAGCATTTATTCACCAGCCCGACCAGCCCCCCTTTCTCCTCTTCATTATTATGCACTTCCCTCTTCTCTTCACTCCCCATTGTTGCTACTCCATTAAATATCATCTCCCATCATTTTCACTAGCTTTAACCAATAAAAACTATTTTAGTTGATAGATCTAGCCTCAGCTCACTCTCTACAACCTATCCACCAAAGAATTTCCCTCCACAACTCTAGATCTAGCCCTATCTCTCTCTCTCTCCAACACAAGATTTAAATCTTCAACATATCGTTCTAGCTACAAGCATTACACACCAATTTCTCAATGAACTTGACTAGATCTCGTACGTGTGGTCATCTAATTATGGTGGATCGACTTTTATATAATAAATTAAATTAATGATTTTTTGTGAAATTTGACCGAAATTTGCCGGAATGGACTATATATATATGTGTGAAATTGTGCATGTTGTGGTTGTATGAAAATGTGAAATTAAAATGAGTTGCCAATATTTTGCCGGGATGTTGATTAATTTCCGTCTCGGCAAATTTTGGCACTCCCTCTTAGGTACTATTTTAGGAAGGTCAAGCCAAATTTTTTCGTGAAAAACGATATATATATGGTTCTAATAATTGTATTATTTGTTCTACACCATGCAGGCGACAATGGTCACTTTGAGCGAACGTGTCGTGAATAGATACTTGAGGCACGCGACGGAAGACATGTTACGGAATAATCGCAAAATGATACAATGTCCGTGTCGAAAATGCAGACTAGAGGGCGCCCTCGACCCCTTTAGCGGATAGTTGCTGGAGCACCTGCTCAGGCGTGGTTTCATGGAGGGGCACACTCAGTGGATAAGTGATGATGAAGATGATGACGAAATCCATGAGGCGGTGGCAGGAGAATGATCAGGAAGGGCAGCAGGTCAATGATGACAGCGAGGTGCAAGAAGATGATCAAGAGCCTGCTCATCCGACACATGATATATATGCTGGAGAAGACAGTGATGAACAACACGTAACGGAGGAAGACGAGGACACGCGGGCACCGCTAACTTCAGTCGTGCGGGACCCTCATCTCAAAGAACTGCTTCTCAAGAAGACGACTAACCCCAGATCTGCTGCAAGAGAGCAATCTAAGCTGGTGCAACTAGAGATAGACTCAAATACTCCGTTGTATTCAGATTACGAACCGGATGACTCCCGCTTGAAAGTAGCGCTCGATGTTCTGCAGATGAAGGCAAGATACAAATGGAGCGACGTAAGCCTCGACGCAAGTCTACAATACTGGCAGAGCAAGCTTCCGAAGGAGAACACGTGTCCTAAAAGTTGTGACGAGGCCAAGAAAATCATGTGCCCCTTTGATTTACCACGCGAAAAATACCACGTGTGCATCAACGACTGCTACATCTTTCGGGAACGGGACGCGGACAAGACCGCATGTCCGGTGTGCAAGGCTGCTCGATACAAGAAAGGGAGGAATAAAGCTCCACGAAAATTTGTGTGGTACTTTCCGCTCATCCCCCGTCTGTGGCGCTATTTCGCAGACCGCAAGGAAGCAAAGCTCATGCGCTGGCACGCGGAGAGAAGGGAGAAAGTTCTGAAAGATCCAGAGCGGAATGAAAAGGTAAATCTGACACACCCTTCGGATGCAAGCCAGTGGAAAGCATTAAACGATGAATATCCAACTTTCGGGGCAGAGCCAAGGAACATTAGGTTGGGTGCGAGCACCGATGGGCTCAATCCGTTTGACAACCAGAGCAACACACATAGCACCTGGCCCGTGTTCGTATGGATATACAACCTCCCGCCCTGGTTGTGCATGAAGAGGAAGTACATACACATGAGCATGCTCATTCAAGGGCCGAAACAACCGGGCACCGACATCCATCTGTATCTGAAACTACTGGAAGATGAGCTACACATGTTATGGGAGGAAGGCAGGGTAAACACATGGGACGCCCTCGCAGAAGAATATTTTCCTATGAGAGCCGCCTTGCTCTGTACGGTGCACGACTTGCCCGGCTACGGATACGTCTCAGGCCAGGTGTGCCACAGACATAACGGATGTGTGAGGTGCATGGATGACCCGACGTTTCACCAGCTCCAGAAATATCCCGGGTCTTCGAAAACCGTCTACATCGGCCATCGAAGGTGGCTACACATTAAAGACTCGTGGAGAAGGCGTGGAGACCTTTTCAACGGTGAAGAAGAGCTCCGGGGACCTCCATGTAAGAGGTGCGGCGAAGAAATATATGATTTGCTAAATGAATGGGAAGAGTGCCCTCGGCCGGGAAAGAAGCAAAAGGCGCCAAAACCACTCCTGGATGTATGGAAGACGAGGTCCGTGTTTTGGGACTTTCCGTACTGGCCCATCCTCGGTATGCCTCATTGCCTAGATCTAATGCATATCACGAAGAATGTGTTCAAGAGTCTGTTTGGCACTCTGCTCAATATGCCGGAGAGGACGAAAGATGGGCCGAAAGCAATAAGCGACCTGATACATATGGGTATCCGGGAAGAGCTTCACGGAGGACGCCCGGCTATTGATCATGACCAATCGCAGAGGAGACGGACGGTCCCAAGGGCAAAAGGGTTAAGAGGAACGACTATTACTGCCCCCTCCTGCTTCACTCTAAGTCCGAACGAGATCGAACAATTGATCAAGTGCCTTCTAGGAGTCAAAGTGCCTTTGGGTTACTCGGGGCTAATAAGCAAATTTTTAGACCCGCAGAAACAAAAATTCAGCAGGATGAAGTCTCATGACTGTCACGTGATGATGACGCAGATACTTCCGGTTGCGATCCGAGGGATAATGGACAAGCACGTCCGTGAAACCCTTTTTGGCCTCTGTAACTTCTTCGACATGATCTCCCGAAAGTCAATCACCGGGAAGCAACTCTCAAGGCTGCAGGAAGAGATCGTCGTGATACTATGCGAGCTTGAGATGTACTTGGTGAAAGAACGAGATGTCGCCTAGAGGGGGGGTGAATAGGCGATTTAAAACTTTTACGTTTAGGCTTGAATAAATGCGGAATAAAACTAACGTTTAATTTATCAAGCCCAAAACCTAATATACTAGGTTCACCTATGTGCACCAACAACTTATGCTAGGCAAGTTAACAACAAGGATAGCAAGATATATAACTTCAAGCTCGATGTCTATAACAAAGTGAATGCATAAGTAAGGGGTTTGGTTAGAGAGATAACCGACACAAGTGGAGACGGAGGTTTGTTTCCCGTAGTTCCTTCCCAATGGAAGTACGTCTACGTTGGAGAGGTGTGGAGGCTCCTTGGCCCTCCTACAAGCACGTCCGTGCTCACCCTATTCTCCGTGAGCTCCTCCCGTGGGGAATACCCGATGGGGGATTTTCTCATCCACTATGAGGTGTCTTGAGGGCGTTGACAGAACCTGTACAATTTGCCCGAGCCTACCTCCACACAATAGGAGGCTCCCGTAGCACACACAACCGTCTAGAGTGCACAATGCACCAAGAGACACAAGCTCTTGGGAGCCCTATGCACCCAAGAGTAACAAGCTTCTCGAACTTCAATCCCACGTATCACCGTGGGGAACTCAAACCGATGCACCAAATGCAATGGCAAGAACACACTAAGTGGTCAAGTCCTTCTCTCCGAAATCCAACCAAAGCAACTAATACTAGGGAGGGATTTGAGAGGAAGAACAAAGGAGGAACACAAAGGAACTCCAAGATCTAGATCTAAAGGGTTCCCCTCACTTAGAGGAGAGATGGCTTGGTGAAGTGGTAGATCTAGATCTCCTCTCTCTTTTCCCTTTAGAAGGAGGCAAGAATCATGGAGGGATGGAGAGGAAGCAAGCTCTCAAAAAGGTCAACAATGGAGGAGAGAGAGAGTGCAAAGAGTTGGGCAACCATTGGGGAAGAAGGCCCCTTAAATAGGTTGCCCCAAAAATCTAGCCGTTGGGGGCAGAAACCCACAGGGGCGGTACTACCGCCAGTGCTGGAGGTACTGCCGCCCCCAAGCGTTTTAGCCAGCCAATGGCTAGCAAAAGATCCCGCAGCAGCGGTACTGCCGCCAGAGGCGGCGGTACTACCGCTGGGGTGCAACAGAGGGTATCAACGGCGGCAGTGCTGCACAGCCCAGGAGAGGGCTCAAAGTCCCCAGCAGCGGTACTACCGCCGGAGGCGGCGGTACTGCCGCTGAGGGCTAACAGAGCACCTCCCTAGCGGTAGTGCTGGCGGCACTGCTGGCGGTGCTGCACAGCCCAGGAGAGGGCTCAAGGTCCTCAGGAGCAGTACTACCGCCAGAGGCGGCGGTACTGCCGCTGAGGGCTAACAGAGCACCTCCCTGACGGTGGTGCTGGCGGCACTGCTGGCGGTACCACCGGCGGTACTGCCGCCAGAGGCGGCGGTACTACCGCTGCACAGAGAAAAAGCAGCAAAACCCTGAAACTGAATAACTTTTGCTAGGAAACTCCGATCGAGGTGAATCCAATTTTGTTGGAAAGAGGACGACAAGAGCTACCCAACAAAAAGCAGAAATATTGAAACCAAGCAAGGGATATTTTGCTAATAAATGGAAGAGTGAAACCTTCCACACGATGGACCGGCAAAATCTCCAAAACCGAAAACGCAAGAGAAGATGCATACGAAATCCGTTTTCGGTGAACTTGGCCTTGTCATGACAAGCACGACAAGCACCAAGACCACACCACGATAAGAGCCAAATAAGAACCAATAAAGATGATGCCAATGATGCAAAGGTTTGATCTCTCTACGACGATACGATCAAGATACTCGCTCGAGAGCCCCTCTTGATAGTCCGGCTATCTATCCTATAACCCAGTCTCTCAACTAACATCATGAGACCGGTAAAATAGAAACCCTATGAAGATCATACCTTTGACTTGCGCATAATTCACTTGAGCTAGATGATGACGATCTTGACCTTCTCAAGTTGGACCACCTTTCTTGATTGCGCTCCGCTCGGTGAAGACTCGCAACGTGCTCCCCCATACACCAAGATGGGAGAGAGACACTCTTCGACATATCTTCACTTGGGATTTATCTTGATGACGATCACCACGTGACGCTACCCTCCATGGGCTACATAGGATATCCCTTTCGTTGCATGCTCATGGAGAAATGCCTAACCACACATAGAGATACAAGCACATAGATCATAGGTTAGTTCACAAGGCTATATTGACAATTTCTTACCATACCATGGGATCATACGATCAACCATGGTACATCCCTAGCCTTGTGTGTTGATCAACTTGCAGTTAGCCTTGATCAACATAAACTCTTCTTCTTTTAGCCTTGACTCCAACATATGGAGTTTAAACATTGCTATGGACCAAACCTACAAGTAGCTCAAAGCACACATTAGTCCTGAAGGATTGTCATTAATTACCAAAACCACACATGGGGGCATGATACGTCTCAAACGTATCTATAATTTTTGAGTGATCCATGCTAGTTTTGTGATATTGTTACATGTTTTTACTGTCATTTATATCATTTTTATGCATTTTGTCGGACTAACCTATTGACAAGATGCCAAGTGCCAGTTTCCTGTTTTTGCTGTTTTTGTATTTCAGAAAAGTCACAACAGGAAATATCGTCGGATTGCCCTCAAAATTTACGGAGATTTTTTATGCGACGGAATACACACGTGGACCAAAGGGAGACCTGGGGGGCACCCAGGGGCCATGGGCGGGTAGCAGCCGCGGCCCTCCGACCTGCGGGTGGGGCCCGCACCTACCCTCTGGCATCGTCTCGGCCCCCTCCGACGCCTATAAAATCCCTTTTGACCTAAAACCGAGAGGGCGGCCATTATTTTCCAGAAACTTGACCCCGACGCGCCGTCACCGAAAACCCTAGTTCGGGGTCCAATCTGAAGCTGATCTCGGCACTCTGCCGGAGGGGAGATCGATCCCGGAGGGCTCTTCATTGCCATGCCTTCCTCCGGGATGATTTGTGAGTAGTCTCACCTTGGACTACGGGTCCATGGCAGTAGCTAGTTGGTAGTCTCTCTCTTGTGTTTCATGTCTTATGATCTTGTGAGCTGCCTAAGATGATCAAGATCGATTGTTGTAATGCTATGTGATGTGTTTGCTGGATCCGATGGATTATGAAGTTATGTTCAGATTGTGCATGATTCTTATATGAGTAATTTATGTTCTTGCATGCTCTCCGATGTGCGTAGTTACTTTCGCCAAGTGATTGTGTGTATCTTCAAGAGAGGGTACTTATGCTAGATAGTGGGTTCATGCCCCCTTTTGTTCCTAGGCACGAGTGACAGAAACGTCTAAGGGCGAGGGTGTGATGTTGCTACTAAGGGTAAAACAGCGGTGTTAATGTCTATTTTGATATTTGTATTGCTTACTTCATGCACTTACTTAATGCAATTTTCTGTTGCTTGCAACGTAATACCGTTGGGTGACAGGCTGGATAGCGATCCCACGGTGGACTTTTTAGACAAAGACGCAGTTGGACTCAACGGTCTTTGTTCCTTGTCGTGATGCCTCCATAAATATTATCATATCCTTTTTGTCATAACTAAATTGGGTTTGTGTCATGATCTTGTCAATTGCCTAGCTGTAATTCGTTCACCCATCACATGCATATTTTATTTACTTGAGAGACTCCACTAGTGAACCCATGGCCCCCAGTCCATCTTTTTACATGGTTTACAACCTCATTTAATTGCTTTTAATCATCATTATTCCTCTGGTCACTTTTCATATTTTATCTATTTCATCATACAATTAACCGCTTTGTTTTCTGCGAGACTGGAAAGATTGACAACCTTTCCGCCGTTGGGGGCAAAGTATTTTGGTTGAGTGTGTGCAGGTCCACGTCTGTTGAAGGTTAAGCGCCAGAGATCTTCAACATTCACCTCGTTGTTGATTTCAAAGTCCTACTGGTTCGATAAACCTCCGTTCGTTAAACGAGGGAAAACTGCTACTAGCTACAATTCCGCCTTCGCTTGGGGCACCACCCAACTTATCAATATCCACCATCAAGCAGTTTTCTGGAGCCATTGCCGGGGAAGGAAGAAATATTCAGTCCCGTCAACTACGCCATCAGGGCAACCATGCTCTTTCACTTGGAAATATTGAAAACAAGTAAAGGAGATTTTGCAAATAATTGGAAGAGTGAGACCTTCCACAAGGATGAACCGACAAAATCTCCAATACCAAAAACGCAATAGGAGATGCATATGAAAACCGTTTTCGGTGAACTTGACCTTGTCATGACAAGCACGACAAGCACCAAGACCACACCACGATAAGAGACAAATAAGAACCAATAAAGATGATTGCAAGGATGCAAAGGTTTGAGCTCTCCACGAACGATACGATCAAGATACTCGGTCGAGAGCCCCTCTTGATAGTACGACTATCTATCCTATAACCCGGTCTCTCAACTAACATCATGAGACCGGTAAAATAGAAAACCTATCAAGATAATACCTTTGCCTTGCGCATAATCCACTTGAGGTCGATGAAGACGATCTTCATCTCCTCAAGACGAACCAACTTTCTTGATTGCGCTTCGCTTGGTGAAGACTCACATGTTGCTCCCCCATACACCAATATGAGAGAAGCACTCTTCGGCATATCTTCACTTGGACTTGAGTGTTGATCAACTCGCACTTAGCCTTGATCAACAAATACTCTTATTCCCTTAGCCTTGATTCCAACAAATGGAGATCAAGCACTGCAAATGGACACACATGTTGCTCCCCCATACACCAATATGGGAGAAGCACTCTTTGGCATATCTTCACTTGGACTTGAGCGTTGATCAACTCACACTTAGCCTTGATCAACAAATACTCTTCTTCCCTTAGCCTTGATTCCAACAAATGGAGATCAAGCACTGCAAATGGACACACCTACAAGTAGCTTAATACAAACATTAGTCCATAAAGATTGTCATTAATTACCAAAACCACACATGGGGGCAACCATGCACTTTCAATCTCCCCCATTTTGGTAATTGATGACAATCCCTTTTAAGAGGGTTTATATAATGAATAAAGCATCCTTGCAAGACAAACAAGCAAGGATGCAAGCGCATTAAAGGCAAATGCAACAAAAGCATAAAACCCAAATTCTCCTAAACCCTCTAAATTTCTCCCCCATTGGCATTGATTGCCGAAATGGGAGGAAAAATTTAGAAGGCTGATACAATATGAGTTCCTAAAAAATGTGTGCATTTCTCAAGATATGAGTGAAATCAAATGCACATATCCAATGATGAATAGATAGAGAAAATCAAACTATATTTAGCATCCAAAGATTGCAAAGAGATGAAATCATTCTAAACATCTCCACAAAGGAGATAGGCAATCAAAAGATCCAAAACAAGAGTTCTAAATAAAAATGAAGAAGCTCCCCAATGTTCATGCACTATTGAGGAGTGCACAAATATGGAATCCTCACTCCCCCAAAATCATCTAGAACACGCAACAAGTGCAAGTGTGCATAAAGTAAAAGCAAATCATAGCACTTGCACCAAAGATATGGTTGAGCCATAAGGAGATACCAATTTTCAAAGATTCAACATAAGATAGGCCCAACCGAGATAAAAAGAAGATCTTTAAAGGAGTATGTTCACAAGCTTAGGGATACCAATTGGAAACTAAAACCAATTGAAAATGCCAAATCTAGTGAGAGCATTTAGCCAATAAAAATCAACATACTCACCATGGTAAGCATAAGGTAAAAGATCATCAACAAATACATGAGTGTGCAAAGATGCAAATAAAAATAAGATAGGCACCCATGAAATTTTTTTGGAGCCACCAAAGAATTATAGATAAAATCAAGGTAGCTCAAAAGAAATAGGATACCAACTAAAAGGTGACCTCTCTCATATGTATAGGTTTCTAAGTAGACAAATCATTGATGATATACATCCACAAAGAAACTTGCACATATGAAATGGTCGATGAAGGGGAGACCACGGTATCCAAAAGGGAAGTCATGAATATACAAAAGAGATTATTGCTTAAAAGCATAGCACATAGCTCAAATTTATCTCATTGTATATAAATGAACTTCAAAAATATCAAAGACATCACACATATCATTAAGGGAACAAGAGATAGTGGAGATGCTTTGAGATAGGCAACAAGTATCATAAAAAAAGAATACCAATTGAAGAAAAGGTTTTTGCAATTTCATCACAAATATCACAAAGATATACCAAGTGAAGAAAATAGGCCAAAACCACCACAATTGCGAATATGAGATTTTATGCCAAGAAGGAACCTACGCAAGGTTGAGACTAGAAAAGTATGTATGAGGTAGATACTTGTTACCGAGATACATTGACGATGAAGAAGATGCGAGTTTGTTTACCATCAAAGCTTGACTCCAATAATCACACGGTAATAACACCTTCCTTATGAGTGAGGCAAGCGTCCAATGCATCTCCATTGTACCTAAAACAAAATTCAAGTACAACATGGTTCCCAAACTCATTGGGTCCCATAGTAGTTAGATGAACTACAATACATAGGACATACTCCACATAAATATGTGCATATAGATATGAAATTGAATTTCATGCACATCTTAGCCGATTTAGGATTCGGTGGAGTATATCCTATATATTGGATCAAGAAAGATAAGCATGCTATAACAATATAACTTATTAAACGTGCATGCAACGACTTTCTAGAACCAAAAGAGACACAATTTGGACAAAAACACCAAGTAAACCAAGAGAGCACAAAGGGTGACAATAATGCTTGTCCAAATTATATCAAAATCCAAACCAACACATGATCGAGGACAAATGATTGAGGACAAATCAAATCAACATATGATTGAATCCAAAACACATCAACACATGAAGTGTGATATCAAAAGGAATCGAATCAAAGCAACACATGATCGATAAGACACCAATTGAAAATAAGATACCAACTAGGAGAAAAGATACCAAGAAGAGGATCATACTTGACCGGAATCAATTAAAGTAAAATAAAGAAATAAGGTATCAAAACTCCCACAATAAGTATGAATTGAAACAAATATCTATGGAGAAGATATCAAATTCTAAGTGATGCCAAGTGATGGTACCAAAGCAAAGCCAAAAAGGCAAAGAAGATAAATATAGGATACATGCCCAAATGGCATTTCTCATTCAAGAAGATACCACACAAATCAAGACATGAGAAAGCAAACTCCCAAGGGAGAGCAAGGTTACGACAAATAAACCAAGCACTCTCTACACTTTTATGATGACACAAAGCATCAAGGAAAAAGGTTTGTCTTCCATAAACACATAAGATAGAAATCAAGTGCCAATTGAAATGATCAAATATTGATAGATAGGATAGTGTTCTAAATAAAAGGAATGCTCCCCCAAGATTCATGCATTATCTTTGATATTTGTATTTGAATACAAAATGCACGCACAAGGGATCATTACTCTCCATATTTTATTTACAACACTAAACAGTACCAATTGAAATTAGGTTCCATGCAAGAGGCAAGGAAGGCAATGGGAGTAAAAACAAAAACACTTGGCAATAAATAAGACAATTCAACGCAATGGCCAATACAAAGATGGTCTACAAAATCTACCACAATTATGAGTATCACTTGTCATGGACAAGGAGTTTATAGAGATATTTCTCGGTGGTATATATGAATGATATTCAAGACCAACTTCACAACAATTAAGCATATGTCAAGGATAAGATTTAAACACAATGCTTGGATAGATAGATATTCTTGATGGCTTCAAATATTTACGTGATTATGCAAAGCAAACTACAAAGAGTCGCTTGAAGCAATCGGTTCCCCAAAAATATATATGCGAACATATTTGGGAAAACCGTACCAAGAATTTCCATCACAAACAAGATCCAAAAGATGAGCAAATAAAAGTATTTTTAAGTATGATGGAACTTGTTTGAGCAACATGCCACATAGAGACAAGATAATTTAAAATATCAATACTAAGTGGCAACACCTCATATGTTCACATTTTCTAGGCTTGTAATAGGCACAAAGCTTATTACTCCCCATCATGTGATAATCCATTTTATCTAAGCAAGAGGCAAATAAAACAACTAGAGATAATTAATGGACATTATCGAATTCGAATTTCCCACGAGCATGAAGTACCACATAGTGACTAGATAATCTAGATATATCAACACTGAGTGGTAATCCTCATGCATACACATTTTAGGATTGTGAAGTGCACGAAGCATATCACTCCCCCAAAATGGGATAGTCCATTAATCTCTCAAGTGAGAGCCAAACAAGATAGGATATCAAATAGAAGCAATAAAGCTCAACACAAGTAGGCGGTGTGCAAACCAACATACACATACTTGATTACTCAAGATAAGTAAGTAGAGAGCACAAACACATACAAACACTAGCAAGGTACAAATCCTAACACATGCAAGGGGGCAAGCAACTTTCAATGCATATATGATTTAAATACAAGTTACCACAAGGAGGAACATTGGATATGTGATATAACAATATACTCAAAATGACTTGGCTTGAGAGATATAATAAATGAAGATCCCTTAATTCTTCATGATGTAGCCAAGTAGCCAATGCTCTCCAACAATACCTATTGATCAAGTTTGAGCTTGTTGGTCCCCAACCAAGTTGGGTCCTAAGAGGTTAGTCACAATAGGTTTGGAAACCCAAATGGTTCTTTTCTTGACACCACTTGAGTTCCCACATATTTGGCAAACACATTGCCGACCCTATCCTTTCTAAGAGAATAAGCATCATCAATTATAATAGGGTTGGATAAGGTACCATTAGTGCATGAAGAAGCCAAGTGACCTTTCTCATGGCATAAGTAGCAACATCTACTCTTCTCTTTCTTCTTAATAGGTTCCTCAACTTGAGGAGCAATAACTTGAGTCTTCTTAGGAGGTGGCCCTTGTTCAACTCGAGGTTGAGCATGCGATTGAATAAGAGGCCGCTTCCCTAGTTGCTTCTCACTAAGAGGCTTCTTCTTCATTTGGAAATCCCTAACATGGTGCCCTTCAACTTTGCACTTGAAGCAAACAATCTTGGCCAAATGATTGACTTGTTCTTGGCCCTTCTATTGTTACTCTTGGACTTGTTCTTGATATTGGAGGTAAATCCAAGTCCACTCTTGTCATTGGGGGATTTTTGCACACTCAACATGTTGTCAAGTGTGGTCTTCCCTTCATGACGCCTTTCCAAGCCTTTCTTCAAAGAAGTGACTTGGGCCTTGAGCTCGCCTCTTTTCTCTACATGGTTAGTGACAACACAAGAGCTAGAGGAGGTAGATGCATCCTTTTTAGAGCAACAAGGCATAGAGAGTAATTCATCACAAGATGTACCAACATTGTGAGTGGATGAAACTACGAGGACTAGCACAAGGCACTATAGCAATTTTATTAGAGGTTGTGCCATAGTCCACATGAGGCTCACTAGATATCACCTTGGTAGTGATAGCCTCATGAGCTAACTTTAGATAAGCATGTGATGCTAGAAGATCATCATTAGAGCTAGAGAGCTTTTCATGACTTTCTACCAATTTCCCACACTTGCTAGTTAAAAACTCAAGTGAACCCTTAGCTCAACATTCTCCTTTAAAATGGATGCTTCACAAGAAATAGAGTTAGTGGCACAAGCATCAACATTAATAGCAATGGGAGAACAAGTAGGAAGCCCTTTAGCAATTGAGCTTGGAGCTGATCATGAGACTTAGTGAGATGTGCAAGAGAACCTTTCAAGAACTTGACATCCTTTTCAAATTTCTCATTTGCCTCAAGGAATCTAACAATTTCAACAACAAGCTCACTATTTTTTATTTTAAAATCATTAGCAATCTTGAGAGCTCTATCATAGTTTTTATTTACTTTAGATAACTCTAGAGTAAATGTCTCCTCAAGAGATTCCTTGGTGGTTTGTTCTTCTTCTAGAGCTTCTCAAGATCCGCAATCTTGTTTGAATAATCACGTTCGTGGCTAAGACTTTCATCTTCGCGAGCTTCCAAATTTTCAATAGTAAGCCCTCGCTCAACAAGGGTGCTCATGATTTCATGGAGGTTCTCACAAGCATTTTTATTCTTTGAAAGAGCATTAAGAACCATTAGACCTTTCTTACTAAAGTAAGCATCATCATAATTTTCTTCATAATCATTATCATTGTCATGATCATCACTACTTGACAATTTAGCCATGCGGCAAAAGATGGTTGATGAAGTTGAACAATTAATTAATGAACTACTCAAGTTCTCATCTTGTTCCATAGATAATTGGGTTTCCTCTACATTATTAATAATACAAGGATTAGAGGGAACACAAGCATTTTTATCATGGCAACAAGATAAAGCAAGCATATCATCATGAGATTTATATAGGTGATTTTTAGAAGATATGCAAGGACTATCAACACAAGCATGTGAAACATTTATAGTGCTAGATGTGTTTAAGTCCAAAGATAAATCATTGCAATAAGATAGAGATAAAATATCATCTATAAGAAGCTCACTATCTCATTGCAAAATTTATCCCTACTCACCATTGCATTATTTTGTGCTTGCCACATGTAGGTGAAGTAGAAGAAGTTGAGAACTCAACACGCCCGGAGGTGGAGGGAGAGAACAATCATTCCCATAATCAATGGACACACCATATTTTTCTTGAAGCTTGGTCCATATAGCTCATGAGCATTCCAATAAGGAGAGATCGACAAAGCAACTGCATTTCTCAAAGCCATGAAAATTGCCTTAGAAGCTTGAGCATCTAGATAAGAATTTTTCTCATCCTCTAAAGATAATCTTTTCGGATCCTTTGGAGGAGAAAAACCCATATCTAAAATTCGCTCTATTTTGGGTTAATGACCCTAAAAGAATTTAGCATGCGATTTCTCCAATCATCATAATTGTGCCATCGAATATTAACAAAGAGGCATTGTGCACTAAACCACTAGATGACATCTTTACTCTCTAGGCCGTGAAGCCTTATAAAAGAGAACCCGCTCTGATACCAATTGAAAGGACACGGATGTCGCCTAGAGGGGGGGGGGGTGAATAGGCGATTTAAAATTATTACGGTTAAGGCTTGAATAAAAATGGAATAAAACTAACGTTTAATTTATCAAGCCAAAACCTAAACTAGCTAGGTTTACCTATGTGCACCAACAACTTATGCTAAGCAATATAATCGACTAGGTGATAGCAAGATATATAACTTCAAGCTCGATGGCTATCACAAAGTAAGTAGCATAAGTAAGAAGCTCGGGATATAGAAATAGGCACTTGGAGACGATGATTTATCCCGAAGTTCACTTCCCAATGGAAGCTAGTCTCCGTTGGAGCGGCGCGGTGTTCACCAAAGTGAAACACCGAGTAGCCTTGAATGGCACACCGTATCTCCTTTGTGTCTTACCACCGATGTGGCGAGGCACTTGTCACTATGTTGCCGTTGAGGTTGACAACTAGAACCTTTACAAGGATGAAGCACACTCCACAAGTTGGAGGGTCTTCACCAAATATACCGAGCCGCCAAGACTGATGCCGAGGCCGGGGCACACACCACAACTCAATTGGTGGCTCCCGGCAAGTCTTCGTAGCTCTCAAAGCTCCAAGACGAACAAGGTTGAGCCACACTCCACAACTTAATTGGAGGCTCCAACAAATCCCGCGAGCCACCAAACTTCAAGATATCAACAACCGTCTAGGGTACCAACGTGCCCTAGAGGAACAAGCTCTAGGGCACCCAAGCACCCAAGTAACAAGCTTCTCAACTTCAACTTCCACGAATCTTCGTGGAGAGAGCAAACCGATGCACAAATGCAATGGCAAGAACACACTAAGTGGTCAAGTCCTTCTCTCCGAAATCCAACCCATGCAACTAATGCTATGGAGGGATTTAAGAGGAAGAACAAAGGAGAAACACAAAGCAACTCCAAGATCTAAATACAAATATGTTCCCCTCACTTGAGGAGATATGGTTTGGTGAATAGTAGATATAGGCCTTCTCCTTCAATCCTCCAAAGATCAACGAGTTTGGTTGGAGGAATTGGGAGGTCTATTGATTTGAGCTCTTGCAACAATGGAGGAGAGAGAGAAAAAGAGCTAACTAGGCTGGAGGAAAGGGAGGGGTATAAATACCCCTCCCCAATAATTGAGCCGTTGGAGGCAATTTCCTGTGCGCAGGGAGGCCGGCCTTGCCGGGTCCGAGGCTAGGTCCGAGGCTGGCCTGGAATCTTGGAGATAAAACTGCGTGCAGGGAGGCCAGCCTTGGGCCTGGCCTAGGCCGGCTTGCCAGCTTCCGAGGCCGGCCAGTTGCCCGAGATGGCAAACCTTGAGCCCGGCCTTGAGCCCGGCAAGGCTGGCCAAACTGCAAGAACACCCACACGAAAACAAACATATNTTCAGACCTCTAAAGTGACCCCAAACCCAAAAGAATGTGTCACTCCACATTACAAAATGGTGTACATTTGTATTGTAATTGACATACACCATATCTAATCTGAAAATAAATACACACTATTTAATAAATCACCAGCGTCATCAAGAAACACCCAGGTCCATATTAGAATGACTCAGAGCATTACCAATACAAGTGATAGCTCCACATGTCCACCCAGTGGCTCGCACTAATTGGCACAGGCAGCTACTGAACATACGATAACTTATGTTCTAGTGGCAATAAAAACTGGCAAAAATACAAGATAATATAATGTGTTAATACTTGAAGATGTAGACAATGATGATTGCAGTGAAGTGTACAGAGTACGTGTTTGAAGAGATAAACGTCAAATAGTCATAGCTTTTTTCCCATTTCGAAAAAAAAAGTCATAGCTTTTTTTATCCGGGAAGACTTAGTTATGGTGCATTCAGCTCATATTATCATATGTGATCATGGAATCAAAATGTGTGAAAAGCAAATGTTGACCTGGTGGCACCAGAGGACATTTTTCAGGTCTGATTAAATTTTGTCAAATGGTAGTTTGGCTGTAGTAGCAATAGCAGAATCAACAAAGAACTGTATTAGAAGCAACCATATATTATATAATTTGTATTAAAATGAACGGAAAAGAACAGTTAATAAACATTTCCAAAAAAACAACTGCAATTCGCGTGAATACTGTTATAGCTAGACCTGACGCCTTAAAACTAAGGCGAGAAACCATGTCTGAATATTCCTTATCAATCATTTGTTGGAGTAGACAAAGGGGAGTTCACGCTAAATGTGAAATTAGAAACATCAAACATGCTAAGACCATGAGGCTAGAGTAACCAGAAATCACTGGCTGGAAGTAATCATAACGCCAACTTCAACTTGTTTGATTAAACTGAGATCGTGAGATAGCAGATAGCACTCAAACCGTGGTTAGAAGCATGTATGTTAGTCTAGATCTTCACTATAGAAACCATATGGGTGCATTTATTTTCTGCTCACAAGCAGTCAACATACCTATACACAATTTCACAGTGGTGCACTGGAGTTATTCAAGACATTCCCACAACATAACTGCATTTTCTCCACAAGATTGCTGCTAATCCAACTTACTCCAGTTTGTCCAATTTTAACTTAATATACTAATGAAGTAATCATGTTCATGTAGAAGGAAGCATTTAAATAACAGGAACACGTGCAGAAAGAATAATGAATTGTAGTGTTGTATGCCAACACAATTACCGGGTTAAGTAGAACAATATTATAGCATGTGCAAGGATCGTCAAAATTCAACATGGCAATGGAATAGCTGTTTATTTCTAACAAAGATCATACAGAAACATTTTTAATGAAGAAACAAGAATTTAAGTCATTCAGAACTTACAAGGGCACAATCTTGCATCCTAGCTCATAAAAGTAAGGGCACCGGATCCTCAAGTCAACACAGGCTGCATCAGCTTGGATCTCCTTCCGAGTTCTGCAGCATTATATGACCTTAAGATATCTCAACTCCAACAGACTATAAAGTACTCGACACTAGCCACAGAACTAAAGCAATGGGTATTCTACTGGAGAGCACTTCATCAAGTCGGCAAGATAAACTTGCATGTAAATTTGTACTCCCTCCGTTCCAAATTAGTTGTCTTCCATTTGTCAAAAAATGGATGTATCTATACTTTTAATATGTCTAGATACATCCACTTTTTGGCAAATGGAAGACAACTAATTTGGAACGGAGAGAGTAGAAATGAGAATGATAACTAACACATCAATCGTAAGAATTGATGTCTATGCAACAATGGAAACAAAAATAAAAAAGAAACCTACTTCTGGGTGAAGCAAGGAGGTACATTTATTGACACTGCTTGTTCTAGAGACAGCATGCCGTGCGCAAGCCAGAATGGAAGGTCTACCTTCGCACCCTTTTCAACCTGAACATAGAGAATATAATCAGTTCCCTTTTTATCAGAACCACAGAAAACCCCCTAATTCATTTTCCACAGTAGGTCAGTACCAAGAAAAAGTGCTCCAAACACTATTAACTCCCAGTTGGTGTTCATTAAAAAATATGGCACACGGACAACTAGCGCTCCAGATCGGTTTTACAAATTAAAATGAACAACTGACTAGTGCACTTATTTCAAAAGTAATTTGTACATGAACAACCGGAGCAGGGGAAGAATTCACAGCATTGCCCACTGTTAAAGGTAATGAGGGGTATCGCCCTCGTACACCCATCACCAGGTTTAATATAACAAGTAAACATAAATGCATAAAAGGCATTGGAGAGATATGCTTACACTGTTTCTCTCAGCACCAGGATCTAGCAGACCAACACCATTTGCAGTTACTTGGAAAACAACCGAGATAGGCTGCAATTTCAGTAGAACATATTCACGTGATCACGTCATCCATCTAAGTATAAATGAAGCAGAAGATTAAACGAGCTTGCTTACCTCCTCCTCCATGAGAATGTCATCAACATCATAGTAACAAGGCATTTCAACAAGCGGGGACAGATCACTGTTGCTTATTCTCAACTCTGCATAATTTTTTTGCGAAATGCCGATAAGCAGCAGTAAGCCAATGAGTACAGATGCGGCAATTCAAAATTTATAGCTGGGTGGATCTCTCCCCCGGTGTGCACCTGCACACCCAATAACTTTGGAGTTTGGAGGTTAGAGCATCTCCAAGAGAACCCCTAATACCCTCCCCCTATCTCTCCATATAGGGGGCATACTACAAAAGATTCCCAACTTAAATTCTCCCTCTCTCCAGCAGCTTCCTCAAATCGCTTCCCATATGAGCCACCAATCCTCTATATTCTACTACTATTACGATGTTTTTTCTAAGGCATCACATAGATTTCTTCCTCCTATATACAGTAGTTCATACGTGTACAAATAGGTGGCCAGACCCCTTCCTAGCTCTTCTTCCTATAGAATTCTTCTCCACCACTCCTCTTGATTTCCTACTTCAGCTATTCTTCCTCCGCCAATCCTTTCTCTGCTCCCATCGCCCATCGCGACCCTTCCTGGAGCTCCATTCGTCCTCCTATCCGGCCACCGCGCCGTTCATCTCTATGTCCATCTACTCCCATCGCCACCTTGCAGATCCGGCGGCCCGAGCGTGGTAGCGCCGGCTGTGTGTAGCTGGGCGGGTTCGGCGGGCCGGGCGTGGAGGCGATGGCGGCATGAAGCTTAGGAACAAACCTGGCTTGCGGCAGCGACGGTGACGGAGTCCGAGCCGTCGCGGTGGGAGTGAAGCTTCCGGAGGGCGCAGCGGTTGGGTCCTAGCGGTACGAGGGACGGCGTGCGGCTTGGTGGAGAGGTGGCGTGATTTGGTCAGAGCTGTGCTAGGCACTAGGCACGCGAGGGGAGCACGGGTACACGCATTAGCGCGCAGGGTGGGCTGGCCCAAGAGCAATACATGTTTTTTTTCTTTTTTACTTTTTAATTAAGGAATTATAATCCATAAATTAGAATTATACAAAATGATATAGTAAAAAATGGAACATATTCACAGCAGATGAAATATGTTCATGCCATTGCAAAGCAAAGATGGAATATGTCCATGCATGCTAACCAGGTGGCGCTACGACCGGGACGAGCAGGGGCGGCTACATCGGCTCCCCTAGAGAGGTGTGTCCACCCTCCTTTCGGTCTTTACACGGCGGCGGCGGCGCCATTGGTGACAGGTTGACGAGTTTTGTTGATGAGATACGTGCAGTGGCGAAACATTATGCTAACTGGGCTTATTTGGGCCAACATTTTGTGGAAGTGTCCGTCCAGCTTAACCCATTTTGCAATTAGACATATCATTTGTGAGCACCAGCAGTTCAATCCCCTTTTTGTCCGATCCACCGAACATACCATTGTGGGGCACAGGCTCGAACGTCGCACAGAAGCCCCACCCCTGGTCGTTGGGTCGCTGCAACTAGAGGAGCTCCACCTCCGGCCACCGTGACTTGAGTAGCTTCGTCCCCGGCCTCTACGACTTGAGCATCTCCACCGTCGTCTACCTGCTTCGTGCGAGCGACAAGCCGGCGAGCAAAGTAGCATTGTGTTGCTACCGAAAATGGACAAAGAGCAGGAGTAGTGTCGTCTAGAATTTGGAATCAGGATGTGAGGTGTGGATTATGGTGATTGTGATTCCACCTAAGTGGTGTTCTTCAAAGACCTTTGCACAAGCTGTGTCAATAGTCGGAATTCGCATGGATGTAGTTTCTATGTTGAGTACGGTTACAAGTAGAGTGCAGAGATCCGATGCAAGTGAAAGTGCATGAATCCCCATGTTTGGTTTTGGTAAGTAATGAGAATCCCGATGGATTGATGGTTTCATTGAGATATATTTAAAGGGATTTCCCTTAGGTGATGATTGAAGTCCATGTGTTGGATTCTAGGTTGGATGACATGAAGATAAAGATATACATTGAGTATTGGCATCAAGATCATTGATTTGAAGAGATGAATATGATATGATCAATAAGAACAAAGGATGATGGATTTCTTGTGTGGAACTCAAAGGAAGACATGATCTAGCTTCTGTGTTAAGCCATGAGAGATCAAGATCTTGAGATTTTGATTTGAAGAGAAGAATTCAACATATGGCTCTAAGTCGAGGTCATGATGGACTCATGTGTTGAGCCCTAGTTGACCAAGGCTTGCAGCATACAAGCAAGTGAAGAATTCATTGCGTATCGCAAGTGTGTCTTGGAGAAATGAAGATTGGATACCAAGTGATGACCAAAGTGATGTTCGAGGTGTGATCTAAGGATGGTCGTGAGAGAGTTGAGCCTTAGGAAAGTGTGTCTTGGATAAATGAAGATTGGATGTGCACTCATGCTTATCTTCAAGACATCATCATAATGAAGATAGAAGAAAGATACGATGTTGATCAATTCAAAGTACAAGATGTGATTTGAGTTGATCAACACACAAAGCATATATGACGTACCGAGTGGGATCAAGGGATCTCGTGGTATGGTAAGAATTGTCAATTATGTGTTGTGAACTAACCCATGATGTATGTGTTTGGTGTTTCTATATGTGGTTAGGTATCTTTCCATGGGCTTGTAATAAAAGGAATAATTCCTATAGCCCATGAGTGGATGGCGTCAAGTGTTGATCGTCATCGAGGTTGACAAGTACAAGTTTCAATATGAGCATCTCGAAGATCCATGCTTGAAGCTTCCCGTCCATTTTAGTGTAATGGACATGTGAAGATGCTCCTAAATGTGTGGCTTTACCATGGTGGAGTATGGGGAGAAATTTGCAAGTCTTCACCAAGAAAATGAAATCAAGAAAGGTGTTCCATCTTTAGGCAGTCATGATCATCGTCATCTAGGTCAAGTGGAATGCACAAGACAATGATATAATCTTGATAAGTTTTCTAATTTACCGGTCTCAAGGTGGCTGTCGGGAGATCGGGTTATAGGTTTGATAGAGAGCTCAAAACTTTGCATTCTTGGCATTTTCTTTTTTGGTTGTTATTTGGCTATTTTTTTAGGTCTTAGAACTTGTTGTTATCTTCATGACAAGCTCAAGTTGACAAAAACGGATTTCGTATGAAAAATTATCATGTTTTTTAATGTTGGAGGTTTTACCGGTTCTTCTTTTATAGAGAGGTCAAACCTTCCCTATTTGGTTCTATCGTTCTTTGGATAAATTTGAGGTCTCTATGTATTAGGAGATAGAACATGGTGTTAGCTTCAAAATGAGCCCAAATTCATTGAAAACGAATTCCGTATGCAAAAGATATCGTTGTATTAGTGAAACTGGTTCCAGTTTCTCGCAATACACACGAAGGGAGCTTTGTGGTGAAACTAAGCTCGCCACTAGCCCGAGAATTCTTTTGGGATTGTGCTGTTGACGACTTCGAACCCGTCCGGGAAGCTCAAAAGAACTGTCCCATAGTCTGTTCAATCCGAGATCATAAACCCTTTGAAAACAAGTGAAAAAAGGTTCCCGAACCGCTCAGTGTCACCCCTCCCCCCAGGTGACCAGGGTGAACTCTAGCCGCACGCGCCTCCTCCCCCTCCTCCTCTTCCGTCACCGACGAGCGCCGCCAAGTGAAACCCGCGGGATGCCGACAACGGCGGGCCTTCTTCTACCTGAGCCCACGTGGGTCCTCGCGGGGCGGGCACGATGGCGGCGGTGGGCCATGGACGATGAGCTCGGGCCGACGACTCATTGCGATGTCTTGTGGACGACGATGACATGCTCGATGGTGGCGCTGCGCGAGGAGCGGGGCTCCAATGGGTATGTCGTGAGGGAGCTGACGACGTCATCTGGGCCTCGGGCCTCGAGGGCAGCTACTCGTCTGGGTCCCTCCGCGTGCGGGTGCTACGTATGTTGGACTCTCCACATCCGGTGGTCATGCTCCTGCTGCTGTTGTGTGGGCTTGGTTCTGGACTAGCGAGTTCTCGGGCGGTAAGGGTTGGTAGGGGCGATGTGGATCTGCTGATGGATGGCGACAGCAGAGGCCTTGGCCCTGCAGCGCTGCGGAAGGGCTAGTCATGCCTGATCTGGACTGTATCTGGGGGCCTGATTTGATGTGCATGATGCATGGGTTGGCAGCCGCCTTGGCGGTGGAGGATGCGGCTCTCCTCTGATTGATCGCTTCGCGGAATGCCGCCCACGCTGGCCTGGGTCGGTCGCATACCTACCTCGTCTGATACGTTGGGCTCGCAATGCACTGTTCTCGCACACGGGGCCCGAGTTTGCGGATGTCGGGGCGGCGGCCGTGGAAGGTGGACTGCACGGGCGTTTCTACGACAATCGATGCGGCAGTGGTGATGACCTTTCTCCTTGGTTGTCTGGACGGCGAGGAGCGAGTGGCGGGGTTCCCTGGCATTGGCGGCTCTTGAACTAAGTCAGCTCCCAGATCATGTTCTAGAGGCCAGACTCGGGGCTAGTGGGTGGTCCAGCATTCCGAACGTTGTGTGAAGGTTTTTCCAATGGAAAGCTTTGTGCTTCGGCGCAAAAGGCGGCGATGCCAACGAGTATTGTTACCCTCTTGGGGGCGTTGTTGTGGGTATCTTCGCAGTGGTAGGGGTCCAGGTGAAAACCTGACCATTTTGGTCTCAACGACGGTGACGCGCTACGTCGCTACCTTCTTGGGAGTGTCGTCGTGGAGTTTCGATATCTCTTGGGCTTGTTCCGGTGTCTTTGGTGGCAAGTCTTGCATCTCCGTGTTGTTTTTTTACTATCTTTGATCTGCTTTGTAAGAGGTTCCCTTATGAATTTAGGTCAGTTCGATCACTTGGCTTTATTTATAAAGCGGGACAAAAGTTTGCTTCAAGAATAGTCTATTCAATCCCACTCTCACTGCTTTCCAGCCCCACCTAGCAGATGCTCCCCTACTCCAACAACTCTCCTTTTTTTTCCTTTTCTTTGGACAGCTCAAGATGGCTGAACCGAAGATGGCACACGAAGCCACGCCTGCTCAGCCCCGCGCTCGCACTCCCCACTCTTCCCTACCCCGAAACCCTCGCCTCCACCGCGCCACAGAATGTCATCGCCGCCGCCGGTCCTGGTGCGCGATCTCTTCGAGGATGTCCTCTTACGCCTTCCGCCGGAGGAGTCCCGCCTGGATCATCCGCTTTGCCGCTGTCTGCAAGCCCTGGCATCACATCCTCGCCGCCCCGCGCTACCGCGAGTTCCACGGAACTCATCCCGTGTCTGGACTGTTTCACAAGTTGTCATGTCTTGGATCACGGACACCGGGAGTAAATGATGCCCCCTTTTTAGGTTCGGCACGGGGCGCGAAAGAGGCTGGGAGACGCCAACTTCCGGGAGAACCTCGTCGAGACCTATGATCCACGTACTAGCAAGCAACACAGAGACACAGGGAGTTTACCAAGGTTCAGGCCGCCCGGAGGCTAAAAGCCCTACTCCTGCATGTCTGGATTGAGTGGTTCATCATGGTGTGGCTTACAGAGGTGGTTGCGGGTGAGAACCCGGGAGGTGTTGGCTAGAGGTTGAAGACGAGCAGATCCTTTCCCGGAGGAGATCACCTCTCGCTTATGCTACTCTCGTATGGTGCGCTACCTAGCCTAGCGTCCGACTCTCTGGAATTCCGTCCCCTCCCTCAGGTGCCTCGGTCCTCCTTTTATAGGCTTAGGGGATCCCACAAGGGCACCTTTGGGGGTGGAGGGGTTTTAGGCGGGAAAACCCCTCCGGGTTCTTCTTATGGGGTGACGTGGCTTTCTTCTCGTCCAAGTATTCTTCTGAGGCGGGTTAGGTGCGGTCGCCCACCTTTTGCAGGGCGGGCAGACAAAAGGCTGACACCTTTTCCGACCGTGTCCCCGCGCGGCGCCTCCGTCTTCTTGGCGCCCAAGTCTTCTAGGAGCTTCCAGCAGGAGCTGGCAAGCTTATCCTCTACGCTTGTACGGAGGCTGGGTACAGGGGGTGAGCCTGGCCTCCTGCCGGGCGTCCGGGTCCCTGAGACCTCCGCGTCGTCTGCCGGGTTGAGGGTCCGGGAGGTCACCCGGCCCTTAGTCATCGTTGTCGATGCCGTCCTTGCCTGGTTGCCATGGGGAAGATTGGGGGCCCATCTGCCAGTGCTGAACCCTTGCCTTGTTCGCCTTCTTGGTGGGCCCATTGGCAGTGGACCCACTTTGACCGCTTCAGGGGAACCCTGTGTTCCACTGTTGCGACAGTAGCCCTCGGGCATAGTCCCGGCGGGCACGTCCTTCTGCTGCCCGGGTTATGACCAAAAAAGTCAAAGTGGGTCCCCAGCGTCTTGTCTTGTCCGTCTCGTCCCATCTGCCGGGGCCACACTCGCAAGGAACCAGCGCGAGCCCCCGGGCCTTCTTTGCCTTTGTGAACGTTGCGATCCGCACGGATCACCAACGCTCATCTTGACACCAACGGGAGGAAGCGCACCGAGCGGAACGCCTCCTCGATCCTCCCACCGGCCGGAGCGGTGGCAACACGACGTGATGCGTGGGGTGCCTTATAAGCCACGGTTCGTGGGAACTGTAGCCGTTACTTCTCCAAATCGCAAAAATCCCCAAATCGTCGCCCAATCGCTCTTCGTCTTCCTCCCTCTCGTTGTGCGCCGTCCGCTCAGCCCTGATGGCCAAGGTCAAGCAAACCGCTCAGAAGAAGCCCTCCGGCGCCTCGCTCATCAGGAGGCAGCGCCCCCCAGATCCGAGAAGGCGCAGAGGAGGTCGGAGCGTGCTACCGCAACGGCGGACATCCACAGGCGGCAGGCCTTGTTCCCGAGCATCTATGCCGGCGCCACGGGAGAAGCTGCAAGCCGCGCGGTTTGGGGCGGTTGGGTCCAAAGCGACGGCTGACGCTCCGGCTCGTGTGGCGACAGAAGTCCTGCCGCCATCAGAGACCAGAACAGCCACGCAGATCCCCATCTTCGTCATCTTCATACAAATGGGGCTCGTTCCCCCATTTTCGGATTTCTTCTTGGAGGTCCTGCGCGCATACGAGCTGAAACTTCTGCACCTGACCCCAAGTGCTATCTTGGATCTGTCTATCTTCGCCTATGCCTATGAGGCGTTCGTCAGGGTGATGCCCTCTGTGGCATTGTTCCGTCATTTCTTCTACCCCCACGTAGGGAAAGAGTGCTGGCTGGGGGCGGAGTCACGTTCTGCTTCCGTCCGAACGTCAAGCAGGCCTACCCCGAGATGGTGGTGAAGTCCAAGTGGGACGAATGGAGGAACGGTTGGTTCCTCGTCATTGTACCAGAGGCTCTTCAGCATCTTCAGGAGCCGAAGGAGCACCCGGTGAGCCAGGAGATCTGGAGGAGTCTGAGCCCGTAGGATGTGTATCTTTCGGCGGTGGTGTCCCGCTTCAAGCTTCTGTGGGAGCAAGGAGTTTCTGGAGCCGCCATCATTGCGCACGCCCTGTGCAACCGCCTGGCTCCTCTGCATAAAAAGGCCTCACCCGGCCTGGAACTTCCAGGGTCCCAAAGACCCTTCCCGCTTGCGGAACTCCAACATGGAGGACTCCGCCCTTCTTACGGTCATGAAGATGATCTTCACTCCCATCGTGAAGTATCAGCTGCCTGTAGGAGTCCGGCCTTTGTGCGAGGATCCACGGAAGAAGGAGATCCTGGCAGCAATGCCGGCGTGTGACGCCCTTGGAATCGAGGGCCGGACCGATTCCGAGCCCCAGGTGACCAGAGCCAAGACCCGCAAGGCCAAGGCTCCCTCCAGCTCTGGCGAGGATGAAGATAGCTCTGAGTCCGAAGAGGAGAGCGCAGAGAGTTCCGAGGAGGAGTCCTCCCATTCCAAAGAGGACGACGATGGCGGTAGTGATGGCGAGGAATCCGAGGGTGACGATGATGCCGGTGAGGATGTCGACGACGAGGAAAACGATGACGAAGAAGAGGAGGTGGGGGGAGAGGCCCCTTCCCCGCGTCCTGCCGCGGGAACCGCCGTGGCCTTGAGCCCGGAGGCGAGTCCCCGGGCGCCACCCACGTGCGTGGTTGCTGATATGGGCGGCCCCGTGGACATGGAGGTCGATGCCGATGCCTTTGTGCTGGCGCCACGACGCGAGGCATCGCCCCAGCGCCATCCGCTGGTCCAGGAGCCCTCCATCGCTGCCCTTGAGTCCTCATGGCTCTTCCGCCGGGTCCGTAGAGATGCCCGTGTCACTGGCCTGCAAGCGAGCCAGCGGGTAAGTCTGCATCTTGCTTGTTTCTTTGTGATGAATGTTGTCTTCGTGCTTGCGGGTTGCGCTCCAAAGAAGATGACCGAATGTCATTGCAGGGGCCAGGCTTCCCTGGAGGCCAACAAGAGGCAGCGAGACGCGGTCGAGGATGACACGACCACCAGTGTCGGAGCCCGCAGAGGGATGACGCCCCCCCTCCAACTTGCAGGGAGCGGTGAAGAGACGCGGGAGCGACACGGAGAACGCACCCGGGGCATCCCTGTCCCCCGCGAAGTCGGGAGCTGCGGGGAGGCCGGAAGTAGCTTCACCTCTTCCGCCTCGCCGGTCTGACGTTGTTTCTTGTCGGTTCAGATACTTCGGTTGTTGGCGGGTCCCCAATGGGAAACCCGGCTGCGGCGGCTCTAGACCAGGAGGTGTTCAAGGCCGCGCCCGAGGTGATGACGTCCGCGCGCCCGGGAGATGGGCGCGCGCCGGCGCCTTCCGGTGGTCCGGCCGGGGCCGAAACATCGAATCGCGCGTGATCGAAAGTGGTTTAGGGGGGTTTTTTGTCGTTCTCTCCAGAGGGATCAAAATCTTATTGGTGCTTTTCCTTTCCAGAAGTTTGGCACAACAAAAAGGTGGGTTGGTGTTTTACGGATCTCGGCTAGTTCTTGCGGATCAAGCAACAGAAATTAAAACGGTGACAGCAAAGGGGAGGCTAAGGAAGAGTGTTTCACGGACAGCAAAGGGGAGGCTAAGGAAGAGTGGATCATCAAACATAATAAAACTCAAAAACTTTAGCAAGGTGGAGGCTAAGGAAGATTTCACAAGCACATAACATGAACAACAGCAAAAAGGGGCTAAGGAAGAGTTCACAAGCAACAAAGTCATAGCACGATTACTAAGTTCACACAAACAGAGTGATTCAGAGAGTTACAGAGAGTTTTCACCGAAGGGGTTGGAGAGGATCGAATCAGTTCGTCGCGGCGGTAGCAGAGGAAGCAGAGGCGGGAGGCTAAGGAAGATACAGACGAAGTAGAAGCAAGGAAGTAGACAGGGGCAGATACGGATCAAGGGCTTCTTCTTTCCTCTCGTTCCTCGCGGGTCATCTTCGCCATGCTTCTCCAAAGTTCTTCCTTGTTCTTCTGTTCTTGCTCAGGATGGAGTGGTTGGTTGGATCTTGGATCTGGTGGATGCGGTGGAGTGGAGTTGTTCGGATGTCTCTCTTCTTGGACAAGGAAGCCGCTTTATAGGCGCTGCGGAAGTGGCGAGGGCCGCAGTCGATGGCGTGGTTGGTGGCGAGGCGGGAACTTCCGCCGTCGCTTTTCAGCTTTTTTGCCCGGACGCACATGGTCTGTTCCCTCCTTTATCACCTTTTTGACTCTTCTGGTTTCTTCTCCTCCAAGTTGATCGATTCCCTCCTTGATGATTCAAACGCGTGCGCAGCGCAAGGGAGATACGCTCGCTTACTTCTCTTCTGGCTTCAAGAGTCTCCCTCGCGAGGCATTCATTCTCGCGAAGCAAAACCCTCGCGAGGCCTTTTTTCCTCGCGAAGCAAAACCCTCGCGAGGCCTTTTTCCTCGCGAAGCATCAAGTCCTCTGGAGGCGTCTTCTAAGCAACAAATTGAGTTGGAGATGAAGAAATATGTGCCTTGGCGCACTGATCTGCAAAAAGTGGATAACTGATGTAAAAAGCATTTAAAACCTTGATTGAACTTCTCAAATATGAGCAAGATTTGGGGTTTTGGACGCCGAAAAGATGTGCATAATTCAGAGTGATCAGCGCGGATACCCCGGACCTTCTGAGCTGCTCGTTCATGACCGGGGATGAGTTGAAGGATTTTGGCGAGTTTTCGACTTGCTCAGGGGCGAGTGCCAAGATCGCCGTGCTGGCGGAGATCAAGGCGGATCTCTCCATGAAGAGCGACTATAGAACTGGTGCTTCCGGGGACCAGCAATGAGTAGCCCCCGAGATCACGATCAGCGGGTCGAGCACCAAGGAAGCCGTGCTCCGGGGAGTGGGCCAACTGGTCCAGGAGATCGAAGCCAAGGAGGACGCATTGGCGCGCGCCAGCTCCCATGCCGAGGATGTGATCCAAAAAGGGTCGGAGGAGCTGGACCGCCGGTGGAACCTGCTCATGGCTCTGTGGAAAGGCCTCGAGCGGAAAAAAAAACTCTAGAAGGTCGAGCGCGAGCGCTGCAAGCATGAAGTCTCCGAGCGGGAACAGCAGCTGGCGACCCGGGAGGCTGCGCTTACAAGAAAGGCCGAGGCCTTGGACCTCCGGAAACAAGAGCTGTAAAGAGAGGTCGGACAACGCATCACGGAGATGGAGAAAAACCATCAGAAGGCGCTCGACGAGAAGGTCAAAGACATCAAGCACTTGCAGCTGAAGAAGATGGAGGCCCAGAAGGCCATCGAGGTCGTCAGGAAGGAACTTCTCGCAGAGCAGGAGTCCGCCCGCGCCTTGTGGGAGCAAGCCAGCTTGACAGCCAGAAGGTGGCCGGGTTGAAGGAGTCCCTGAAGCTGCAGGGGGAGGAGCTGTCGTCGCTGAAGACTAGGCACCTCGAGCTGGAGAAGGATCACTCCCGGGTGTCCTCCGAACTCGCAGAACTCCGCCGCTGGACGGAGGAGGGGTTCAAGGGCATTGCTGCCGCCAGCGCAGATGTCGTGAAGCGGGTGCTTCAACTGGATCGAATTGCTGAGCTATCTGGGCTGGCTCCGACCTGCCAAAGCCTCCCAGATGTGGCAGAGTTTCTCTCGAAGACGGCCGCCTCCATCAGGTCCATCAAGAACAAGACCATTCGCCGGCTTCTCAATGACCGAAACGGAGCCAGCCTTCAGACGGCGGCGCGCGTGATGGCATCGTTCCGGGAGTCCAACCCTAACGCCGTCGTGCCCAACTTTGTGGACGCCAAGCCTTCCGAAGCCTCGCTCCAGGCCGTGGACGCTTCCGCGGCTGCTCTGGCCACAGAGTTGTTCCCGCGTGCTTAGACTTCCTGCATACCATTCGAGCACCTCGTGCCCCAAATGTGGTAAACAATGCATCAGATTTCGCACTTGTCAAAACTTATGCTGTAATGCTTAGGAAATTATGTGCTACTCTATTTCACGGGTGTTTTTACTTTATCATGTTTTCCTTTCTCCACGTCTTTGACAGATCCTTCGGGGATGTAAGCTTACCCATGAGGCCCTGACTGATCAGGAATGCCCTCACAGGCCCTACCTTCCCAGAAGGTCGCTCACCCTCTCGGCACGCACTCCTCCCGGGCAGTGTCAGGTCTCTGACCGCTTCATACCCCCGAGAGAGCCGTCCCCTTGGAGTGCTCATTCGACAGACAAGACGTGTTCTCTATTTCGTGCATAGTTTTATACCCGCGAAATAGATAGCTTGGCATGACATGGATTCTGATCAAGGATAACTTATATTTTATTGCTCATGAGGAGTTCTGGGTGACAACTTGACTCTTCCAGGTACATCTCGGGACGTCGCGGGTACTTCATGTGCGCCACGTAGCTGGCTTTAGCATACCTCGTGGGGTGGAAGGTTAGCAGCTTCCTCAGCCCATGCGCATCGGTCGGCCATCTTCCACAAGTCCTCCAGGGTGTCCACCGCACGGATGCTCAGCTTTTCACGCATCTTCAAGTTGCGGAAGTTGACGTGGAAGACGACGATGATGGAGATCTCCTAGAGGTCTGCCGGGGGAATGCGGTCGATGACGCCCCGGAACCTCCAGATGTAGTGGCGCAGCGTTTCCTCGGGTCCTTGCTCGAGACGGTAGAGGTCGAGGACGGTTGTCGGGTTCGGCGTGCATCCGGTCTTGGGATGCTGGCCTGCCTGGACCTTCATTTGCGACGCCTGGGGTTGGAGCTTTGGCCGGTGGCTTCGCAGGTCGGATCCATGGGCCTCTTGCCACGGGGATCCTCTTGTTGTTCCTCCTCTGGGGGTGCTGGCGCAGGGACGGCGGCAGCGCGGACATTGGTCGGGGCAGAACTCGCGGGAGCGTGGCAGTGGTGAGCATAGTCCAGCAGGTTTTTCGAGCTGGCGATCCAGGCCCTCGCACGGGGATCGCTCTTGCACTGCTCTGGCTGGAAGGAGAGAAGCGCTCGGGCCGTGCCCAGTGCCTCTTCCAGCCCTCAGCTTCTCAGAGCCGACTACTGCGACGGCTCACCACGGACCTCCTGAGATCCCGACATAGCTTTCACTCGCCGATGATGCGCCCGTTCTACCAGCCTTGAGGGAGCGACTGCTCCGGTCGGAGTAGAGAATGAAGAAATCTGGGCAGACCTAACCGCGACCGACGGGCTTGATGTTGATCTTGGCAAAGAGGTTCGACGTCAAGGCTGAAGCTGCACTTGATGAAGAACTTGGTTGAGGCAGATCTTGAAGAAGATCTTGGCGACGCGGTCGACGTAGGCCTTGCCGAAGAGTCTGGCAACGAAGCCGCCGTAGACGCCGAACAAGATCTCGACGAAGACGAACCCAGCGCTTGCGCCCCCTACCTGGCGCGCCAAATGTCGTGTCTTGGATCACGGACACCGGGAGTAAAGGATACCCCCTTTTTAGGTTCGGCACGGGGCGCGAAGGAGGCTAGGAGACGCCAACTTCCGGGAGAACCTCGTCGAGACCTCCGATCTATGTACTAGTAAGCAACACAGAGACACAGGGAGTTTACCTAGATTCAGACCGCCCAGAGGCTAAAAGCCCTACTCCTGCATGTCTGGATTGAGTGGTTCATCATGGTGTGTCTTACAGAGGTGGTTGCGGGTGAGAACTCGGGAGGTGTTGGCTAGAGGTTGAAGACGAGCAAATCCTTTCACGGAGGAGATCACCTCTCGCTTATGCTACTCTCGTATGGTGCGCTACCTAGCCTAGCCTCCGACTCTCTATAATTCCGTCCCCTCTCTCAGGTGACTCGGTCCTCCTTTTATAGGCTAAGGGGATCCCACAAGGGCACCTTTGGGGGCGGAGGAGTTTTAGGCGGGAAAACCCCTCCGGGTTCTTCTTATGGGGCGACGTGGCTTCTTCTCGTCCAAGTATTCTTCTGAGGGGGGTTAGGTGCGGTCGCCCGCCACCTTTTGCAGGGCGGGCGGACAAAAGGCTGACACCTTTTCCGACTGTGTCCCCGCGCGGCGCCTCCGTCTTCTTGGCGCCCAAGTCTTCTAGGAGTTTATAGTAGGAGCTGACAAGCTTATCCTCTTCGCTTGTATAGAGGCTGGGTCCCGGGGGTTAGCCTGGCCTCCTGCCAGGCGTCCGGGTCCCCGGGACCTCCGCGTCGTCTGCCGGGTTGAGGGTGACCCCGGGAGGTCACCCGGCCCTTAGTTGTCGTTGTCGATGCCGTCCTTGTCTGGTTGCCGTGGGGCAGATGGGGGGCCCATCTGCCAGTGCTGAACCCTTGCCTTGTGCGCCTTCTTGGTGGGCCCACTGGTGGTGGACCCACTTTGACCGCATCAGGGGAACCCCGTGTTCCACTGTTGCGACACAAGTACAGCCGCTTCGTCCCCACCTTCTCCCTCTTCCGTACCCAGCTCGTGCTGGAATTTTGGCCTAAATAGCCTAGCCCACTTATCTTATTTCCATCATTCCTGAAAATTCTAGAGGCTCATGTGGCCCATTCACACATGGCAAGAGGTCAGACAATTGTTCAGTCCCACATTGCTAGTTTAGAGAGAGTTGCACCACTTTATGAGGTGAGCTCTTCTAGCACTAGTATGAGCATGAGAATAGGAGAGACTCCCCGCGCACTCCTCCTCCTCCGCCCGCCTCGCCACGCCACGCGCACGCCGCGGGTTGCGGGAATCTCGCCGAGCCGATGTAATCTTTTTGCCACACGTGAATGGACGAATATAAACAGACACGAAGCCGAAACATTGCACTAGTGGGAAATGAATGCGAGTGAGTGGATAGCTGTTCGGCTTCGGCGGCCGACTGTTCAGCTCGCCTCCCGTCTCTTCGTTTCCTCTTCCGTGGTGTCCTTTCGCCTCCTGCTGTTGTGCCTATAAAAGGGAGGTCGCTCCTCACACTTAGACACCGCAACACAGCCACATCCCATGGGCCTGCCTCCTGGTTCTCGAGCATTGCGCCGCTGATCAAGGCTACCTTATTCTGTTCCGTGGCGTGCACCGCGTGACGGAACAGTAGGCCTACGGAACCCCGTCTCCCACGATCCTGTAAGGGAGAGAGGCGATAAGGTTTTTGGGGAGCGTCAACACGCGACTACTGGCTTCTTCTTCGACACGGACTCTGACGACTACTTCTTCCCGGACGTCGACGTCCTCTTCGGCAACATGTCTTCTTCAGCAGTGCAACGTATGTGATCTTATTCTGCCTTTTCGAGATCATGCTTGAGACTTTGCTTCCGCCAATTTGTGTAGAATTTCTTTTTGCGTATTTTCTGTTAGATTGCATGACTAGTTTACTTCCTATTATTCTAGCCATGTTTTATCTACTGTATTTATGGATTAAATCATGTGGAAAATTGCTCGTATTTTCAATAGCCCGACAGTACCAACTGGGCTACCTTGGACTGCCGCCGTGGCCGCGCCCTCTTCTGCACCTCCATCCGGCACAGGGAGCCCTGGGATCTCATCGTCCTGGACCCCGCGATGGGCCACCTGCGCCGCGTGCCCTCGCCCTGTGACTATGACCACTTGTCGCGCTTCAGCGCGGCGGTGCTCTGCGTAGCACGAGGCTGCGAGCCTGCAACCACCTCAATTGCTATCGAGGACATTTCCTCGTGGCCTTGGTGACCACTGATGAGGATGAAGGAATCGCATCGGGCTGGCTGTACTCATCCGAGAATCACGCCTGGAGCGAGCTCACCCCTGTTCATCACCCCAATGTCACCTCTGTTCATCACCCCAATGTCAGGTTCTCCTCTCACATTGCTCGGGGTGGCGTCCATGTAGGCGACGCGCTCTACTTCAACGCAGGTGGTGGCATCATCGAGCACCAAGTTGGTACACTCAGCTTGTCAGTGTTCGAGAAGTCGATGATCAATGACAATGGGACTCTCATCACGGCAGAAGGCGGTGGGCTGTGATTCTCTGCCATGGTGGATGCCTCAAATCTAACCCTGTGGTCAAGGGAGATCGGACCTGAGGGATCCATGGGATGGGCAGAAATCAGGGTAAACAATCTTACCGCGCTGCTCTCTGGTGTGTTGAAGATCCCAAATAAGATGATTAGCTTTGTTAAATGGGGGATCTGTGACTTCGCGGAGGGCACCCAAGCCATTTTCGTGAGAACATGTGTTGGTTCCTGCATGGTCGACCTCAAGTCAGGGCGAGCGAGGATGGTGTCTTGTTACGAGGAAAAATTGTTTCCTTACGTGAGATTCTACTTCCCAGGCAATACTACTTATCACTCCGTATCAAAATATAAGATGTTTTGGACTGTTTGCTTTCCATCCGTATCTAGATATGTTTTAATGTAAGGTTTAAATGTATCTTGCACTAAAACATATCTAGATACGGATGGAAAGCAAACAGTCCAAAACATCTTATATTTTAATACGGAGGGAGTACTTACATATATAAACCTGATCACAATCCGTTCTTACAATCTGTCAGTGCCACTTATCACCATGGGATCAAAATGTGGCACTTCGCGCGACGTTATTATATCGAATAAATCCTTGCATTTCTGTAGCAATGGAAGCGGCTTGCACGGGCCAGGAGCAATGAGGTTACGTTTGAGGTGTTTGGATCAAGTGCTCGAGTTGCTGGAGCAAATGCTTCTGGATCTAGTGGGAGCCTGGGAGGTGGTGGTAGTGATGTTTGGATCCATGAGATTACTGTTGTTAGGGAACTTTGTTCAAGACGTTGTGCTTCCATGCTTGCAATTTGTAGAAACTTTGTTTGGGAAGTTTTTTTTTTTTTGAGGCGCAAACCGTGGAACAAAAAGTTCTACGGTAAATTTTCAATATATCTCCACGTTCTCATATGTACAACATAAGGAAAAACAGGAAATAAAATTAACCAATTCCGGCTCTTTGTTTGGGAAGTTGTTGCTTCCGTGTTTGCAATTTGTCGGAACTTCGTTTCACAAGTTGTTGCTTCCGTTCTTGCAATTTGTAGAAACTTTTTTTTTTGGAAAGTTGTTGCTTTCGTGCTTGCAATTTTAGGAACTTCGTTTCAGAAGTTGTTGCTTCCGTGCTCGCAAATCGCAAAGATTTTTCCGTCACGGAGCAGAGCTTATTTGAATATCAACCGGAAGTCTGCTTCTCAGGTCAAACGACCTGCTGCCGGTAGAGGGAACCATCAACCATGGAGCCGACAAACACTAGCACGGTAACCGCCGCGGTGAGGCGAAAAAGCGCGGAGGCCATCGAGAAAATGATCACGATCGCGGATGCTATGACTGAAAACATGTGTGAGGTGAGCTGGTTGTTTAAGAAGTTGTTTCTTCTGTGCTTGCACTCTGTAAAGACTTTTCAGTCAGCTTGTGATCTTGATTCTTGAGAATGGTGACACTAGCATGCAATGAAGCTTATTTGAATGTCAACCGGCAGTCCTCGATAAAAGTCCATGCATACTTCTCGTTCTCAGGACGGAGTCACAAATGCTACGACCGAAGGCACACCTGTGAGGCGAGCAGCCATCTTAGTTGGGAAAAAGAATTGAATCGGCGTATGCTGCCTTAGCCAGAAAGCACTTACATTTGAGACCGGACACTTCGTCATCAGTGGAGAAGAACGAACGGACATTTCCATCTTTTGTATTCGATTCGGATCTCTATTCAATGTGTTTTCAATACCCTAACCTCCAAGGGATGAGGCTGCATAGGCATTGTCTTAAGCAGATGAAGGAAGTGTAGACATGGGCGGAGCTAGAGGGTAGCCAAGGTGGGCCGTGGCCTACCCTGGATCTTGGAGAATTGTTGGGGATCATATCATATATTCAGCAAAAAGACACATCCTACAATGAAAGTGTTTAATTCGTGAAGCCCATTAACCCAATATGACTAGAACGTATTCGCTCGTCTACCTCTGTCTCTCTCGCCCAACTTTAACTGAAGCTTCCGCGCTAGCTCACCTCTCTCCCCAATAGAAATAAGATATCCCTAGGTCTGCATCCCAAATCCTCCCCAATATCGCACGAAGAGGAACAGTAGTAGTGCTTCACATTTTTCAAAAGCATGAAGCAAAAAAATTTGCATCATATTTATCTCGATTGTGGCCGAAGAGCAAGCTAAATAAGATGCAACCCCATGATAATTCCGACAGCATGAATCAAGTGCAAAGTCGTATGATGTTCATCCCCATCCGTGTGATCTAGGAAAAGAATTGCTATATCAAGTTATGAAGTTAATGATCAAGATGTTGTTCGGATATGATATATCAACCAAGGTCCATGCCAACCATATGCACGTGTGATTACCCAATTGGAAAAATATATACTCTCTCCGATCCATAAAAAGTGTAGTACTAAACGGGCGACACTTTTTATAGATCGGAGGGAGTAGTAAAAATCGATACTACAGTTTCATTTGGTCTCAATTTTTTTTAGAGCGTGGCACACCCTCCACAAAATTCCTGGCTCCGCCACTGAGTGTAGAGTCAAAATACACAAGAGCAGCAGCAGTTATGACCTATTCTGCTGAATATACATAGCAGAAAATTCAGTCTCTGATATGTATAAGAACAGCCAATATAGAAGTAAGACCAGAAAATTATTAGTTCACAGGAAGCAATTTTGGGTTCCTGTACCACTCCCCAACAGCATCCCATCTAGGCAGAGCTCAGTGTGAACATCTTTACACTAGATCATGTAGGCGTGCTTTGCCGCGCCCGTTCATTGGGACTATAGGATGTGAAGAATTGATGAATTATTTTTTAGATTTAATTTGGAAGTTTGATATATTAAAAAGGCATAATTGATGAATTATATTTTGAAATATATTTTTGGTAAATTTAATTACTGCTATAAACTATCTTCGCCATTATTGTTTTAGTTAATATAATTACATGTAAGCAAATTTGAACGGGTGTGATGGTACACATTACACATTTTTGCATGATAGAGTGGCATAATGTGCGATGAAACTTGCATTAATAAAAGTAGAATTGAATCAAAATTATTGTATAGCAGAATGAGTAAACCGAAAAACTAACATTATTGCTCGCAAAGCTGCTAGAAGTCACATTTATGCTTAGTTTAGAGTTAACGTGATGCATTCACGAACAAGGGAACATACAAATGCTGCTAAAGAGAAAGTGGTACCCCCAGAATCCAATAAGTTCACATATGTTAGCTATTGACATATGTTTTACTTGCAAAAGCATGAAAAGTGACACATCAGAATTAGCTACGGCAGAAGGCATACATCTAAAATAAATATGGGTTGGTTTGGGATTTCCAGTACGTGTCGGCCTCTTTGCTGTTCCCCTTGCCATCGTGGGAGTAATGGTGGTGGGTAGAAGGCCATGGGAGGTACCATATCATCTCTCCTTAGAGCAACTCCAGCCGTTGGCCCCCCCGGGTATCCGGCGAAGGTTTTTTAGCCCGTTCGCCGGCGCCCCCCCCCCCCCCAAGCCTTGGGGAGGTCTCGGTTCCCACTCGCCCCCCCAGCTTTCGGCCCCCCAAGACCCTTTTTTTGAATCGACATGTTCCCGCTACATATCGGCGATCGCAAGTTCGGTGATCCAGCCACAATTCGACGGTCAAGTTTGCATAGTTTTAGACAAAAAAAACATAATTCGGCGATCAAAAACGGCCAAATCGACGACGTCGACCTCAAATCGCCGGCTCGTCGTCCTCCACTTGCACCACGACGGAGGAGTCGGTTGATGGCGCAACGATCGGCGGCGACGATACCGGCGTGGTGACGGTGCTCGGCGTCGATTTCGTGGTGGAGCCTTCCGTTGGCGGAGTCGGGGTCATCGTCGGGGGTGGAGTCGGGGTCGGGGTCGGCGCTGGTATCTCGTTCAGGATGAGGTCACACTGGCTCATGTACCATGCCTTGACCTTGTCGTCCGTGATCTTCCTCGGGTCGGCGCTCATGAGGAACGCCAGATCGGTGTTCCTCTTCTTGGCCGCGATGTTGGTCTTGAGGAGCTCGATCTTCACGTCTTGTTTCTCCATCATCTGCGACCACCTCGCCTCGCACTTCTCCTCCCTCTTGACGGCGTGGGTCTTGGCGTTGGTGATGCACTTCTCGATCGACGTGTGCAGCCTTTCTGTCGCTGGTGCACTAGCCCTCGCCACCTTCGCCTTCTTGTTCCCTTCTGGACGTCCATCCGAGGCTGCCGATCCCGGCGCGTCGGGGTTGAAGGGTTCTTTCCCCTTGCCGAGGTTCACACGAACCTCGGCCCACTTCTCGCACTTCTCGATCCTGGAGAAGACATGGAGGAACTTGAACTCGGCATCTTTGCTGTCCTGCCGGTACATCTCGAACATCCTGACCATCTGCCGGCGCGCAACAAAAGGAAATGTCAGCCGAAGTAGAACGAACAGGCCATGGGCGACCGAGTCGGGGTTTACCTGTCGCTCGACGTCGGCGCCGCTCTCCGGGCGAGCCATGACCTCCTCGACAATCCCGTGCCATTTGCTGCAGGCCGCCTGGACGACCGTCCAGTGGTTTGCCATCGCTTTCTCGCCGCGCTCCATGTAAATTCCTTTGAACTCGGGGTCGCAAAGCTTGCGCTCGTCGAACGATCTCTTCACCCTCGCCCAATAGTTCTCCGAGTTCTGATTTGCGCTGGTGATTGGGTCAATGCTCACCATCTTCCACGCTTCGGCGAGACACTCGTCTTCCTTGGCGGACCATTTGATGCGAGGCTCGGCTTTGTCGGCGGCCTTCTTCTTCTTCTTCTTCTTCTTCTTCTTCTTCTTCTTCTTCTTCTTCTTCTTCTTCTTCTTCTTCTTCTTCTTCTTCTTCTTCTTCTTCTTGTTCTTCCCCTTCTCCGCGGCGACAGGTTGTTCTTCCTCCTCCTCGTACTCGCCGTATTCTTCCTCCTCCCCGGCGAACTCATCCCCGGCGAAGTCTCCCCCGGTGTCATCCTCTTCTTCTCCCCGGGCGTATGATGCCGCCACCGCTGAGCCAGACGCGATGATGTCGTCCATGTAGGCGTCCTGCGACTCCTGCGATTTGGGCATTTGGCTGAACACATTGCGGGCGCCGTCGAACTCGACCGGGTTCACCGGAGGGCGGGAACAGAGGGCTACGGTATGGCACGGCCGACGAGCCCCTGGTACCGGCGCTGAGTGCGGAAGGGCCGCGGAACGTTATGTTGGGGTTGAAGCCGTCGTGCGGATCGCCGTCTCCGTAGTCCAGCGAGTCCCCCCTCCAGTGGGGTGTGGCTGGCAACGCCGGCGAGAAGGCGGTGGGCGACGGCGAGAAGGCCGACGGTGACAGTGACGCCACGCTTGCTTGGCTTCCTCCTTGGCTTCCTTGGGTTCCCCAAGCGTCGGGCGGCAAATAGAGGCCGTGCGGCGTAAACAGTGGCAACGGCGCAGGAAAGCACGGTTTCCCGGCCGCCACCGCCGCCGCTCGTCGTGTCTCCTTGGCCTCCTCCGCCTCCTTGGCCTTCTTCCTCTCGTCCCTTGCCTTGTGGTCGGCGGTGACCGTCTTCCTTCGTTCGACCTCGTTCGCCCACTCGGTGTTGCTCAAGCCGTCCGGCCACCCCCTCCCCCTCCCCCTCCCCCTACCCCTCCCAGCGGAGGTCGCCCCCGCCCTCTTCGCCGGTGGTTCTTCGCCGGCGGCTCGTGGGTTGTTGAATTTCTTGGGCGCCATGGGAGGTGATTGCCGCGGGAAACGGCGGGAGCTACGGGATATGGAGAAGGAGAAATGGAGGGAAACGGCGGGAGCTATGGGATATGGAGAAGGAGAAATGGAGGGAAGCAAAACAGAAATGGCGGGAATCGTGTTGTCTCGCCGACAGGGCTGGCCCGCGCCTCTTTTCCCTTGTTAAATTGGGAGAGTCCGAACAAATAATTTCCATGCCAAGCTAGCTAGGTAAATTGAATCCACCAATTTATAGCGAACTATTAAGGGTGTGATGATCATATGCAAATCCATTCATGCAACAGTATCAAAGCAAATGTAAAAGGCCATGTATATATAGCCATCCATATGTCCTTAGCGGTTCAGTCGACCCAAGCATATCAACCAGTTCGTGGACTATTATGTCTTCTTTACAGCTCCTTGAGAGCAATACAGGTTACATGATTCTTATTAGTGGTTATTGATGTTAGGGTGAACGATGACCTCGATGGGAGGCATCGGTTACGTGTTATAGGAGATGGGAAAAACCCCCATCGTGGCACGTACAAAGAGTTACGATAGGATCGGAGTACTACTCCGTATCCCATACGTACATGTTTCCTTTTACATGTATTTTATCTAACACCCCCCTTAATCTAAACCTTGCAAAGGTTAAGATTACGTCTGAATTCCTCAAGTTTCTTGGTGCATAGCGTCTTGGTAAATCCATCAGCTATCTGGTCCTTGCTGGAGATAAACCTGACATCAAGTTGTTTACGAGCCACTCTTTCTCGAACAAAATAGAAATCAATCTCAATATGTTTGCTGCGAGCATGGAAAACTGGATTAGCTAAGAGATAAGTAGCACCAAGATTATCACACCATAAGCAGGGTGTCTCCTTAAGTGTAACGCCAAGCTCTCGTGTCAGGGCTTCAACCCAAATTAAATCAGCAGTTGCATTTACTAAAGCCTTATATTCAGCCTCGGTACTAGAACGAGAAACTGTAGGCTGTTTCCTGGCACTCCAGGAAATGAGATTAGGACCAAAGAAGATAGCAAAACCTCCTGTAGAGCGTCTATCATCTAAATCACCTGCCCAGTCAGCATCTGAAAAGGCACTAAGTAGTGTAGAGGGGGATTTCTAAAAAGTGAGTCCAACTGTATGTGTACCACGAATGTACCATAATATCCTTTTAACTGCAGTCCAGTGAGCAGACGTAGGTGCATGAAGGAACTGGCATACCTTGTTAACTGAGAAAGACAAATCTGGACGTGTCAATGTCAAATATTGAAGAGAACCTACAATACTCCTATAGCGAGAACTGTCCTCAGAGCCAAGAGGTGAGCCATCATCGAGGGATAATTTATCTGTACTGGAGAGAGGTGTAGGACATGATGTACAATCACGCATGCCAACACGAGTCAGTACGTCCATGGCATATTTCTCTTGATTCAAGAGCAATCCTTGTGACTGAGTATGGACCTCAAGACCCAGAAAAAAATGAAGAGTACCAAGATCTTTAAGAGCAAAGTCAGCACTTAAATTTTTAAGAAGAACTGAGATGGCTGCATCTGATGAGCTAGTCACAATAATATCATCGACATATATAAGAATGAACATAGTGATACCTGCTTTGTCAAACAGAAACAAGGACGTATCTGACTTGGAAGGAGTGAAACCAAGAGAGTCCAATTTTGAACTGAGACGAGAGTACCATGCTCGAGGTGCTTGTTTCAAACCATATATAGCTTTGTCAAGTTTGCAAATGTAATTTGGATTAGCGGAAGACTCAAAACCTGGTGGCTGTCTCATGTAAACCTCCTCTTCCAGAACACCATGAAGAAACGCATTCTTGACATCTAGCTGCCTTAAACTCCAACCTCGAGAGACTGATATGGAGAGAACAAGTCTGATAGTAGCAGCCTTGACAACAGGACTAAAAGTATCTTCATAATCAATAGCATATCGTTGTTTGAAACCTTTTGCAACTAGGCGAGCTCTATACATGTCAATCGTGCCATCGGCATGTTTCTTGATGCGATAAACCCATTTGCAATCAATGATGTTTCTATTTGAGCTTGGTGGTACAAGGTGCCAGGTGTTGTTCGCAAGAAGTGCATCACATTCATCTTGCATTGCATGTTTCCAATTGTTGTCCGTGAGTGCCTCATGCAGATTTGTTGGTTCTCCTGTAGATGTCAACAAACACCATCTAATGGTACCATCAGTGGGAATTTTTGGTTGACGAATACCTTTCTGCAGACGAGTGCATGGTTCACATGGTTCAGCATCATGTAGGGCAGCAGCCGGAGGATGCACAGAAGATCCAGAGGGTTGTTGCATGTGCGGCTCTTGCATGTGCAGCTCAGGCGAATCAGCAGTGCCGGAGCTATCTCCACCCGTGCTGGCACCTGAAAAGGAGCCGACCGGGCTGTCGTCTGCAGTGGCGTAGGTCCCAGCTGAGGACGAGCTGTCGGGAGACAGCAGCGCGCGCCCGCACGCGCGGGAAGCAGGAGACGGCGTGGCAACCGGGGAGTGGGGCGCATGCACGCTGCCAGGTGCATATGCCTCGGAATCAGGCGGGGAATGATCCGAGACTGATTCTGCCAGGGAATCATCATGGGGATCAGCACCATTTTCTCCTGAAGTTTGCTCTTGACTGAAATCATCATTTGATGCACTGGTTTCAACTCTTTCTTCAGAATTTGAACTTGTATCTTCAGACGAAACTGCTGTAGCTGTTTCCTGCGGAGGAGTGACAACAGGAATAACAGGAATAATTTGCAAACAATGATCATTAGTGTGCACACCCCTATCCTGAGACTCTGAAGGAAGTAACAAAATTTCTTCACGAAGACGACGACCGGCATTAGGATGAAGTGCAGCAAACGGAAAAATATTCTCGTCAAACACAACATCACGAGAAACATAGACCCTGTCAGAGGTGACGTCAAGACACTTGACACCTTTATGGAGAGGACTATAGCCAAGAAAAACACAACGTTTGGAGCGAAAAGAAAGTTTTTGTTTATTGTAGGGACGTAGATTTGGCCAGCACGCACAACCAAAAACTCGAAGAGAGTCATAGTTGGGCGTTATATGAAGAAGTTTTTGAGTGGGTGTGTCGAAATTGAGAACCTTTGTGGGGAGCAAGTTGATGAGAAAAGTGGCTGTAAGAAATGCATCATCCCAGTATTTTAAAGGCATGGAGGCATTGGCAAGTAAAGCAAAACCAACTTCAACAATGTGGCGATGTTTGCGCTCAGCTGAGCCATTCTGTTGATGAGCATGAGGACATGAGACATGGTGAGTGATGCCCACTTTTTGAAAGAAACCATTCAACTTTTCATATTCACCACCCCAATCAGTTTGCATGGTGATAATTTTTCTATCAAACTTGCGCTCAACATATTGTTGGAAATTAAGAAACACTTGATACACTTTAGAACGATTTTTAAGCAAGTAGATCCAAGTAAATTTGCTATAATCATCGATGAAGCTTACATAATACGCATGTTTGCTAGCAGAGAGAGGAGCTGGACCCCATACATCAGAAAACACTTGTTCCAAAGGAACAGTAGACACACTAGTGGAAATATGATAAGGTAACTGATGACTCTTTTCCTGTTGACATGGATCACATATGTAAGAATTTATTTCTAGAGGATATGAAAGATTGTTCTTCCTAAGAATTTGCTGAACAATAAAGGATGATGGATGCCCTAGACGACGATGCCATGTGGAGGAGGTAGGCTTGATGGTGACGAGTGTGTGCTTGGTGGACCCCGTTGACACAGGAACGAGGGGATATAGACCACCATGATAAGGACCTTTAAACATGATTTGCTGCGTTGCCTAGTCCTTAATCAAGAAAAAGAAAGGGTGAATTTCTATAAAGGCATTGTTATCAAGAGCAATTTTATGAGCTGAAAGCAAATTCACGGATGAACTAGGGACATGCAAAATATTGCGAAGTTGTATAGAGCTATGTGGGGTGTGCAAAACTGAATGACCAACATGTGCAATTTCCATACCTTGTCCACTAGCATTGTGAACTTGATCACGCCCCTGATAATTGTCACGAACCTGAAGCTTGTCAAGTTGTCCTGTGACATGATTTGTAGCGCCTGTGTCCATGTACCAATTTGTATCTACGCCATAAGCACATTTGTTATCCGGTGGTGGTGTGTTATCATCATCATTGTCATCACCATAGCGCCACCAACAATCACTAGCTGGATGACCTTCCTTTTTGCAGATTTGACAGATGACTCCTTCCTGCCAAGGCGTGGCAACACGGCCACAATTTTTACCACGCCCCCCTTTGGACGGCGAGCTTGATCCTGGCGTCCTTTATCGGGGCGCCCACGATTCTGCTGTGGTGGTGATGACGGAATTGATGAGAGTGTTTCCCCCTCAACTACGCCAACAAGCACTCTTGATACCCTGAAAGGAAAATAATATATGGTATAGGTTGAGCCTCCAAGTGCAGAGTATGTAGAAGTGGAAGTTTTTTCCCCACGAGGGTGACTCGAGGGTTTAATATCGAACTCTCGGGGTATCAGTAGTGGGAATTTTATCTCCTTGTCCTTCTCTAGATTTCCTGCAAACAAAGTAGATTGCTTTGTGCCCTCAACCTCACCAAGTGGTTGTCAAGCACAAGGTGTGAGAATGATATTAGGATTAACATATGAGATTGCAAACAAGTTTAATGACATGTTACTAATTATATGGGCATCACGTCCTAACATAGAGACCTTTTGATTGTTAGTCTCACTTATACTCCACCAAGATGCGAACTAAATCATAACACCTCAGTAATTAAGATGACTCAGAGTATAGCCTTAAGATTAATGACATGAAGTGAAAATGAGAACATGCTGGATCTAGTCATAGGTAGAGGCATGTCACTCCTCATACCTTGCAACATGGTATTTTAGTTTATCCCTAGTGAGGCAACAAAGTAAGGTAAACACCCAATGGATCGCGATATTAAGTTGTCAGCTTATCACATCACCACCCCCGTTACTCCAACTAATGCACACGTTCCCCCTCACACGCTCTCATAAACATGCTTGATCAAAACAAGGATACAAGAACGGGGTACATAATATGCATCTACTTTCATAACTGAAATAAACATTGCAATCTCAACATATATTAACTCATAAAAAGATCCACCACAAAGGTAATACAACGATGACCGTAATCATGTTCAGCAACTCATACGGTGCTAATTAGTGAAGCTCAAGAGAGAGAGAGATACATATGCTACTGCCACAAACCCATAGTCCAGAGGTGGACTACTCCCTCTTCATCATGGAGACGGTGGAGATGTCGATGGAGAAGAAGGATACCTCTCCGGCAGCGCTCCGCCGGAGTTCCCCCCCTCCAATCTGCAGCCTCCTGGTCTCTGTTTCTTGTTTCTCTCGTGTGGCAGCTCTCTCTTCGAAGAACATCGGGGGGCTCTTTATATAGGCGTTTTTAGGTCACGAGGAAGCTTCAGGAAGAAGGATCGCCGCAAACGGGGCCACGAGGGTGAAAAGAGGTGGGCCCACGCGGCCCCTGTACCTGGCCGCATGGGGCACCCTCTTTTGCCCCTCCAGCCTCCGTTCGCTTGCTTCTTTCGCTCTTAGGTCTTCCTCCTTCCAAAATAATGATCCCCATAAATTTACAGCTCATTATGACGTCGTTAAGGCCCTGAAATAAATAAGGAAAGAAATAGGGGTTTTCTGCCTGCGCAGGATTAATTCCATAAAAAGGGGAAATCATTATTAATTACCAAAAATCATTAAATAACAGTAATATACCCCTTATATGATGCAAATATGAATGGAATACAAGTATTACAGTGCAAAGTTCATGTATGCATTTTACATGCATCAACATCCCCAAGCTTAACTCATGCTCGTCCTCGAGTATGAAAGTGATAAAACCAACATGAACTTTGCAATATAATAACAACATGGATATAAAAGATGATTGCTACTGCTACATAAAGTCAAATGATTTATTAATTCAAAAAAGTAGCAATATGCAAACAGTTTATAAGTGATATCAAGTATTCAATGCAAGGATGTTCAATGATAGTTCACAAAGTGTAACATAAAAGATAGTAATATGGACCACAAGTATGCAATATGATAAGTAAGAACATCCTACATTGGTCATAGAGTGAAGATGAAAATCTGAAAGTAAAAGGTGGATACTTTGGAAAGGATATATATATGAGTAGAGGTAAAACATGTATAAGTTTCATCTATCCTCCAAACTATTCTACTTGAGTTATTGATTGCAATGGTAATACTTGGTGTCAAGCTCTCATTCCCCTATCATAGCATCTTGAATGATTAAAGTTAAATGTGAAAGCAAATATGAGTAGTGGCCTTGATAAAGTAAAGGTTAGATGTCTCATGCCCCTTGAATACAAGTACCTACACCATGATTACTCAACTTGGGAAACAAAGTAATTTTAAGTTATCTATCATTGTAAGTAATAATGGTATTATCAAGAGCCTCAACTGGGGTACCTCTTGTCCCATGATATGGATCAAGCCCACATCAAAACAACAAGACAAACAAACATAATGAACAACCTCAACACCCTTTTTATTTACCACTTGATATAGCTTTTTATTGTAGGGTGTATCACAGAAAGTTCAGAATAGCATGTAAGTAAATTTCCACCATGAATGATGCATGGCTTAGATTAGCGGCCCAGGTTTCTCTCTAACCATTTATACAAACTCATTTAAACCTAATCTATTTCCACATTATTTCACCTTGATAGGTATCCATAAACAAAAGTACATGATATCAACTAAATAAATGATGGAACATGTTGAAAGCTTTGCATGTGACAGCACATATGGGCTAACTCCCAACCTTAAACATTTATCAAGCCACTATCATCATAATATTAATCACCATGGTTCATGTTTATTAAATGCAATAAAAATAAAGTATGCATCAAGTTCGCGAGAGCTTTTTAACCAACTTTTCCCATTAAAATAAATAACATAATCATTTTCATTTAGAGGTATAGATAACACAAATAACATGGTAAACATACTTGGAATAGCATAAAGCTAATAGGTAGATATGGTGGACTCACTAGAAAAACTTGGGTTGAGGGTGTTGTAAACAAGTTTTTACTTGTTAGAATTTTTAGGCTAGCAAAAGGGAGAAAGATGACCATCTAGATGCATGCATGAGTGTCCATAAAACTAACTAATTCATGTCAAACAAGGTGAAATAACATACAGCATCAAAACATGAATAAAAGATAGCTCATGATAAAGCATTTGCAAATTATTACTCATAAAGAAGCTCATGAATCATGCAACTATATGTGTCATTAAAAATCAACTTAGACATCCCTTCTCCCAATACAACAAAAGCATGCAAGATATTTCAACCCATATTTCCATTATATTTATCATATATAAATGATAGTGTGGTGGTCTCACAAAATAAAAATCAAGGCAAAAACAAACAAAAAGACGCTTCAAGTTTATGCGATAAAGTGTTTCAAATGAAAAACAGAAGTTAGACGTGTGCAAACCGAGAGTATGTTGGTTCAGTGGGGATGTTCTACACATCCCATAGCTTATGATTTTCACCATCCTTGGATAACTCATGGTGCATCTCCTCCCATCCCTGTGAAAAAACTTCAAAACACTGTTTCTCCCATTTCTTTTCTGTGGGGTGATATTAGTAGAGATAAAAAAAAATAGGCTTCTTGCTGCATATAATCCATGGACTAAAATTCATATGAATGATCAGAGAGTGTATAATGTTGTATGCCCACTCATAAACACAATTGGATCAAAAAGATTCAACTCAAAAGTTCAAACTATGCATAAAACACTATGGGACATAATCTGTCTAGAAAAACAGCAGCAGCAAAACGTATTTTTATGTCCTACTTAAATTCATCGAAAAATTCTGAAAAAAATCAGGCATGCAGAGGATGAAAAGTTGCAGCTACAGTTAAAATATCAGCTCAATCGGAGTTACATAATAGCAATGAAAAATCAAACGGTTTACAGACTTCGTGCAGGAATAAAATCTCCGAATAGAAGTAGCAACTTTTTCAAACCAAAATAGGTAAAACTTGGCACTTTATTAAAAAATTCCAGAAACTAAGCTAAGAAAACATTTTATTGTTACAGCAAGAGGACACAAAGAAAATCCAAATAAAAACAACCGGGTTGCCTCCCTTAAAGCGCTTTCTTTATAGCCATATAGCTAGGCTTACTTACTTGTTGTTTACCGAAGATGAAGCTCATGAGGGAACTTGAACTTTGGTATATGTCCCTCTTCCCTGGGAAGTTTTTCATGCAAATACCAGGATCCCATGGTGCTCTCAAGCCAATCAAAATAATAGTCAAGTTGAAACCTAGTAAAGAGAAAAACAAAACACAAAAGTAATAACAACGAAGTCTAACTTTCTTTCTATGCATTAGCATTTTGTATATGAATGAATCACAATAAATAGAAATTTCACATTGCATATTAACAGTAGTTACTTGCAGCATATATTTATTAGTAGCATAAAGAGGGTTCTTATTACCTCCTCTTTTATAATAGTTGCAAGTAGAAGAAATAAATTCAACCATAGAATCACAAGAATCATTCAACTTAGATAATATAGGCACATAAAGAGGATCATAAAATTTATTTTGGAATTCATTAGCATGCTTCCCTCTTTCAAAATAATTATTAAGATCAATATAAGTTTAATATCATGGTTGCAACAAATATTTGGAACTAAAGATAATTGCAAACCACATAAGTATTTCTCAACATAAGCAAATTTCTCCTCCATGGTGTAACTAGGAGAATTTAAGAACAAAGTAGGACTCTCATGAGTAAGAGTACCATCACAAACTGCAAGTATATCATTTTTATCCTCACATAAATTTGTAACAACTTCTAAACATTGAGGATTATCAATAAGCATGGGACCATCATCTAAAGCATTATCATATAGCATATTTAAACAACACTCCTCATTATCATCAATAAGTTCACTAGTAGCATCATTAAAAGTAAAGGAGCATTATTAGTTTTATCATAATAGCATGGGTTATCATATAGGACCATAGAATTTTCAGTTTGACACTCATCATAACATGGGTTCTCATAAATAACAAAAGATTTTTGAGTTTGAGTGCTACTATCAAATGTTGATGGTGAAGTTGGGAGATCCAACTCTTCCCCAAGCTTAGGTTGGGACATATCCATTTCAATCTCCTCTTCACATTCTTCCTCTTCCAAGCTTATGTTTTCAACATCCTCTTCCTGCAAAATATTAGTACTTTCCATGGAAGCAAGAATTCTTTCTTTAACATAAACATTGTCACTAAATTCTTTTTTGCAAAGTTGGAGAATAATAGAAATGTGTCCTTTCATTACACGAGCTTCATTACTAGTTGCAAAAAAATTATCAATAAGAAAGTCTATTTCATGGGCTGCAACATAAGCAATATATTTCTCAACTTGTTCTATATCAGGGCATGAAAATTTATTTTCATGATAACAAGCAATTAGAGGATCACTGTTGTGCTTACATTGAATAGCCATATCATTGAGATGTTCAATTAATTCAAGCATTCTATTTCCTTCTTTGGTTGATCGATATTCATAGTAAGCTCCCATAGTTTTGACATAACCATTAGGTATAGAGATTCCAGAAAGTTTCTCCATATTTTAACACACATTATTTTTTTGGGTTTTTATGATTATAAATGAAAAACTGAAAGTAAAATGATACTAAACAATGCAAACCGAATTAACTAATGCAAAACAAAATGCAAAACTGAAAATAAAAAAATGCAAACCGAAATCTAAAAATGATATGCAAGACAATAACAAAACAAAATAAAATGCTTGAAGGTAAAGATGGACAAGATGATGCTCACGTAGGTGCAACCTCCCCAAGCTTAGGTGTTAGCACAAGTTGGTGATGAAGTTGACTTTGTTGTGATATCCTTGGATAAAACCTTCCAACTATGATTCCCCGGCAATGGCGCCAGAAAAAACACGTGATGACGGAATTGTTGAGAGTGTTTCTCCCTCAACTACGCCAACAAGCACTCTTGATACCCTGAAAGGAAAATAATATATGGGATATGTTGAGCCTCCAAGTGCAGAGTATGTAGAAGTGGAAGTTTTTTCCCCATGAGGGTGACTCGAGGGTTTAATATCGAACTCTCGGGGAATCAGTAGTGGGGATTTTATCTCCTTTCCTTCTCTAGATTTCCTGCAAACAAAGTAGATTGCTTTGTGCCCTCAACCTCACCAAGTGGTTGTCAAGCACAAGGTGTGAGAATGATATTAAGATAATAATGAATCTAAAACAATAAATAAATATGCAATGGTGGTAAGTAGTAATGCAAGGATGATAGTAATGATGATGGATGCTATTTTTGGGGTTTTTATATGTGTATGCAATGAATAAAAGTGTTTTTGTATTTTCTGATTTTAAAATGGCTGAATGTAGAAAATGCTTAAAAGTGGTTGGAAAGTTGTTTCTTATGATTAAAAATAGACCGGGGTTCATGGTTTCACACATGCACTCTCTATTTAATATAGTGTGGCAAATAAGTAGACCGGAAAAGACTTGCTACCCCCATGGGTAGCTACACACCCTAAGTTTGACCAAAACGTATATGCAACAGTAAAATGAGATTACTCAAGTAGACAATGGGGATGTCACTAGTAGAGTTCATAGAATTATTAAAAAGTATGTTGAAATTTTTTCGATTTTTTTTCCATCTGCTATGATTTTTTTAGTAAAGTTTGACCCAAAAGTCAACAAAAAAGTAAACTATGAAAAAAAGCTAAAAATGACGACCAAAAAATATTTTTTTGAAAATTCCGAAACCAGTTTTGTAGACCAAATATCCGTGTTTTACTAGGAAAACAAGGTAAAACGGATACATACGGCTTGCATCTCCGTATAACGCATGGGTGTGTAGCTACCCATGCGGGTAGCAAATTGTCTCTCTAGGTAGACATAGGATTAACATATGAGATTGCAAACAAGTTTAATGACATGTTACTAATTATATGGGCATCACGTCCTAATATAGAGACCTTTTGATTATTAGTCTCACTTATACTCCACCAAGATGCGAACTAAATCATAACACCTCAGTAATTAAGATGACTCAGAGTATAGCCTTAAGATTAATGACATGAAGTGAAAATAAGAACATGCTGGATCTAGTCATAGGTAGAGGCATGTCACTTCTCATACCTTGCAACATGGTATTTTGGTTTATCCCTAGTGAGGCAACAAATTAAGGTAAACACCCAATGGATCGCGATATTAAGTTGTCAGCTTATCACATCACCACCCCCGTTACTCCAACTAATGCACACGTTCCCCCTCACACGCTCTCATAAACATGCTTGATCAAATCAAGGATACAAGAACGGGGTACATAATATGCATCTAATTTCATAACTGAAATAAACATTGCAATCTCAACTTATATTAACTCATAAAAAGATCCACCACAAAGGTAATACAACGATGACCGTAATCATGTTCAGCAGCTCATACGGTGCTAATTAGTAAAGCTCAAGAGAGAGAGATACATATGCTACTGTCACAAAACCCATAGTCCAGAAGTGGACTACTCCCTCTTCATCATGGAGACGGTGGAGATGTCGATGAAGAAGAAGGAGACCTCTCCGGCAGCGCTCCGCCGGAGTTTACCCCCTCCAATCTGCAGCCTCCTGGTCTTTGTTTCTTGTTTCTCTCGTGTGGCGGCTCTCTCTTCGAAGAACGTCGGGGGGCTCTTTATATAGGCGTTTTTAGGTCACGAGGAAGCTTCAGGAAGAAGGATCGTCGCAAACGGGGCCACGAGGGCGAAAAGAGGTGGGCCCATGCGGCCCCTGTACTTGGCCGCGTGGGGCACCCTCTTTTGCCCCTCTGGCCTCCGTTCGCTTGCTTCTTTCGCTCCTAGGTCTTCCTCCTTCCAAAATAATGATCCCCGTAAATTTGCAGCTCATTATGATGTCGTTAAGGTCCTGCAATAAATAAGGAAAGAAATAGGGGTTTTCTGCCTGCGCAGGATTAATTCCATAAAAAGGGGAAATCATTATTAATTACCAAAAATCATTAAATAACAGTAATATACCCCTTATATGATGCAAATATGAATGGAATACAAGTATTATAGTGCAAAGTTCATGTATGCATTTTACATGCATCAGGTGGGCGCTGAACCTGCTGTTGTGGTGGATGTGGTTATTGCTGCTAGTACGGTGGAGGCTGCTGGTAGTAGTGAGGTGGAGGCGGATAGTAGGGTTGCGGCGGCTGCTGCTGGTAGAAGGGCTGCGACGGCTGCTGCTGGTAGGGTTGTGGTTGCGGCTGAGGAGGATAGTGTTGGGAATATGCCCTAGAGGCAATAATAAAATGGTTTATTAGCATATTCATGTTTATGATAATAGTTTATTCTCCATGCTATAATTGTATTAATTGGAAACATAATACATGTGTGGAATGTAAACAACAGGTGTCCCTAGTAAGCCTCTACCGGACTAGTTCGTTAGTCAAGAGATGGTTAGAGTTTCCTAACCATGGACTTGTCATAGTCACTTGATAACGGAGTCATATCATTAGGAGTAATGATGTGATGGACAAGACCCGATAATAAAGAGTTGCAATTGATCGTGTCACACAAGTTTCATTGCCAACACTTTTAGTATGCCAAGTATAGTTTCCTTAGACCATGAGATTATGTCACTCCCGTTTACCGGAGGAATACTTTGTGGACATCAAACGTCACTTCGTAACTGGGTGATTATAAAGGTGGCTTTCAGGTATCTCCGATGGTATTTGTTGGGTGACATGAATCAAGACTGGGATTTGTCCTTCCTTGTGACGGAAAAGATATCTCTGGGCCCTCTCGGTAATATAGCATCGGAAAGGTTGCAACCATGTGATTAAGTGGTAATCACGGAGATCCTATATTATGGACGAGTAAAGAGAATTTGCCAGGTAACGAGATAGAACTAGATATGGAGATATCGACGATCAAATCTCGGGCAAATTAAATATCGGTGAGACAAAGGGAATCGTATATGAGATTAAGAATCTCCGGCATCGTGGTTCAATCGATAAGGAACTTCGTTGAATATGTGGGAGTCAATATGGGCATCCCGGTCCCGCTATTGATTATTGATTTGATCATGTCTGCATGTTCTCGAACCCGTAGGGTCACACACTTAACGCTCCGATGTAGCTAGGGTTTACGATGAGATAATTGATGGAATGATCGAATGGTGATTCGGAGTCTCGGATAGGATCCCGGACATCACGAGGAGTTCCGGAGTGGTCCGGAGAATAAGATTCATATAAGGAAAGTGGTTTCCGGAGGTATCGGAAAAGTTCCGGGATTTTCTGGAAGGGTTCCGGAATATTCTAGAAGGTTCTAGAGGAGTCTAGAAGTGGGGCCCATAGGAGTATGGGGCCCACATGGGATATAGGAGTGGTGGACTGGCCTAGGGCCAGCCGCACCACCTAGCCCCAAGGGGCCCATGCGGCATGGGCTAAAGGCCCATGAGGGGAGGGGGCAACCCTAACCCTAAGGGGGCTTGCTTGGGAAGCAAGGTTCCCCTAGCCGCCGGCCCTAGGAGGGTTTTGGGGCGTGCCCCCCTTGCCCCCTCCACCTATAAAAGGAGGAGGGGTGCGGCACACAAAGGGCTGCCCCAAAGAAAACCCTAGCCGCACCCCTCTTGCTCCTCCACCTCCTCCTCTTGCGCCACCCCTCCCGGAGGGCTGCCGCGAGTTGCACCTCCTCCCTTGCTGCACCACCCCTAGCCGTAGGGCTGCTGCACCATCTCTCCCTCTCCCTCTTGCTTGGCTTGGCGAAGCCCTGCTCGTGGGAAGACTACACCATCAACGCCACCACAACCGTCGTGGTGCCGAGATCCATCTAGCCATCTCCACCTTGCTTGCGGGATCAAGAAGGAGGAGATCTACATCAAGCCGTACGTGTGGATACCGCGGAGGTGCTGCCCGTCGTGGCACTTCATCGGATTGAATCCCGGCGTGGATAATACATCTCCTCGCGACTAGATGAGTCTAGCTGCGGGGATCGACAGACCAACCCCTGCATCGACAAAACGCTTTGAACGTTCTTCGAGGGTAAGAGATTGGATCTCATCTTCGCTACCTTCATCTAATAGATCTAGATCCTTGGGGTTTCTTCCGCTTGTTGCGTAGGAAAATTTTTGTTTTCTATGCTGCGACCCCATCAGTGGTATCAGAGCCTAGATCTATTCGTAGATGTTGGTGCGATTAGAACACAAGTGTTGTGGGCGCTGATATTTTATGTTGCTACCTTCTCGCGTGCACTTTGCGTCTTTGCGGTATTGTGAGATGAAGCGGCCCGGACCAACCTTACTCGTCCACGCACGAGAGACCGGTTCCACGATTGACATGCAACTTGTTTTGCATAAGTGGCTGGCGGGTGTCTGTTTCTCTTGCTTTAGTGAAGATGCAATTTTCAATGGAAGGCCTTTCAAAAGGATGAGTAAATAAGCAACTATTATATCACCGTTGTGGTTTTGCGTAGATTAGAACGGTTCTATCTCGTTGACCCAAGCCACGTAAAAATTGCATAAACAAAGTAGAGGACGTCTAACTTGTTTTTGCAGAGGGGGTCATGTGATGTGGTATGGCCAATATGTGATTTGTGATAATGTATGCAATGATCATGTTTGTAATCTTTCACGACTTGCATGTCGATGAGTACGGCAACCGGCAGGAGCCATTTGGTTGTCTTTTATTTTATGTGACCTGCGTGTCAATGAATCACCATGTAATTGCTTTACTTTATTGCTAAGAGTAGCATTAGTTGTAGTTGCAATAGTTGGTGGACAACCATGGTGATGGCGCCAAGATGATGGAGATCATGCCGGAGATGGAGATCTTGCCGGTGCTTTGAAGATGGAGATCTAAGAGCATATGAAGAAAGGCCATATCATATCACAATTATGAATTGCATGTGATGTTAATCCTTTTATGCACCTTATTGTTATGCTTAGATGTGATCGCGACGGTAGCATGATAAGGTGATCTCTCCCGTTAATATCAAGATGTGTTCTCCCCTAGTATGCACCGTTGCCAAAGATCTTCGTTTCGAAGCACCACGTGATGATCGGGTGTGATAGATTCAACGTTCACATACAACGGGTGTAAGCCAGATTTACACACGCGGAAATACTACGGTTTCCTTGACGAGCCTAGCATGTACAGACATGGCCTCGGAACACAAGAGCCGAAAGGCTAAACACGAGTCATATGGATGATATGATCAACATGGTGATGTTCACCTTTGAAGCTACATCATCTCACGTGATGATCGGTTGTGGTGTAGTGGATTTGGATCGTGTGTCACTAAACAACCAGAGAGATGTTGAGTTTAGTGGGAGTTCATTAAGATGAACTAAAATTATCATAAACAAAAGTCCAGATGTCTTTGCAAAAATCCTTGTAGATCATGGCCGACTACGGTAGTATGTTCGTTGCTGAAAAACTGCATCTCGATGGGTCAAATTTTGTTGAGTAATACCTGCGTCTTAGAGAAGTCCTACACACCAATGCTCAGCTCTACGTGCTAGAAGAACCAATAGGAGATAAACCCAAAACTTTTCTGCAAGTGATGAAGAGTACATAGAGTGGTTTTGAACCACCTACTTGAAAGTCAAGTGGATGATGTGCACCTTCATGAATTCTGACCTAGGTAGACAATTCAAGAACTTGACTGCAATGGAGATTGTTGATGAGTTGAAAAATAGTTTTTCAGCGCAAGTTAGAATTGCAAGGTTCGAATGTCTGAACGGTTTTCTTTCACTCAAGATGGAAGAGAACACTTGCTTGGAACAACACATGAGGATAATGCATAAGATACATCATCGTCTAGTGCTTGTTTGGAACCACGAGATGAATGACGGTTTCGCGATAGATGGGGTGATACGCTAGCTTCTCCCCAGCTTCAAGAATTATGTCGGAGACTATGTCATGGGAAGGGATCTGATAACTTTCTATAAGTTTGTGTCTCGGCTGCGTCATGTCAAAGTGGAACCCATAGCAAGAGAAGTTGACAAGGCAGAAAGTATATATTGATATACATGTTATAAGTGTTTAAGTCCAAATTGCAATTGTGGCGGTTTCGATAAGTATTTGATACTCATTCTGTTTTATGAAAACAGAACCTGCTGCTTGAGATTTGCATAAAGGATATGGGAAGACGTTGCGGAATGGTGGCAATCAAGGAGTTGATGCTGGCAACGATCTGTCTCTACATTTATCATTTTGATTAAAGGATTTGAATAAGTGTTATAATCAAATTAAGTGTGATTTTAATTAGTGTGTCTTGCTTATGTGAGACGGTTATTCATGTTAAAGACAATGGTTGTTCTATTTTCATGAGTAATCCTTTTTGGAAATCACAAGTTTTCGATTATAAGTGTATTATTCTTATTATAATCTAAATGATAAATTGGTTGAACATTTATAAATAAAAGACATGCTAATGATATCCAAAACTTAATAATGACAATTGTTTAAGTCGTGCTGAATATTGAATAAACATTTTGATGTTTTATCAATGCGCCTTATTGTAAGGAGTATGACTAAAATGCCACCCTTTGGAAGAGTGCCATGAATTGCCGAAAATAAACACAAGTGTTGGTTGTATTTTCAGCAAATGTTAGATGTCATTATTTTGTGTACTCCATCATAAATGATTAAATAGGTGTATTTATTCGAGTTATGATATTTGATGAGATCAAATAAATTTCTGGAGTTTAGGATATTAAGTTAACAAGAAAATTGAGTCTTTATGATTTGATCAAAAGAGACAAAATATTTGAGTTATATGTTAGTATGTGGACTTGTGAGAAGTGTTATCACAAATTACAATATTTAGAATATTTTCAAAAGAGTTTGATATGTCCTAAGATATTGTAATCACACACTATTTGATATTGTGTGGTCTCAAGGAAGGGTTTTATTTCGGGGGTTTTGATAATAGCATTTAGATTTATTTGATAAACACTCTGTTTAGAAATAAGGATCTATTTAATGATTTGCATTTCGCATATGAGTTATGTGAAATAGTGGTTTCATTAATTATGAGATAATTAGAAACTATTGCAAATAAAGTTTGTAGTATATTCATATGTGACTATGAATAGAGATTCCACAATGAGAGACTAAAAGGGACAAATCAATTGTTGATTGTGTTAAATGTTTTAGTGGATTTATCGTGAAAAGGTTTCATTGATAAAAGAATTGATGGAATGGAAAAGCTAAAACCTTGCTTGTTTATGTATCAAGTGGCACATATGTAAAGTGCTATGTTGGTTAAAACTTGACACATAAAGGAATTGATGATGGTGATCATTAAATTTCGGTTTAGCTTGTCTAAAGAAAAGTAGGATTCAAGAATATAAAATTTTGTCAGGTTACAAAATAATATTCATGATTTACTTGTCATGTTTGAGAAACAAGACATACCTACGAAACTACAAAGAAGAAATAGAAACCTTATATACGAAAGTGACTAAGAGTCATTCGATGTTAAGTTTAAATCACAAAGTAATTGTTGCTTGATTTTGTGAAAGTGATGTTTCACATATTTATTCCTCAAAAGGTGTTTTGTAGAGAATAAATAAAACTTAAAGCTAGTAGAGTACTAGCGTTTCGTATAAAGAGTTCTCGATATTAATAGTTAATTAAGAATTTTGGAGGTGTCCAAAATATCGAGAAATTACACGAGTGTGATCTAATTAAGATATGTGGCGACATATATTAAGTCAGAGCAGAAACTATTTTCCAAGATCAAAATATGTGGTGACATATGTTTGAGTGGGAGCTAGTTAAATCATGGTCAAATATAATGATAACATATTTCTGAGTGGGAGCCAAAGTGGTTTCACAATTTAATATGTGTATATTTGAGTGGGAGTTTACAACATCTTGTTTGAGTGAAATGGAGATTTCATAAATGTTGTAAATAATTCAGGAACCAACGTATAACTTGTGAAGTTAGTTTGAAACGTCAAATGTCCATGGAGATGGATGTATCTATGGAGGATAGATATGTTTGATAAGCATTATGTCAGGATGTTTAACCTAAGTAAGATTTTGAAGGAGTTCAAAAATAAAACAAGAGAAGAAAGGTTCATCTGCTTGTGAGAAATAGGTGAAACATTGAGTTGATAACTCAGTACAAAATGATGGTTGGAGGATATGTTAGAATTCGCTATGAATCGTTCATAGGACTAAACATATAAGAACCATGTGTTTGTATTTGACGATATGTGACCCAAGTTCTTGGTTAGAAGAACGTGTTGGAATGAGGAGTCATTTTAACATAAAGATGAGATAATAGAATCTAGAGATTGGTAGACTTGGTTGAAGTCATAAAACCAAACTAGATTGGGGATCTCATAATAGCAGAAGCGCAGCGAAAGCATGATCGGAAAATATCGAAGTGACATGATTGCACTGTCGATTTGTGAGTCTACAACATATAGGAGTATATGATTAATTCAAGGATTAAAAGATATAATATTATGGTTTGAGAAATTTTGTTTCAAGACTGAGTGAGTTCCGGGTGCACATGCTATGTGAAAGTTCTCTTGACTGATCATACGTCATGTAGGCATAAAAGGGAATCGAAAATCTCGCTCTCTAACCAAATATATTATATTCATCATATGATGATGTGAGTTTATCATGTGATGATATGAGGTTTATCATGTGATGATAAAGTAATGTCAAATTAGGTGACATTAACGTTTTGCAAAGAACATAAAGAACTGTATAGTACAGAACACGGACAGAACCTCTTCCACGAGCAAACATGATCAGCACTGAGACTCCATGAGTGTTAGACATCATGAGTGTTGGATCGAGAAAATGTAAACTAGATTATTGACTCTAGTGCAAGTGGGAGACTGTTGGGAATATGCCCTAGAGGCAATAATAAAATGGTTTATTAGCATATTCATGTTTATGATAATAGTTTATTCTCCATGCTATAATTGTATTAATTGGAAACATAATACATGTGTGGAATGTAAACAACAGGTGTCCCTAGTAAGCCTCTACCGGACTAGTTCGTTAGTCAAGAGATGGTTAGAGTTTCCTAACCATGGACTTGTCATAGTCACTTGATAACGGAGTCATATCATTAGGAGTAATGATGTGATGGACAAGACCCGATAATAAAGAGTTGCAATTGATCGTGTCACACAAGTTTCATTGCCAACACTTTTAGTATGCCAAGTATAGTTTCCTTAGACCATGAGATTATGTCACTCCCGTTTACCGGAGGAATACTTTGTGGACATCAAACGTCACTTCGTAACTGGGTGATTATAAAGGTGGCTTTCAGGTATCTCCGATGGTATTTGTTGGGTGACATGAATCAAGACTGGGATTTGTCCTTCCTTGTGACGGAAAAGATATCTCTGGGCCCTCTCGGTAATATAGCATCGGAAAGGTTGCAACCATGTGATTAAGTGGTAATCACGGAGATCCTATATTATGGACGAGTAAAGAGAATTTGCCAGGTAACGAGATAGAACTAGATATGGAGATATCGACGATCAAATCTCGGGCAAATTAAATATCGGTGAGACAAAGGGAATCGTATATGAGATTAAGAATCTCCGGCATCGTGGTTCAATCGATAAGGAACTTCGTTGAATATGTGGGAGTCAATATGGGCATCCCGGTCCCGCTATTGATTATTGATTTGATCATGTCTGCATGTTCTCGAACCCGTAGGGTCACACACTTAACGCTCCGATGTAGCTAGGGTTTACGATGAGATAATTGATGGAATGATCGAATGGTGATTCGGAGTCTCGGATAGGATCCCGGACATCACGAGGAGTTCCGGAGTGGTCCGGAGAATAAGATTCATATAAGGAAAGTGGTTTCCGGAGGTATCGGAAAAGTTCCGGGATTTTCTGGAAGGGTTCCGGAATATTCTAGAAGGTTCTAGAGGAGTCTAGAAGTGGGGCCCATAGGAGTATGGGGCCCACATGGGATATAGGAGTGGTGGACTGGCCTAGGGCCAGCCGCACCACCTAGCCCCAAGGGGCCCATGCGGCATGGGCTAAAGGCCCATGAGGGGAGGGGGCAACCCTAACCCTAAGGGGGCTTGCTTGGGAAGCAAGGTTCCCCTAGCCGCCGGCCCTAGGAGGGTTTTGGGGCGTGCCCCCCTTGCCCCCTCCACCTATAAAAGGAGGAGGGGTGCGGCACACAAAGGGCTGCCCCAAAGAAAACCCTAGCCGCACCCCTCTTGCTCCTCCACCTCCTCCTCTTGCGCCACCCCTCCCGGAGGGCTGCCGCGAGTTGCACCTCCTCCCTTGCTGCACCACCCCTAGCCGTAGGGCTGCTGCACCATCTCTCCCTCTCCCTCTTGCTTGGCTTGGCGAAGCCCTGCTCGTGGGAAGACTACACCATCAACGCCACCACAACCGTCGTGGTGCCGAGATCCATCTAGCCATCTCCACCTTGCTTGCGGGATCAAGAAGGAGGAGATCTACATCAAGCCGTACGTGTGGATACCGCGGAGGTGCTGCCCGTCGTGGCACTTAATCGGATTGAATCCCGGCGTGGATAATACATCTCCTCGCGACTAGATGAGTCTAGTTGCGGGGATCGACAGACCAACCCCTGCATCGACAAAACGCTTTGAACGTTCTTCGAGGGTAAGAGATTGGATCTCATCTTCGCTACCTTCATCTAATAGATCTAGATCCTTGGGGTTTCTTCCGCTTGTTGCGTAGGAAAATTTTTGTTTTCTATGCTGCGACCCCTTCAGATAGGGCAGCGGCAGGAGAGGTGGTGTAGGAGGTGGACGGCGAGGTGCAGCATTGACAGAAGAAGTAAAAGTGCCTGTTCCTTGGCCCGTGGCAATAAGCATATTTTCATGGTACTCGTATGATTCCAGCTGAGAACACATATCATTGAGAGTAGTGGAGGGATTTGCATTGATAGAAGCAACAAGTGGATTGAAAGTACCATCAAGACCATTGAGTATGTATTCCCGCAGCTCGTCGTCATCCACCTTCTTGCCCGCAGCATCAACTTCAGAGGCAAATCCCTTCATCTTCGTGATGAATTGGAGGGCGGTCATGTCCAGCTTCTTGGTGTTAATAAGAGCACCACGAAGATTGGAAATCCTAGCTGTGGATTGTGTGGCGAAGAGCTTGGTGATCGCACTCCATACCTCCGAAGCATGCTCGAGCCCATAGGTGTGTGCAAGAATATCATCGGAGAGGGAATTCACCAGGAATCTCACCACTTGTTGATCCTTTGTGACCCAAGCATCATAGGACGGGTTCGGAACTGAAACTTTTTTCTTGTTCTCATCTTCTACCTCCAAGAGCTCAGTCGGTGCCAGATCGGAACCCTCAAGGAGTCCCATAACCCGAGCACCACGAAGGGAGGGCAGCACCTGTGCCTTCCATGAGAGATAGTTCTCTTGGGTGAGCTTGTTTGCCGGCGGCGCACCAATGATGGCCGGGGCGGACGGAGTCGAAGAAGACGCCATCAAGTCCTATAGGGAGGGAAGGGTGATTGTGAGGATGTCTTAGGGGATCAAGCGAGCTTGAGAATTGAGGGGATCTGGGACCGGCGGCGGTGGCAAGAGAGAACCATGGCGGCGGCTAGAGGGGAAGAGAGCTCTAGATACCATATTGATGTTAGGGTGAACGATGACCTCGATGGGAGGCATCGGTTACGTGTTATAGGAGATGGGAAAAACCCCCATCGTGGCACGTACAAAGAGTTACGATAGGATCGGAGTACTACTCCGTATCCCATACGTACAGGTTTCCTATTACATGTATTTTGTCTAACAGTAGTTATAGTCTTTCTATCTCCTGTCTGATCGCCATGGTGAAATAAAAAAGAAGATGGCAATATAAAAAGGCGAAGTTTAGTAGTTGACCGGTGAGTATTACATCCACAAATATTTATGAGGGACAAATTACATAAGGGTATAATTGCACTGAAACTGAAATCATATGAACACACCGTCCGTGGAGTTTCATCAATCAACTACAGTACAAAGACAAAACGAAGGCCATCTCTACAGCAACGCGGTGAAGGTTCTAGTTGCATGTCTGCCGCGTACATAGCATATAGAGGCGAGCATCGAGGTTGTCATCAACCCGCTTGGGTGGAGTGCAAGGACAAGGAGGGTAGGGGGCGATGAGACATTACCCAGAAGGAAGGCACTCCTTTGAGAGGTCTCCATGCTTGAAGATCGTGGTGGCCAGCGGCACATCTCGAGGAAGAGGTGTCAGATCAGCAAAAGTGGGGAACAGAGCCGTCGCCGTTGCTGCCCTTCTGCCACCATGAGCCAGACATCTGATTCAGAACAAAATAAATCAACGAACATAGAGGAGGAGGAACCTGAAGGCAACAAAGCAATTTATAACTTCAGTTAGACTTGTGCAGGTGAGGTAATCGATTAGGCTGCCCATTAAATGGAGGCGGTGCAGATGAACACCAATCGCCCATGAGCGTAACTGAACCTTCATTGCGTCGCTCTCCCGCATCCATCGGCGAGGCTGCTTTTCTGTCAGATGATGGAGACGCTTACAACTCGATTGGAGTGATTCCGTTGACTGGATCAGATATACTATCTGGGCTGTGGTTCCCCCAAACATAGAAAGGAAGCAGTAAGCGGGCTTTCTGCGGTCCAACTGGCCGCCCAATCAACCAGCGGGCTCAGATTTTACCTCCAGAATAGCGTCCCTCGGGATATTTGGCCCACAAAATGGAAAATGTTGTGCTGGGAGCACATGAGCCAGCATCGGACGCCTAAGAATGTGATTAGCAGGAAATCTGACGGCCCAAAAGCTTGATTACGTGGGAGAGCTCCCTCTTGTCCCAGTTTTAATATCCCTAATTTGGTAGATTGTTGAATGACCGGACATGGATCCATTTTGTGGCAGAGGTACTCGATGGGCGGTACCGTTCAAAAATCTAATGGCCAAGACGTAAAAGTGAATCTTGATCTTTCTTCTTGATAGTTTGTGATCGAGCCAATCTCACAATTTCGATCTTGCTACTACCACTATAGCCCTGAGTGACTATGGCTACCTGAACTGAAGGAGTTCCCACAAGACTTGTGAATGTCGCCAGGTTGTCTCTTGCCTGCTCATGGATTCTTACAAATTGGATTTGTTTCATACATTTATCTATGAGAAAATCCGGGGGTCAGAATTCCTTCTAATTCGAAAGTGATTCCAAACTAAGGATTCTCTATGGGTCAATTACATGCGCCGCCTCTGTGACCTGCCAACATAGTAGAACATAAGGTCATACAACTGCTCGCCGCTGGCGCACCTCAACAAAAAGGCCACTTCTCCCATGAATAGTTGGATCTGTTGTCGCTTTAACATGGCAAATATGAAGGTGCAAGTTGCCAAATGATAAATTTTTCTACTTTTATCTTAACAATTAGTAAGAACATTACCTACTTTATTTGCTCAGGGTCACCACTGTACTAATTCATCATCTTCCAGCCCATGTTCTTTTGAATTGCTTTGTGATCTGACATAGTATCTATCTATGGTTCTCAGTTAATTTCCAATTTTTTGAGGAAGTATTCATTTCATGGTTAACCTATTGTGGCTAAAATAAACAATACATGAATAACTTGTTGGTTGGCCTGGATCCGCCCTAGCAGTCGCTATAACCTTTTGCGACTAAGATAAACAAGACACGAATTCAGAAATCTTGAGATCTAAAATAGATCATTGGAGCAAATCCATTCATTTCCCATATATGATTATGTTTTACGCTAACACTCTCTTCTTCTACAGACCGAAGAAGCACAATTTTTTCAGAGCTAGAAACTAATCAAAGAATTCCCCCATGATCCTAAAAAAGGAACTGATCAGAACCCAAGGACCACGGCTCCAAGGAGAGCACCGAGCAGCAGGGAGCCGCTGCCGGCCGTCCTCCCGGCGGCACCTGTAGCCGGCGCCGGTGCAGGAGCAGGAGCAGGCACGTCGACGTGCCCGGCGGCCTGCGGGAACGCGGGAGCCGGAACCGGCGCAGAAATGTGGCGGTGACCGTGCTTCTCCGACATCACGACGACGACGAGGCGTTCGCCCTTGTCGCATCTCCTAGGGGTGCCGCTGATGAAGTAGTGTGGGCCGGATCTCGACAGCGGAACGGTGGCGTCACTGGCCTTGTACGTGGTGATGGGGCTGGCGGTGCTGCAGCGGTTTGTAGTCGTCCTGGGAGACCTCCAGCACAGAGTCTGCCGCGACGTCGAACTTGAACACTGCATGCGTGGAGATAGGAAAATCAAAGGAATTCCGGAATCGCGGAAACTGCGAATGTTGAATGGATCTACTATACAACTATACAAGCGATTGAAGGAATTGTGGCCGGCGTTGTGATTTACCGAGGTTGTCGCCGACGTGGAAGCGGTTGACGGATGCCCACTTGTTGAGCGCGTCGGACTGCGCCGGAACCTTCCACCCACCATCGGCGCCGCCGACGATGAAGTCTTTCTTGGCCTCCGATCCGACCGCGGAAGCAAGAAGGACGAAAGAGCAGAGAAGGAGCACCCTTGACGTCATTGTAAGCGTTGTTGACGTTTGAGAGAGTGATGAGAAGATAGAGAGATGTGGAGGTCTGCTGGACGAGTGAGGGGTGTGGGTGTGTAAGTAGGCGGGTGAGGTCAAACTAGCCGTTGGAATGGAACCTTCGGAAGAGAAAGCTTGCTGTGGCGGTTTGCAGCCCAGGTTGGCAGCAGCTAGCGTGGGGTAATTGTTCCGTTTTGGAGTTTACCGTTGTCATTCTCTTCCCGAGAAAGCGAGCCAACGGACGGACACCTGAGACTGAGCCTTGGAGGAGGACCGGAGGAGTGACGTGTGTGTGAGCTGGACTATGGACCGTCCGCCTTTTCCTCTTCACTAGCGTTGGCTCTTCCGCGGCCGCGGCCAGCCGGCCACCACGAGCCAGCACATTACAGTGTGTCTCTTTTATACATTTTTTTTCCTTTTTTTGGCTTTTATTTTTTTGGTTAAGTTTTGTTTATATTTTATTTCCTCTCTTTTTTATTTTCGTTTTTATGTTTCTTTATTTCGTAATACATGAATACCTTTTTGAAACACTTTTTTACAACATGTGGATATTTTTTTGAAACTCTAAAGATTTTTTTTGAACTTGTAAATGTGCCTTTTTCCAAACATGTGACAATTTTTTCAACCCGTGAACATTTCTTCCCAACCAGTGAGCATTTTTTTCAACCCGTGAACATTTCTTCCTAACCCCGTGGACAAGTTTTTAAAAACATGAACATCTCTTTCTAGATGTACGACATTTAAAAAAATGTAGGATTTTTAAATAAAAAATGCATAAACCTCTTTCTATAGGTGAACACTTGATTTTTTTAACAAATATGAACACATTATCTTATAAACATGAACACTTTTTAGATAACATGAACACTTTTTCTGTTATGAGTGAAAAAAAATCAATTTTCATGTTTTCAATGAATTTTCTTACTTAGTAAAGTAAATATATAAATTTTATTAACCAACTATAATTTTTAAGTTTTAAAATAAAAAAGAAACGAAACCATACTTGTTAGGCCATCTCCAACGCGCCGACCCAAACGGACCATGATTTTTGTCCGTTTTTGCTCCGTTTGGGTCGGGAACCGGACTGGGGTCCGTCCCCGTCCGGCCTTTTCTGGTCAGTGCACCCAACGGGCCGACCCATTTGGTCCGCCCTGGACTTTTTTCAGGCAATGGATTTCAAACAAATTGCAATATACCTACATACATTGTCATATCGGCATCACATTGTACCCAAAAAGAGGCGCCCGAGTTCCCATTTGCCTCGGCATCACATAGTACCCAAAAAAGAGGAGCCCGAGGCCCCATTCTGCCCATTCTCCACATAGTTCGTGGGCAACATATAAATTGAGATGAATCAAACATCTCTTTCCATGAAAATCTTTTGCTTCTTCTTGACCCATGCTCTTTTCCTCGGGGTCATGGTGTTGAGATCGGCCATCATGATCCGGGACTCCTCGGCGAGCAACGCTTGCTCCGCTTCCATGGCCCTAGCCCGGGCATTGATCTCATCGATCTCGAGCTTCTTCTTTTGCAAATCGAAGAAGTTCTTCGTGTTCTCCTCTCTCTCCCGCCGCTTCTTCTCTTCCCTCTCCTTCTTCTCCTCGATGGCTTGTCTCCGCTGAAATGAAACCCCATCTCTTTTGGAGAGAGCACTCATTGTGTTTGCTCTCAAATGGCCGGCCAAGATTCCGGGTTGTAGCAAACTTGCGGTGTTCATGGAAGTAGCCATGGCATCTCTTACCTCAAGCGAGTCGACGGCGAGAGGGTCCGTGTTTAGATCGATGGAATCACCCATGTCCGGCGATGTGGACAAGCGCGACCCTCCGACTGGGCCGCGGCCGGGGAGATAGCCATACGGTGGCGTGCCTGCCGCTGATGCGGACGGTGAATGGGACTTTAGCGGACGTGCTGAGGAAGCCGAGCTCGCCGCGGCCACGACACCGCCCATCGCCGGCAGCGGCGGTCGGACAAACCCTCGTATGAGGAGGGCCACGGTCTTCTGGGTGATGACATCTGTGTCCGCGGAGGCCGCGGCTGCGGCGGCCACGGCAACGGCAGCCGCGTTCGCGACTGCCTCGGCCTGCACCTGCGCGGCCGCCGCCTTCTGTCTGTTCCTCCTGTGGCCCCTCTTCTGCGTCTCCCTCGCTCGCTCCTCGTCGGTGAGCTCTTTCTTCGGCCTCTTCAGCTTCGTGGTGGGCGGTGGGACTGTGGTGGGGTCCGCGGCGTCGAGCACGATGGTGGTTTCGTCGATGTCTCCGCCGGTCGCCATGGGTGTTTTCGCGGGAGAGGGCGGGAGACGGAGGGAAAGGGAGGGGAGATGGCGCCAAATGAGGGTTCTATGGCTGCTGGGCGGGCCAGGGAGTGGGATGGGGTGGACACCGCGTGGAGTCCAGACGCGTCCGCGCCGACGCAAACCCGGCTCAAATTTGGGACGGATTTGGGTCGAAACGGACCAAAAAGCGGACGTCGGTTCGTTTGCGTCGGCGCATTGGGCTCTGGTTTCGACCCATCCGGAGCGAAACAGACCGTTTCGGACGAAATGGTCGGCGCGTTGGAGATGGCCTTAGTGGTCCAGCCCAAACATGCCCAACAGAAGACCCGAGATTCACCCAGGCTTGTTGTGCACCTGGACCTCGTTGACACCCTTGGTTCTCGTTACCACATGAAACTGAAAGGTGGCCGCACATTTTAGTCATTGAACCCAATGCTCGCCATATCTGAAACAAAAGTCGTAAACATATCTGTAAAATTATTTGGAGCACGCACCCGGTCGGTCCCCACCACAACCAACATCATATTCGCACCGTTCACCAAACATGTGCACCTTCCACGTTCGTGTGTACCTTTGCCGACGATGGTGGCGTGGGAAATATTGGTCACGTCATTTTAGCGGCAAGGGTCAATAGGGTTCACGTCGGTGGTTGAGGTGAGTTCTGTCGGAGATTGTCCCCAGGAACTAGGGGTGTCTCCAAGGTATCGTGTAAGGGGCTGAACACGGAGTCAAACAATCCACAACGTGCTCCGGCGATGGTGCTCGTCAGGCTCGCTGCGGACGACACTGCAGAGATTGACACAAGGTCTTACCCAGGTTCAGGGCCCTCTTGTGGAGGTAAAACCCCTACGTCCTGCTTCTATGTATTGCACTGCTTGGAGAGTTTACAGTACAAGGAGAGCTTGTCGAGCTCGAGGTGGCTAACAATGGCTACTGGCTGATCTTCAGATCTAGGGATTTTGGGTAGGCTCCTAGACTCCAAAAACCGAACCCTTGTGAAGAGTCGAACCCCTCGCTTGGGCGTGCTCCTCCTCCTTTTATAGGCGCCCTGGGCCTCTTCTGCCCAAACATTTGGGCGGGAAGGGCTACCACATGGCGACGAAGGAGGAGGCGCGGTGCACCGTAAAGGTGAGGTCTACCATAAAGGTAAAGCTCGTGGACGCGGTCCACGGCAGGGGAACGGCGTCACCAAAGCTGAAAAGGGGCACCGACCGGCTGGCGCTTGCCGAGGTGGGAGGTGACCCACGGTGACGTCGTCCTTGGAGCGTAGCTGCAGACTGTTCCCTTGTCACCAAAGAGGCAATACTCGTTGTCCGCTTTGCTTGGCTCCGCTTTGTTGACTGCTTTATACATGGAAACGGCAACTGCGGCGTTGTCGTCATCGCGCGTAGGCACGCGCGTCACTCTGCACACGGCGCAGAGCCCATGTGCGCTCTGCCGCGGGGGCAGAGATGGCTTCACGAGGAAGGCGCTTCGCGAGGCGAAAAGCCTCGCCAAGCCCTTCAGCTTGGTCCTTAGCAGAATTGCGGGCGGCGTCGGAGACGCCTTGTCGAGGAGCGATCCCTCGCCAAGGGAAAGAACCCTTGGCGAGGAGAAAAACCCTTCGCGAGGGGAGAAATCCTCGCGAAGCTCGCCAGGCTTGGAGAGCCTGGTCCTTAGCGAAAATCATCCAAAGAATCTTGTGGGCCCTGGCAGGCCGGCCCGTGGTACCCTGGTTTCCACTGTGCCGACAGTAGCCCCCGGGCCCGCGATGGGCACGCCGAGGCCCATGACGAAGGCGAAGCGTCGAGGGGCCAAAGATGCCTGACAGGGCCGCGACACGTGTCACGCAGCGGTTGCACCCGCGGCCACGACCTCCTCGGCTCCAACGGGCGACGTGGTGGGGCCCGCCACGACTCGAGCGCTAGTCAATAAAGCCTGGGCGCAGACGGCGCCCGTTACTTCTCACATAACTTCTCCCCACGCCTCCAATCTCTTCAGAGCGCTCCAACTCCAGAGTACTCCTCTTCTTCTCCGGCGACCATGGCACCCAAGAAGGCAGCCACCGACTTGAAGGGCAAGGCCACGGCGCAGGCGAGCACGTCTGCAGCGATGGCGCGGGCGGGCACGTCCGCGGCGATGGCGCGCGCCGCTGCTCTCGAGGGAGCACTGCCGCGGACGCGTGTCACCGCGGCGACGATAGCGACGGTGCGCCATCTGGCGGCGGCGCGAACCAACGAGCACGGCGCCACCGAAATGAGGCCGGCCGGTAGCAGGCTCACCGACACCTTCTACCCCATCTTCCTTCATACTCTCTACGCCGGCCTGGTACCGCCATTCTCCGACTTCCTCCTGGCGATCTTGGAAGTGTACCAGATCCAATTGCTCCATCTTCATCCCAACTCCATCCTCATCCTTGCCATCTTCGCCCACCTCTGCGAGGCCTACCTCGGCATCCGTCCCTCGGTGGCGCTCTTCCGCAGCTTCTATTCTCTTCGGAACTCCGCCAAGGGCGAGCGGCTTGGATGCGTCTCCTTCCGCATCGCCGACGCCAGGAGCGATAACTACATCCCCATCGCCTGGTGCGGCGAGGACGCCGTCACCAAGGTGACGAAGAAAGTCGACAAGTTCCGCGAGAAGTGGCTCTTCGTCGACGCCAAGGCCACACACCCTCTCCTGGAGGTGCCCGAGGGGCCGCCGAGGAAGTGGGCGCGCTGGGCGAGCGCGGACTTCAGGGGCTCGAGGCTTGACGCAGTGTACGGGTACATCCGTCACATCCGCGAGGCAGGGGTCACCGGCCAGATGGTGGCAAAGGACTTCACCAGGCGCCGCATCGCTCCCCTCCAACAGCACGCCGAGCCGGTGTGGCGGTACGACGGCAAGACGGACGCAATGCGGCTAAGTAGGGACGGCTTCGAGCCTGATGTACTTCGCCAGATCATGGGCGTTCTCTTCACGACGTCGGAGATCCCGTCCGCCAAGAAGGAGGCGGCCAAGCCGCTCATTGTCTTCGCCGAGGAGAGCATCGAGGAGCAGCGCGCGCGCATGCCCACGTTCGACGAGTGGGGGATTGTGCCCGCGGGGCACAGCGGGCCTCGCCCTAACCCGTGGGCGGCGGAGCCGGAGTACATGGATGAGGCTCCTGAGGCTGAGGAGGCCGAGTCCGCCGAGGAGGAGGCCTCGAGAAGCGAGGACCCCCTTGGCGAGGACGAGGCTTCGAGGGGCGCTGACCCCGTCGGCGAGGGCGCCGGCTCCTCGAGGAGCGCCCACGCCGAGGTGGACCTCCAGGTGCTCTCCTCCGGCGACGAGGAGGACGCCTTCCGCATCGTCCGCTCCCAGCGCGCCGAGGAGGAGGAGGAGACGAGCGGCGGCGGAAGAGGGCGCTGCGAGCCCCGCTCCAAGGCCGTCCACGACAGGAGGGCCGCAACCGCGGGAGGCATCCCTCGCGCGGAGACAGGAGCGGCCCGGGAGGAGGCCGGAGCAAGCCTCACCCAGCCTCCCAAGGCGAAGAAGAGGGTGTGGGTGATGGCCGGCGAGTAAGCCCTCGACTTCTCTTTCTCCTTCAATATTTCGCTTTGAGAATTCCCCCCTTTGAAGGATTTTCGACTTGTCTTCCTTTCAGGCAGCCCGCGGAGCCAAAGAGGCGGCGGCTCGGCGAGGCTGGAGAGACCACCAGCGTCGCCGCGGAGACGCCTGCGGCTGGCGAGCCGCAGCAGGCAGGTGTTCCTCCCGCGGTCGAGCACCGCGCGGGGACGGTGGTGGCCGAGGAGAGCGTGGTGTCGCCGATTCGGGCGGCGACTCCTCCAGCGGCGGAGCACCGCGTGGAGGAGGAGACCGTAGAGGCGGCGCCGTCGCCAACCAGGGCGGCGACTCCTCCAGTCCAGCAGGAGACGGAGGAGGAAACCGTGGACGAGGACATCATCGCGGAGCCGCCTCCAGAGGAGGAGGCCTCCTCGAGAAGGGCTGACGCGCCCGAGGCCGCGGCGGACGCGGCCGTTGCAGAGGGGGCCGGAGGCGCCCCTGTGGAGTAGGAGGCGGTGGCGACGCCGGAGCCCACTGGCGCTGAAGCTGAGCGCGAGAAGGCGCCCAGCCCTCAGAGGGCAACCGAGGCGAGCGCCGAAGAAGGCGCCCCCACAAGCCCCCGGGTCGCACCAGAGGCGGTCGTGGGTCCGAGGCAGGACCCGGGCGCCTCGACGAGGATCGAGGGAACCGCACCCAGCAGCAGCGTGGGAGTCTCCTTGGCGCTGCAAGCGCCGCATCGTCAAGCAGCCCATCGCCGGATCGTCCTCAACCGGGCGCGGCGAGCGCTCGACGGGCTGGAGGAGCAGCTCGCCAAGGAAGAAGACGCCCTGGCGGAGGAAAGGGCAAGGCTCGGCGAAGCCTGGATTCTTCTCCACGAGAGGGTGGAGATGTGCCGCCGGCAGGACGCGTCGGCAAAGGCGGCTCGCGAGGAAGCGATCCGCTTCGCCAAAGAGACCCGCGACAGCGTCAAGCGGGAGGCGCAGGAGGTGATGGAGGAGCTCGACGCCGCCAGGGAAGCGCTCGAGGTGGAAACCACCTCCAAGCATGACGAGCTGGCGGCCGCGAAGCAGAAGCTCGCCGCCGACTCCGAGGCCGCCAAGGCCAGCCTGAATGAGCTCCGCGAGCAGCTGGACGCCCGCGAGGGGCAGCTGGCGCCTCGCGAGGCCGAGCTGAAATGGCGCGAGGAAGAGCTCGCCCTCCAGGAGAAGGAGCTGCAGCAGCGCGAGGAGCAGGTCCAGCTGCTCGTGAAGGACCAGGCCACCCGCGAGGGGCAGCTGGAGGAGCGCGAGGGTCGGGTGGCCGTCGACGAGGCCAACCTTGCGGCGGAGCAGAAGAGGCTCCAAGAAGAGGCCGACCTCAAGGTCAAACTCGTCCGCGAAAGCCTCTCCAAAGAGTATGACGAGAAGGTCGCGAAGCACGAGGACCGCCTCAAGACCAAGCGCAAGGAGCTCGAGAAGCGCATCAAGGAGCTTGAGCAGGAGGAAAAGCAGTTGACCTCTTGCCTCGAGGTCTCTCGGGAGGCCCAGGCGTGCGCTGAGGGGAACGCCCTCGCCCTGGAGAGAGACCTGAATGAGCTCCGGCAGCAGGTGGGGCCTGCCGCGGCTCTGGCGGAGCGAGCACGGGACCAGCGCCAGGTTGACCGGCTCATGACGCGCCAGCGCCAGAGCATCCTCCAGAGCTTGGTGAGCCGCGTGCGCGCGGTCGGGAGAGACCTGAGGATCGACGTCCCCTCCTTCTCCGCAGCGACCGACGACGAGACCTCGTACTCGCACTTCTTCGAGCAGTTCCTCGGAAAGCTTGAAGGGGTCGCGAAGAGTTTCGACAAGCGTGTCGTGGAGGAGAGTCGCGACCTCCTTGTCGTCGCCGTCACCAACGTCTTCAGCAACCTCGTGAGGCTCTAGCCCTCACTTGATCTTGAGGACGTGATGGCACCGCCGCGCGCCATCAGCGACAAGGCGCGGGAGACCGCCACGCAGGCCGCATCGCGTACGCCAAGAAATTCGACCAAGTGGTGATCGAAGGCGACGACGAGGAGGCCCTGGAAGAGGCGGAAACCGCCGTGGACCAGGCAGGCACCTCAGGAGGCGCGACGGCTTGAGCTCCTTGCCTGTAGCTGGACGTGCCGAGGGCATATTTATCTTAGCCATTTTGATTGTAAACTTTGTAAAACTATAAAGTTATATTGGAGTGTGCTTGTGAATGTCCCTCGGAAGCCTTTGTCCTTCCCCCTCATGTCTTTTCGCTCTACGTCTTAGGACCCTCTCTTAGCGCTACACCACCGCCGCTTCGGTATGTGTGAGTCAGGTGCTCCACAAGTCCGGGGGTGCGTGAGGCCTCAAGAAGTAAGAGCTCCGCGAAGCGCGATGCTTGGGGCTCCCCTTGACGTGCAAGCAGCCCATGAGCGTGGGAGAGAGAAAAGAGACTCGAGGAGCAAAAACCAGCAGAGGAAATTCGACCAAGTTCTTGTACTTAGCTTGACGAGGCATTTCCGCCTTGGAGAGGGTGTTGGTGCCCTGGCGAGGCGTTGTTGCCTTGGAGAGGGTGCCTGATGCTTGTTTCCTGCACTTGGACAGATAGGCATACCCACGAGCAATAGATAGCTATAAAACTTGAGCCCGTAGGTTCCTTCATGTGTGTCGTGTAACAGCCCAGATTTGGTACCCTAAAATATGGGCCAAATTTTCACTTTTTGCTTTGCATCTCATTTGCATCATAGCATCCCTCATCCATTTTGCTTCACATGAGACAATAAAGGGGCAATAATTGAGAAACCAAATGGATGATGTAAATGGTGAACAAAGTTGCAAACGAATAAACATATTTGTCCAGGAAGTTCCTGCAACAACAAATATAATTGTTGTCCAATTTAGTGCTTTATCAAAATTCAAATATTTGGGCAAAGTCAAATTTCACCAAACAATTAAATGAATTGGGACTTCAATTTGAGTTAAACCAATTCCTATTTTGAACCCAAGTCAAACCTTTCCAAAAATTCCAAATAAAATATGGTGGGCTTCCTCTTTCTGTTTATAGCCTCCATGAATATTTTCATAAATTTTGGAAATGCTTTGATGCCTCAATTAATTAGAAAGGGCCTCTGTTTCAATTAAATAAAGAAACAGAAAAGGAGAAAGGGTTCCAGGGGGTTTTCCAGAAAAACGTCTTCGTCTTCGTCATGTAGCGACCGAGCGCCTCACCCCGCCGTCGCCACCGCACCGCACCGCCACTGTCGCCATGCCGCGTCTCCTCGGGGTATAAGAAGCAAGCCGGGGCCGCCCTCTCTCTCTCTCTCCCGCTCCTTTCCCCCTTGCGGAAACCCTAACCCTAACCCTAGCCCTGCTCTCTGCCGCCATGGCCGCCGCCGCCCCCCTTCGCATCGCCGGCGATTGAAGCCGCCTCGGAGCCAGCCGAAGCAGCCGTCGCCTCCGCCTCGCTGAGCTGCACCTTCCCGTGCCAGGATCGCCGCGGGTCGCCTGCATCGCCGCCACCGTCCGCCTCTTCCCCGCGACCGACCGAGCCACCGTGGATCATCCCGTCGCCGTCCGGCCTCCTGGGACCGCGCCACCCGCACCAACGTCCCAGGGTGAGCTCGCGGTGCTTCCCGTGCCTTCCTCCCTCTCCCTCGCCCTCGGGATCGTCCTCGCGCCGTAGGCCGAGCAGCTCCGCCGCGGACATGGTCGCCGGCGAGCCGTCGGTGACCATATGGTCCAAACGCCGCTTCCCCCCCGACTCCCCTCTCCTTCCTCTAGCTAGTGGTGCCGTTCCCCGCGTCCAATTTCGATTAAAATCGACGAAATGGTGATCAACCAGCCGCTGCCTCCCCTGTGACGTCATGCTTGCGTCACCGGTTCATATTTTGAAATTTCAGAAAATTACAGAAATAGAAAATGCCGTATCTTTTAATTGGTAGATCCAAAAATTGCAAACAAGGTATCAGAGAGTTTGTAAATTCATAACCTACCTAAATATGTCACTCCGCATGCAATGAATTCTTGAATTTGAATTTAAATGTGAAATGCAATTCACCTATTAGTTATCCAAATTTTGGAAATTGCATATCTTTTGAACCATGAATCCAAAAAATACAATAATATGTCAAAATGCTCAGCAATAAAATGTCTATCTGTTAGTACCATTGGTTAATTTATTTGTCAAAATAAATTGCCTTTAATTGCTGAAGACTAAAATGGCAGAAATAATGTTGAATTTGTTAATTCCATAACTTTAGTTTACTTGTCCAAAAATTGTGTTCAATAGCTCAAAATGATCAGTGGACAATGGACTACCACTTTGTGCCATTGAGAGAGTTGGAGAATTAAATTTAGTGCTGTTTACCAAAAGTTACTAAAATGGCAGATTTAAATCATTTGTTAAAATATCATAACTTGTTAAATATTACTTCAAAAATTGCAAATGATATACCAAAATGACCAGCAAAGCAAATGCTATCTACCTATGTTAATATCACAGCATGCAAATAAATTTTCCTTTGATGTTATTTTCGAATTGGTTAAAATGATTTAAATCGCATAACCGTTTAAATCACCATTTCTTCACCGTTAATCGGAAAAATGCAAACAAGGTACCAAAATGATCAGTGGGTTAATACCTATCTAATAATATCATTTTCATGCATTTAGTACCCATATTTTAGTACTGGACGTTTTGATAAATACACAAATCACTAAGTTAAAGATGGAGATTAACCCGTTAATTGTGATATTTAATTAGGGGTTCCATTTACTTGTGGGACATGCCCAATACCTTTTCAATGCATATATGTCCATGTCATCATGATTGTGCATTGCACCTTGTATTCTTGTTATTTATTTCCTTCTTGTGTTGTTTGTGTTCGGTAGATTCTGGAGTCGAGGTTCCACCACAATACCTTGACAACCAGCGCGACCAGTACTACCAGCAAGGCAAGAGCTAACCTAACCTTCTTGGCATATCTCATATTACCCAAGTATTTTATCCACCATATTATTGCATTCGATTCTGGTGACAGTTTGGTCAGTGTATATAATATCCTATCAATTGCATGTTCCCTGAACCATTACCTGTTTCCCCACCTATGAACCATAGATTGAAGTGTTGGCCTGAGATAAATCATATCTGTTGTATGTCATGCTTAGATATGCTTAGCCATGCTTAGTCGAATGCTACAGTTGTCCGTTGATTATTTCCATAATTGTGAAGTGAATGGAATGTTCGGACAGTGGTGAAGACTTGTGTTGATAATTAATTGCTAAGAAGGCTGGGATGAGTTGCCATCGGGGATGGTGTTTTGTCTCGTTCTGGCCCCTAGGTGCGAGTTCTTTACGTCTTGAACCAAGACTAGCGTGCTTCCAAAGGTGGGAGTATGGGCTCCTTACTAACCGAATAATTAGTGCGGGCGTATCCAAGGGTCCTCTAGTTTGCGCTTTCCATTTGCGAGTGTGTGGCTGAAGATGATGATGATGGTGATGATGATGGTGGTGATAGGAGTGGCGATGGGGCAGGGTGTTGAAATAGGCGCTGAACTTGTCCTGTCGTCACGATGACCCTTGGATAGTCTCATGCTTTGTAAAGGTTTAACCGCGCCTGCCCTACCGGCTTTCCCGGAAGAGAGCTAAATGATCAGGCAAGGGGTCGGACGGTACCAATGGTAAAAACAGTACACCCCTGCAGGGTTTAATCTTTTCGAAAAGCCGTGTCCACGGTTATGGACAACTTGGGAATAGACGATAAGATCATAGATAACCTGAACCTTTAATCAAATGGCAGCTAGAGGTTGCATAATCACGTGTGATAAAAGGTTCATTTCCTCGAGGGAGATTCGAGGGAGTGCCTTGGTGGAGATAAGTGGAGTTGCTGCATATAGTAGATTCCCCGTGAACCGAAGAGAAAAGTGTTACCCTCTTATCCCCTTATGAAAACCTTCTGATTAGACGATGCCATGAGTCCTAGTCTTCGGAAGGAAACAAAACCAGCTTTATGCAAAACAACCACTTATATAGCTTTGAAGCCTCTGTCTGCATCGGGCCTATATCGCCCTACTAATTCTTGCGAGTACGTCATACTCAGCCTTGCTTTGTTGATTATTATTTGTTTCAGAGGAGGACGCCACCGAACTGGAAGGTGGGTTCTATGTTGACTTCGACGAGTAGTCTGGGGTTCCCAGGTGGCAGCTTGGGACGTCATGGAACAGGCTGGCATGGGATGTTTATCTGTAGGCCTCTTAGGCCATAATTTGGATCTTGTTGTTTAGACAACTTTAATTTGCTTCCGCTTGTTGTAATGATGGGTCAGTGACCTCTGCTGTGTCATTTGCTATCTTTCTCAATTATATGAGTTGAACTATGATATCTTTGTGTCGTAGAGTCTGTGATGTGCCAGTTCGTTCCACAAGTCTCGGTCTCTTTACTATACATGGAAGCGATGTCTGAGCTTATGGCATGATTGAGGTGTTGTGTGCCGATGATCCATTCCAAGCACACCTGCCAATGAGTTTTGGCCTGGGATTGGAAAACCCAGTAACCCTCAATTGTGTAGCATGACCGGTTACACAACGTTCCACTGTATAGTTCTAGGGTCGGGGCGCTACAAATTGGTATCAGAGCAGGACTGCCTGTAGGAAACCCGTTCTACTGGTCGATGTCGAGTCTAGTGCGTGAAAACTATTTATAACCTAAAAAGGAGTTGTGAAAACCATCTTAGGATTCTTTTTACTCCTTATCCAACTCGCTCTAACTCTGAGTCATCTTACCTCTATTTGATTTAGCGGTTCTTCTGCTCGTCTGGCGATTCAAGAAATTAGGTTTACGGGGTTGGTTCCTACCTTTAGTCTACTGGTTAGGTTGTTTCCGTTTCCAGAAACCGAAGTAAACTCCGTTGTTCTCACCCAATGAAGAAGAAGGCGCAAGACATCCGAAGCCTTGAAAACGTTTCGCACCTAATCGGGTATTCCTCTCTTTGAGTTATGGCCCATGGTCTTGAATCGAAGGTCCCGGATTGTACTAGAACTCTGGTGTAATGATTCATGAGGGTTGTCACCCTTGTGAGCATCATGCTATTGTGAGTCCCGGTGCATGAAGCTGATCTTTAACCCAAGATCGTTTCCGTTGAATCCTGATGGTAATTGTCAAACCTTACGTCAGGTTGGCCATGTCTGAAGTCAATCGTTAATTTGGTGGTTGTAGTCGTAATTGAAATGCGGCAACAAACCTCTTCTCTGTCACGAGCTATAGCTGGATATTCTGTCATGAAACCATCTAGAATAAGATAAGAGTGCTCATCGCGAGTTTCCCAGCTATCTTTGTGATTCTTCCGGTAACACCGATTCCTGAAACCCTTTCGGCACTAGTTGTCGGAAGAGTGCTAACAAGGGCTTCTGCATTATCTTGATATTATTGCTAGCCCGTTTTCTTACTCTTAATCTGTTGTCCGACCTTCATCTGTCAGTTGACAGTCAAGTGTATCGTGCATTGGTGTGTTCCGAAGCATGTTACCCTTGTGGTCCGTCAATACATTCCACATCGGGATGTTAGGAGAAACAAACTCCGGTACCTTGTCCATTTCTCGGCCAGGTCAAAGTATTGTAATCCGCAGAATAAGAGGCTTGTCTAGCTTTTGTTCTGTTCAACCTTGGAGTGTCACACTCTTTTATATCCAGAGGTCGTGCTTAGTCTCATGACTTACCGGATGAAGTGATGCTCTTACCCTTCCTTATCCATCTACCTCCGAGCTACTCGGGCTCGAGATTGTTGAGGATGCATATTGGGGTTCTTAGCAACTGATATTGCTTTGAAATCCAAGGACTGTGATGTCATGCTTAGCATGATTGGTAATCTGATCATCAAGCCGAGTTTGACTGTGCTACCAAGTCCATTTTGTTCAGGTGCACACCTTCGGTCAATAGGTTAGATTCGTGTCGAAACTCTAAAGATCACAGCGTTCGCTTGGAAAAGCAAAATTTCCTCTCGCAAACCAGCTAGTGTCCTGGAGCTTGACGTTGTAATCAATACTTGAGAACCTTACCTCTCGTTAACTGTTGTAACTCCTTCCTCGGACATGTCAAGTCCGAAATATCCGCACGCTTAACCAAATCTGAATCTCAAGCAGAAATGATGGTTGGTGTTCTTAAGAGTATGACATAGGCCTTGTGTAAATCCGGCAAGTTTGTGGTGGTGTTTGCCCTACTTAACTGGAAGGTCTATTGTGATATCCTCTTGCCTTTCGTAAAATCAAACCACTCTCCATGAGGATATTGTGCTACTTGTTCTAGAAGTTGCCCTTACGGTCTCTTCGCAACCTTAAAAGTTCGACCTCCACTTGATGACCTATTGAAGGCTTTTCCGAAGCCTGATAGTGGTATCTAGAACATCGAGGAGAACATTAACGTGGGGTTGCTAAAAAGGTCTCTCGGTCATTCTCCGATCCTCGGCTCGACCTTTGTTTGGTCAAGTGGTTCCTAGTTTTCCCTAATGGCTTATGGTCTTGTGCAAAGTTCATATTTCCAACCCTTGGAGAAAATTTGTCTATCACCTCGAACTATCTTCTGACCTTCTCGTAGGCACGTCATGCTTGCTACCTTACCCTCTGCAACAAGGAAGATCATCGTGGGATCCAGAAGGTCTTTGAAGTTAAGGGTTGTCATGTTTCCCTCCCCTCCCTCTTCCTACTCTAGGAATCTCGGGGCGAGATTCTTGTAAGGGGGATAGAATTGTAACAGCCCAGATTTGGTACCCTAAAATATGGGCCAAATTTTCACTTTTTGCTTTGCATCTCATTTGCATCATAGCATCCCTCATCCATTTTGCTTCACATGAGACAATAAAGGGGCAATAATTGAGAAACCAAATGGATGATGTAAATGGTGAACAAAGTTGCAAAACGAATAAACATATTTGTCCAGGAAGTTCCTGCAACAACAAATATAATTGTTGTCCAATTTAGTGCTTTATCAAAATTCAAATATTTGGGCAAAGTCAAATTTCACCAAACAATTAAATGAATTGGGACTTCAAATTTGAGTTAAACCAATTCCTATTTTTGAACCCAAGTCAAACCTTTCCAAAAATTCCAAATAAAAATATGGTGGGCTTCCTCTTTCTGTTTTAAGCCTCCATGAATATTTTCATAAATTTTGGAAATGCTTTGATGCCTCAATTAATTAGAAAAGGGCCTCTGTTTCAATTAAATAAAGAAAACAGAAAAGGAGAAAAGGTTCCAGGGGGTTTTCCAGAAAAACGTCTTCGTCTTCGTCCATGTAGCGACCGAGCGCCTCACCCCGCCGTCGCCACCGCACCGCACCGCCACTGTCGCCATGCCGCGTCTCCTCGGGGTATAAGAAGCAAGCCGGGGCCGCCCTCTCTCTCTCTCCCGCTCCTTTCCCCCTTGCGAAACCCTAACCCTAACCCTAGCCCTTGCTCTCTACCGCCATGGCCGCCGCCGCCCCCCTTCGCATCGCCGGCGATTGAAGCCGCCTCGGAGCCAGCCGAAGCAGCCGTCGCCTCCGCCTCGCTGAGCTGCACCTTCCCGTGCAAGGAATCGCCGCGGGGTCGCCTGCATCGCCGCCACCGTCCGCCTCTTCCCCGCGGCCGACCGAGCCACCGTGGATCATCCCGTCGCCGTCCGGCCTCCTGGGACTGCGCCACCCGCACCAACGTCCCCAGGGTGAGCTCGCGGTGCTTCCCGTGCCTTCCTCCCTCTCCCTCGCCCTCGGGATCGTCCTCGCGCCGTAGGCCGAGTAGCTCCGCCGCGGACATGGTCGCCGGCGAGCCGTCGGTGACCATATGGTCCAAACGCCGCTTCCCCCCGACTCCCCTCTCCTTCCTCTAGCTAGTGGTGCCGTTCCTCGCGTCCAATTTCGATTAAAATCGACGAAATGGTGATCAACCAGCCGCTGCCTCCCCTGTGACGTCATGCTTGCGTCACCGGTTCATATTTTGAAATTTCAGAAAATTACAGAAAATAGAAAATGCCGTATCTTTTAATTGGTAGATCCAAAAAATTGCAAACAAGGTATCAGAGAGTTTGTAAATTCATAAACTACCTAAATATGTCACTCCCGCATGCAAATGAATTCTTGAATTTGAATTTAAATGTGAAATGCAATTCACCTATTAGTTATCCAAATTTTGGAAATTGCATATCTTTTGAACCATGAATCCAAAAATACAAATAATATGTCAAAATGCTCAGCAATAAAATGTCTATCTGTTAGTACCATTGGTTAATTTAATTTGTCAAAATAAATTGCCTTTAATTGCTGAAGACTAAAATGGCAGAAATAATGTTGAATTTGTTAATTCCATAACTTTAGTTTTACTTGTCCAAAAATTGTGTTCAATAGCTCAAAATGATCAGTGGACAATGGACTACCACTTTGTGCCATTTGAGAGAGTTGGAGAATTAAATTTAGTGCTGTTTACCAAAAGTTACTAAAATGGCAGATTTAAATCATTTGTTAAAAATATCATAACTTGTTAAATATTACTTCAAAAATTGCAAATGATATACCAAAATGACCAGCAAAGCAAATGCTATCTACCTATGTTAATATCACAGCATGCAAATAAATTTTCCTTTGATGTTATTTTCGAATTGGTTAAAATGATTTAAATCGCATAACCGTTTAAATCACCATTTCTTCACCGTTAATCGGAAAAATGCAAACAAGGTACCAAAATGATCAGTGGGTTAATACCTATCTAATAATATCATTTTCATGCATTTAGTACCCATATTTTAGTACTGGACGTTTTGATAAATAACACAAATCACTAAGTTAAAGATGGAGATTTAACCCGTTAATTGTGATATTTAATTTAGGGGTTCCATTTAACTTGTGGGACATGCCCAATACCTTTTCAATGCATAATATGTCCATGTCATCATGATTGTGCATTGCACCTTGTATTCGTGTTATTTATTTCCTTCTTGTGTTGTTTGTGTTCGGTAGATTCTGGAGTCGAGGTTCCACCACAATACCTTGACAACCAGCGCGACCAGTACTACCAGCAAGGCAAGAGCTAACCTAACCTTCTTGGCATATCTCATATTACCCAAGTATTTTATCCACCATATTATTGCATTCGATTCTGGTGACAAGTTTGGTCAATGTATATAATATCCTATCAATTGCATGTTCCCTGAACCATTACTTGTTTCCCCACCTATGAACCATAGATTGAAGTGTTGGCCTGAGATAAATCATATCTGTTGTATGTCATGCTTAGATATGCTTAGCCATGCTTAGTCGAATGCTAGAGTTGTCCGTTGATTGTTTCCATAATTGTGAAGTGAATGGAATGTTCGGACAGTGGTGGAGACTTGTGTTGATAATTAATTGCTAAGAAGGCTGGGATGAGTTGCCATCGGGGATGGTGTTTTGTCTCGTTCTGGCCCCTAGGTGCGAGTTCTTTACCTCTTGAACCAAGACTAGCGTGCTTCCAAAGGTGGGAGTATGGGCTCCTTACTAACCGAATAATTAGTGCGGGCGTATCCAAGGGTCCTCTAGTTTACGCTTTCCATTTGCGAGTGTGTGGCTGAAGATGATGATGATGGTGATGATGATGGTGGTGATAGGAGTGGCGATGGGGCAGGGTGTTGAAATAGGCGCTGAACTTGTCCTGTCGTCACGATGACCCTTGGATAGTCTCATGCTTTGTAAAGGTTTAACCGCGCCTGCCCTGCCGGCTTTCCCCGGAAGAGAGCTAAATGATCAGGCAAGGGGTCGGACGGTACCAATGGTAAAAACAGTACACCCCTGCAGGGTTTAATCTTTTCGAAAAGCCGTGTCCGCGGTTATGGACAACTTGGGAATAGACGATAAGATCATAGATAACCTGAACCTTTAATCAAATGGCAGCTAGAGGTTGCATAATCAACGTGTGATAAAAGGTTCATTTCCTCGAGGGAGATTCGAGGGAGTGCCTTGGTGGAGATAAGTGGAGTTGCTGCATACAGTAGGTTCCCCGTGAACCGAAGAGAAAAGTGTTACCCTCTTATCCCCTTATGAAAACCTTCTGATTAGACGATGCCATGAGTCCTAGTCTTCGGAAGGAAACAAAACCAGCTTTATGCAAAACAACCACTTATATAGCTTTGAAGCCTCCGTCTGCATCGGGCCTATATCGCCCTACTAATTCTTGCGAGTACGTCGTACTCAGCCTTGCTTTGTTGATTATTATTTGTTTCAGAGGAGGACGCCACCGAACTGGAAGGTGGGTTCTATGTTGACTTCGACGAGTAGTCTGGGGTTCCCAGGTGGCAGCTTGGGACGTCATGGAACAGGCTGGCACGGGATGTTTATCTGTAGGCCTCTTAGGCCATAATTTGGATCTTGTTGTTTAGACAACTTTAATTTGCTTCCGCTTGTTGTAATGATGGGTCAGTGACCTCTGCTGTGTCATTTGCTATCTTTCTCAATTATATGAGTTGAACTATGATATCTTTGTGTCGTAGAGTCTGTGATGTGCCAGTTCGTTCCACAAGTCTTGGTCTCTTTACTATACATGGAAGCAATGTCTGAGCTTATGGCATGATTGAGGTGTTGTGTGCCGATGATCCATTCCGAGCACACCTGCCAATGAGTTTTGGCCTAGGATTGGTAAACCCAGTAACCCTCAATTGTGTAGCATGACCGGTTACACAACGTTCCACTGTATAGTTCTGGGGTCGGGGCGCTACAAATTGGTATCAGAGCAGGACTGCCTGTAGGAAACCCGTTCTACTGGTCGATGTCGAGTCTAGTGCGTGAAAACTATTTATAACCTAAAAAGGAGTTGTGAAAACCATCTTAGGATTCTTTTTACTCCTTATCCAACTCGCTCTAACTCTGAGTCATCTTACCTCTATTTGATTTAGCGGTTCTTCTGCTCGTCTGGCGATTCAAGAAATTAGGTTTACGGGGTTGGTTCCTACCTTTAGTCTACTGGTTAGGTTGTTTCCGTTTCCAGAAACCGAAGTAAACTCCGTTGTTCTCACCCAATGAAGAAGAAGGTGCAAGACATCCGAAGCCTTGAAAACATTTCGCACCTAATCGGGTATTCCTCTCTTTGAGTTATGGCCCATGGTCTTGAATCGAAGGTCCCGGATTGTACTAGAACTCTGGTGTAATGATTCATGAGGGTTGTCACCCTTGTGAGCATCATGCTATTGTGAGTCCCGGTGCATGAAGCTGATCTTTAACCCAAGATCTTTTCCGTTGAATCCTGATGGTAATTGTCAAACCTTACGTCAGGTTGGCCATGTCTGAAGTTAATCGTTAATTTGGTGGTTGTAGTCGTAATTGAAATGCGGCAACAAACCTCTTCTCTGTCACGAGCTATAGCTGGATATTCTGTCATGAAACCATATAGATCAAGATAAGAGTGCTCATCGCGAGTTTCCCAGCTATCTTTGTGATTCCTCCGGTAACACCGATTCCTGAAACCCTTTCGGCACTAGTTGTCGGAAGAGTGCTAACAAGGGCTTCTGCATTATCTTGATATTGTTGCTAGCCCGTTTTCTTACTCTTAATCTGTTGTCCGACCTTCATCTGTCAGTTGACAGTCAAGTGTATCGTGCATTGGTGTGTTCCGAAGCATGTTACCCTTGTGGTCCGTCAATACATTCCACATCGGGATGTTAGGAGAAACAAACTCCGGTACCTTGTCCATTTCTCGGCCAGGTCAAAGTATTGTAATCCGCAGAATAAGAGGCTTGTCTAGCTTTTGTTCTGTTCAACCTTGGAGTGTCACACTCTTTTATATCCAGAGGTCGTGCTTAGTCTCATGACTTACCGGATGAAGTGATGCTCTTACCCTTCCTTATCCATCTACCTCCGAGCTACTCGGGCTCGAGATTGTTGAGGATGCATATTGGGGTTCTTAGCAACTGATATTGCTTTGAAATCCAAGGACTGTGATGTCATGCTTAGCATGATTGGTAATCTGATCATCAAGCCGAGTTTGACTGTGCTACCAAGTCCATTTTGTTCAGGTGCACACCTTCGGTCAATAGGTTAGATTCGTGTCGAAACTCTAAAGATCACAGCGTTCGCTTGGAAAAGCAAAATTTCCTCTCGCAAACCAGCTAGTGTCCTGGAGCTTGACGTTGTAATCAATACTTGAGAACCTTACCTCTCGTTAACTGTTGTAACTCCTTCCTCGGACATGTCAAGTCCGAAATATCCGCACGCTTAACCAAATCTGAATCTCAAGCAGAAATGATGGTTGGTGTTCTTAAGAGTATGACATAGGCCTTGTGTAAATCCGGCAAGTTTGTGGTGGTGTTTGCCCTACTTAACTGGAAGGTCTATTGTGATATCCTCTTGCCTTTCGTAAAATCAAACCACTCTCCATGAGGATATTGTGCTACTTGTTCTAGAAGTTGCCCTTACGGTCTCTTCGCAACCTTAAAAGTTCGACCTCCACTTGATGACCTATTGAAGGCTTTTCCGAAGCCTGATAGTGGTATCTAGAACATCGAGGAGAACATTAACGTGGGGTTGCTAAAAAGGTCTCTCGGTCATTCTCCGATCCTCGGCTCGACCTTTGTTTGGTCAAGTGGTTCCTAGTTTTCCCTAATGGCTTATGGTCTTGTGCAAAGTTCATATTTCCAACCCTTGGAGAAAATTTGTCTATCACCTCGAACTATCTTCTGACCTTCTCGTAGGCACGTCATGCTTGCTACCTTACCCTCTGCAACAAGGAAGATCATCGTGGGATCCAGAAGGTCTTTGAAGTTAAGGGTTGTCATGTTTCCCTCCCCTCCCTCTTCCTACTCTAGGAATCTCGGGGCGAGATTCTTGTAAGGGGGATAGAATTGTAACAGCCCAGATTTGGTACCCTAAAATATGGGCCAAATTTTCACTTTTTGCTTTGCATCTCATTTGCATCATAGCATCCCTCATCCATTTTGCTTCACATGAGACAATAAAGGGGCAATAATTGAGAAACCAAATGGATGATGTAAATGGTGAACAAAGTTGCAAAACGAATAAACATATTTGTCCAGGAAGTTCCTGCAACAACAAATATAATTGTTGTCCAATTTAGTGCTTTATCAAAATTCAAATATTTGGGCAAAGTCAAATTTCACCAAACAATTAAATGAATTGGGACTTCAAATTTGAGTTAAACCAATTCCTATTTTTGAACCCAAGTCAAACCTTTCCAAAAATTCCAAATAAAAATATGGTGGGCTTCTTCTTTCTGTTTTAAGCCTCCATGAATATTTTCATAAATTTTGGAAATGCTTTGATGCCTCAATTAATTAGAAAAGGGCCTCTGTTTCAATTAAATAAAGAAAACAGAAAAGGAGAAAAGGTTCCAGGGGGTTTTCCAGAAAAACGTCTTCGTCTTCGTCCCTGTAGCGACCGAGCGCCTCACCCCGCCGTCGCCACCGCACCGCACCGCCACTGTCGCCATGCCGCGTCTCCTCGGGGTATAAGAAGCAAGCCGGGGCCGCCCTCTCTCTCTCTCCCGCTCCTTTCCCCCTTGCGAAACCCTAACCCTAACCCTAGCCCTTGCTCTCTGCCGCCATGGCCGCCGCCGCCCCCCTTCGCATCGCCGGCGATTGAAGCCGCCTCGGAGCCAGCCGAAGCAGCCGTCGCCTCCGCCTCACCGAGCTGCACCTTCCCGTGCAAGGAATCGCCGCGGGGTCGCCTGCATCGCCGCCACCGTCCGCCTCTTCCCCGCGGCCGACCGAGCCGCCGTGGATCATCCCGTCGCCGTCCGGCCTCCTGCGACCGCGCCACCCGCACCAACGTCCCCAGGGTGAGCTCGCGGTGCTTCCCGTGCCTTCCTCCCTCTCCCTCGCCCTCGGGATCGTCCTCACGCCGTAGGCCGAGCAGCTCCGCCGCGGACATGGTCGCCGGCGAGCCGTCGGTGACCATATGGTCCAAACGCCGCTTCCCCCCGACTCCCCTCTCCTTCCTCTAGCTAGTGGTGCCTGTGGGGACCCCGGACTAGCTGTCCGAAATACCCGATTATGGTTCACACAACGATCCCATGATCAGTCTGTCGTTGCCCATAATCCGAATTGGATACCAAAGTTTACATCCATTACAGTACCGCATTAAAGTCTTACATAGTAGGTCACTTGGACCAAGTCTTACATAGGTGCCTTCAAGGGCCAAATCAAAAGCATTCAGCGGAAGCTACGTAGTAGAAGTCCAACGCGTCCTAGCGACGACCGACAGGCAGTTGACTCACGAAGATCCCTAGTTCGCATAGAAGTCTCCATACTCCGCTTCAGCGTAGTTTTCCTCGGGATCTGGCTAAGACAATAGCCAGAGACGAAACCAGTATGAGTACAATTTGTACTCGCAAACTACTCCTCTACTGAGTATGCACCAGTTTTAAGTTGTTCTCTACAGCACTTTTAGTTATTACTCTATCTCTATATCCTTGATGAAAAAGGTAAGAAGAGTTTTACTATTAGAGAGAAGCAAAATTTTATTATTTATCCAAAACTCCTCCTTTTTCCCGACCACGACTCATCATGGTCTCTTTTCCTCCACAACTCATACCACTCCATTTGGTATAGTTGGGAAACATCAGCATCACCTTTGTTTCTTTAAAATTACCTCCTTTTGTAAAACTTTGCACATAGGCCTAGTACAGCCTCCCAACTGTCCATATCCGAGGACTCGGCTATTCGAATAGTTTTTACCCTCTGCAGAGGTAGCACGCTTTTCCCACACCCATCCGGTAGCTCATCGTGTCTGCCACGTCCCGCCATACAAGGTGTATGCGAAGTTGAACCACCGGCCATAGCCTTTCCTTTGCTCATGCTAGTATAGGACCCTGCCCTTACGATTTCACCATTCCTTCAACACCTAGTACAGGATCCCCCGTCGAGGAACCTAGATGTAAGGACTCGCAGTTTTGCCCGGCGAGCACGAAGCCCTTCAATCCCGCACAAGCCAACATATTGCCGGGACCCAGGTCAGGGGTTAGAGTCGCCATGCTCATCCCCTCATGCATAACGGAGTCGTCTCCATCGATGAGGTATCCAGTACTAACACGAGCAAATTATATGACTACGCCCGTTCCCATATTTGGGTAGATGTGGTCGCACAGGTTATCGGCTGGTCGTCATGGTACTAAGACACAATGTGCATTTTTCATAAACAACTCCCTTTTTCACTTCTCCACTTTAACACCGATAACTCGGCATTTCATCATCAACTAGGTACTTCAAAAAGGAGTTTGGAATAAATCATATTTTTCCCATCCTATAATTTTAAGTATCTACTCTACATTCTACATAGGGTGATAAAGCAGTTTTCATATCCTTTGTGAAAAGGCTTTTTCAGAAAAACCAATACCACTACTTTAGGGACTTGCATGTGATTAAATTAGAGGTATGTAAATGCAAGCTCAGCGAAGTAGCTTGCCTTGCTCAACAAAGTGCTCGGGTTCCTGCTGCTCGAAGTAATCTCCTTCCTCGTAGTCTCCGGCAACGTTCGCGTCTAATCGATAAACAAACAATACAAACAACAATCACTAAACTAAACAAGCAAACATCACATCACAATCAAGATAACATCACAATTAGCTACTGAACACACAAGATAACACAATTTGGTTTCAAATTGATTAAATTAACACATATTCATTTGCATCTCAATTATGGCAGAAACTAGGGTTTTATGTTTAATTGCATAACTTGGGTTCTGTTGGTCACAAAAATACAAACTAAAATTCTATAGATAGCCACTGATCTCTAGAAGACAACCTAATTGGATTCAAATCAATTTGAGTTATTAAACTCCCTGTAGAAATGTTTTAATCCAGAATGTTGATTTTCTTGTTTTTGCTACAACTCAAGTTAATTGTATTCAAAAATTAAATCCTTTTAGGGGTGACTAGTATTGCTTAAAGGTGAGCTAACAAAATTGGTTTGACCTCATTTGGATTAGTAGAGTATCAGAAACAAACAAGTTTAGGTTTTATACCTTCTGTGGCATTTTGATTATCATTATTTATTTATTAACCTAAATGGGGTGAAACCACTTTAGTTAGTTAGATAATTTCATAAGATTTCCAGAACATTTTTATTTGCTATTTTTAGATTCCTAGATCTCAAGATATTGAATTTCAAAGTCTAATCAAATTTCTGACAGAGAAATTATCTATCCATTTTAAGGTTATCAATTAGCACATTTGGCATTTTCATTTTAAATCAGGGAATTACTCTTAATGATCATGTCTTGCATCACTGTGAAGATTACATGTTTTATTTGCTACAAGATTTTAGTTTGCCATTTTTAAGCCTCTGGTTCAATAGCAAATTGCATGGGAAGTAGGCTATGATCTGTTATTGCAGTGTTGAGCTAACTGATTAGCTATATTGTCCAATTTAAATCTTTTAGCCAGATTTTAATTCAGGGTTCAAATCACTTGCTCAAGATAGTATGCTATCTATACTAACATGACATGCTAAGAATTACTCCTAAATAAAATTAAGTGAATTGATATCAACAGCTAAAAACAGAAATAAATATCTGTTTCAGAAACTTCTCTGAAACAGATAGGACATAGCTACTTTGTCCATTTATTAGAGGATGCTAAGCTAAATATTTTGGGCATACAAGACTTGCAGATGAATCTATGAATAGAGCTCTTTCCAACCATATAAATTTTGTAAATTTTGGCTCAATAGATTTTTCACAATTTAATTGCAAAGTGAGCTAATCAACTCTGTTAATTCCAGACAGCAAATTTCAGAAACTATCCGAATCGGTAAGCTGCCGTTGGATCAAGATCCAACGGCTCACATTCAAAGCAACGGTGACGACCACAACTTGGCGGCGCCACCGTGCTGCCGGCGGTGGGGCGGTGGCTAGCGGCTCACCTAGGGCTCGGTGGACGGCGGCGACGGCGGGAATCGGCGGCGGAGACTCGTGGACGGCTACGGGCGGAGTTGCGGGTCCTGGGATGCACGGGTTCGTCGGCGACGGCGATGCGGCCTCCACGGATGCAGAGCGGCGACGGCGAGCTCCTGGCGGCGATCCTGTGCACAGATCGACGAGAGCGTGAGCGTGCGGTGGCGGTGGAGTGAGGCAGAGGTGTAGAGGAAGAAAAGAGAGAGAGGGAGTGGCCGCACGGCCACGGATCGGTCGTCGACCTCTTCGGCAGTGGCGGCGCTCCGAGGACGACGCAGGGCGGCAGCGGCTCTCCGGCAGCAATTCCGCCCTCCTGGCGGTGCACGAGAGAGAGAGGAAGGGAGGGGAGTGGACAGTGGCGATGGGGGTGGCGAGGTGTGGTGGAATTGGAGCTCGGGGCGGCTCGGTTTTATAGCCAACGGCCGGTCCATGGTGGACACGGTGCTGGGGCGGGGCAGCGGGCGGCTGAGCGTGTCCGTAGGGCTGGCGCGAGGCCGGCTACGGTGTTGGGCTAGGGAGGGGCACGGTGGATGGCGTGGACGGCGTGCTGGCGAGCTCGAGTGGGGGACGGCCGTGTGCGTGCTCGGGCGGCGCACGGGCACGCACGGGTGGCACGCCTCCGACGGTTTAGGGCTGCTGCTGGGCACGGTGCAAGCGAGAGAGGGGGCAGGAGAGGGGTAGGATGCGGCGTTAGGGCTAGGTGGGCGGTGGGGTGGTCTCCTCCACGGCGCGGCAGGGCGGCATGGCCACAGTGGCCGTGCTCCCTCGGGTGGCGGCGATCAATGCGACGGCCTGGGTTGTTCCCGCGCGAAATTGAGGTGCCAGGCAGGTCCGTGAGGTGGAGAGAGGGGTGGTGGTGCAAGGAATCGACGAACAAACGACCGAATCCACCGATTTGATCTCGGGTTTAAGCATTTGGGGAAGAACAGGGGTGGTGCATGCCACCTGTTCGACCAAATGCCTCAACAGAATTTAAATTTGAATTTTTGAATTTGGTTTCCACATCTTGTCTCATATATATTAATAGTGATTTGTGGTGCCATGATGGTATTTTTTTGATAAGTGCATCATAGCACATTTTGGGGTTTGAGATGATTAAAGAAAGAAATAGAATTTTATAATTTGGAATTTTGAAAATATATTTTGAAGAGGGAAAAGTTATTAGAGCTAAGTGGGAGTGAGCACTATGTCACCCCACTGGTTTTTGATTTAAAAGAAAATATTTATTTCTCATTTAGAGAAATTTTTGTGTGGAACTTGTCCCATTATTTCATGTGGTGGTGTTGTTTTCATTTTTCTTTCTTTTTATTTATACCTTTGCTTAGCAATCACACACATCAAACAACAAAATGCAAGCAAACACACATAAGATAATAAAAATTTTTGTTGGCCCACATTTTTGGAATTAATAATACTTATATTAATTCTGGGATGTTACAAATCCTCCCCCCCTTAAAATAAATCTCGTCCCGAGATTTGCTAGGCTTAGGAACTAAGGAAGTCTGGGAATTCGCGTCTAAGATAATCCTCACGTTCCCAAGTTGCTTCTTCTTCAGAATGGTTAGTCCACTGGACTTTGTAGAACTTGATCGCACGTCTACGGGTAAGACGAACATCTTCTTCGAGAATCTTAAGGGGTCTATCACGATAGGTCAGGTCATTGTTCAGGTCGATGGAGTGGTGATCAATGTGCTTGAAAACATCTGGCTGATCAGGAACTTCAAGACACTTCCGCAGTAGTGAAATGTGGAAGACATCATGAAATTCAGACAGCTCTGGGGGTAACTCTAGCTGATAGGATACTTCTCCTCGGCGGCTAATGATCTTGAAGGGTCCAATATACCTTGGTGCTAACTTTCCTTTGACATGGAAACGTTGCATTCCCTTAAGAGGTGTCACTCGGAGATACACAAAATCTCCGACGTCAAAAGTGAGGTCACGGCGCTTAGGATCGGCATAACTCTTTTGGCGGGATTGGGCAGTTTTGAGACGCTCGCGAATCAGCTGGACTTGCTCTTCGGCTTCACGGAGGGTGTCAGGTCCAAATAATTTCCCTTCTCCGGTGTCGGACCAATTCAGGGGTGTACGACACTTCCTGCCATACAGTGCTTCAAACGGGGCCATTTGCAAACTAGACTGGTAGCTATTGTTGTAGGAGAATTCTGCAAATGGGAGACAATCTTCCCACTTGGAACCATAAGATAGAACACACGCACGAAGCATGTCCTCCAAAATCTGGTTCACTCTCTCGGTTTGGCCATCAGTCTGGGGGTGATAGGCTGTGCTAAAAGTCAGCTTGGTTCCGAGGGTCTCGTGAAGTGCTTTCCAGAATCTCGAGGTGAATTGAGTGCCTCTATCAGACACAATCTTCTTGGGTACTCCATGCAGGCTTACTATTCTGGACATGTATAGGTCTGCTAACTGGGTTCCATTGTAGGTGGTCTTGACCGGAATAAAATGAGCAACTTTGGTCAGTCGGTCAACGACGACCCAGATTGAATCATGACCTCGGTTGGACCTGGGCAGTCCGGTAATGAAGTCCATTCCAATCTCGTCCCATTTCCATTCAGGAATTTGCAAGGGTTGAAGCAATCCAGCGGGTCGCTGATGTTCAGCTTTGACTCGCTGACAGATATCACACTTGGCTACGAATGAACCAATCTCTCGTTTCATTCCATGCCACCAAAATTTCTCACGAAGGTCTTGGTACATTTTGGTTCCTCCAGGGTGGATGGAATAGGGGGTTTCATGGGCTTCTTTCAGGATCAACTCCTTTAGTTCACTATTGTTGGGCACACAAATACGACCATTGAATCTCAACACTCCTTCAGCGTCTTCGGCAAAACCAGGGGCTTTGTCGAGAGACATTTTCTTCTTAATCCCTTCGATACTCTCATGACCTCTCTGGGCTTCTTTGATTTGATCCATTAGGGTTGGGGCTAACTCAATATTGGCGAGATACCCATGGCTAACAAGTTCGAGTCCAAAATCTTCAAATTCCATGAACAAGGTTGGTTGTTCGACTCGAATCAAGGCATTCAGGGTACAGGGCTTGCGACTAAGGGCATCGGCGACAACATTAGCCTTGCCCGGGTGATAATGGATTCCAACATCGTAATCCTTTATCAGCTCCATCCATCTCCTCTGTCGCAGGTTCAACTCTTTCTGGGTAAAGATATACTTCAAACTCTTATGATCTGTATAGATCTCACAGCGATGTCCCACAAGATAGGAACGCCATGTTTTAAGAGCAAAAACAACGGCTGCTAACTCCAGGTCATGGGTTGGGTAATTCTCTTCATGCGGTCGCAACTGTCGAGACAGATACGACACCACCTTGCCTTCTTGCATCAGAACGCAACCAAGTCCAAGACGTGATGCATCGCAATACACATCAAAACTCTTGGTGACGTCTGGCATTACTAGGACTGGGGCTGTGGTTAACTTCTTCTTCAACTCCTGGAAACTATCTTCACACTTCTGGGTCCATTCAAATTTCTGATCCTTCCTCAATAACTGGGTTATGGCTTTGGCTATCCGAGAAAATCCTTCAACGAACTTGCGGTAATAACCCGCTAGTCCGAGAAAGCTACGAATCTCGGTCACATTGGTAGGGGTCTTCCATTCAAGAATGGCTTTGATCTTCTCCGGGTCAACAGAAATTCCTCCGGCAGATATGACATGTCCGAGAAATGCCACCTCCTTAAGCCAAAACTCACACTTGCTAAGCTTGGCATAAAGTTGGTGCTCTCGGAGTGTCTCCAAAACTAGGCGTAGGTGAACAGCATGCTCCTCTTCGGTTTTAGAATAAACAAGAATATCGTCAATGAAGACTACCACGAACTTGTCGAGGTACTCCATGAAGATCTTGTTCATCAGGTTCATGAAATAGGCTGGGGCATTGGTCAGACCAAAGGACATTACGGTGTACTCAAACAATCCGTAACGGGTAGTGAAGGCAGTCTTGGGAATGTCTGATTCTCTGATTTTCAACTGGTGATATCCTGTTCGTAGATCGATCTTTGAAAAGACTCGGGCTCCGTTCATTTGATCGAACAGATCCTCGATCTTGGGAAGAGGATACTTGTTTTTGATGGTCACCTCGTTAAGCTTACGATAATCCACACACAGTCGTGTGGTACCGTCTCTCTTGTCCACAAAAATGATAGGTGATCCCCAAGGTGAAGCGCTTGGGCGAATGAGGCCTTTGCTGAGCATATCAGCCAACTGCTTTTTCAGCTCCACTAATTCTGCCGGATTCATCCGGTAGGGCCTCTGGGATATAGGAGAGGTTCCAGGGATAAGTTCAATCACGAACTCAATATCCCTGTCTGGCGGCATACCAGGCAATTCTTCCGGAAAAACATCTCGGAATAGGTGAACAACACGGATCTCATCAAGGGTGGGTCGAGCTATGCCCTCATGGCATCCTGGTCTGGTTTGGCTGGTCTCAGATACATACTTCACTTCAGCTCCAGTATCAGAAGTGAGGGTAATGGCTCTCCTTGCACAATCAATTCGGCCGTGATACTTGGCTAACCAATCCATTCCAAGGATCACATCTATGCCTTGGGTTCCTAAAATGATTAGGTTGGCTGCAAACCTTTCTCCTCCAATCTCTATGAGGGTTTCAGAACACATCTGGTTGGTTGTGGCTAACAAGCCTGGGGTTTGTATCAACATGGGTTTGGGTAAAAGACTTCCAACTAGACCTCCCTTAACCACGAATCCTTGGGTAACAAACGAATGGGTAGCACCAGAATCAAACAGAACAGTTGCAGGTACTGAGTTGACAAGGAACGTACCCAGCACAACATCTGGCGCCTCCTCAGCTTCCTCAGCATTGATGTGGTGCAGACGGCCCTTGACAACAGCAGCATTTCCACGGGGTGCGGCATTCTTGCCATTCCCATTTCCATTTCCATTTCCATTGCGGTTCTGACCCTGATTCGGTGCAGGCTTCTTGGGATTGGGGCATTCTTTGGAGTAGTGACCTTTGGTGCCGCATTCAAAGCAGACCACATTGGCCTTGAAGTTGTTGGGGTTTCCTCCCGGACGATTGTTGTCATTAGGACGGTTGGGGTTGTTTGGGCGGTTTGGAAAGGTAGGACGTGGGGGTTGAGGTGGCCTATAAGCAGGCTTGGGTGCTGGTGGGAAGGTACGGGGCTTCTGGTTGCTAGAACCTTCTGAAGCAATCATCCTTCTCTTGCGGCCTTCAAACATGGACTTGCGCTTGGTCTCCAGCTGGATAGCCTTGTCCACAAGTGACTCCAGATCAACGAAGTCATGGATCACCAAGGCGCACTGAAGCTCATCATGCAGTCCACTCATGAAGCGCTCAATCTTCTTCTTCTCTGAGTCCACATCATCAGGAGCATACCGAGATAAATCAGTAAACTCATCAAGATAGCCAACCACGTCTTTGCTTCCCTGTCTCAGCTTACGGAACTCATCCTTCTTCCTTTCTATAAGTCCATGAGGAATGTGCTTCTTGCGGAACTTCTCCTGGAACTCAGCCCAATTGATCACATGACCAACCTGCTGGAGAGCCTTGGTAGTGTCCCACCAAGCTCGTGCAGGTCCAGCAAGGTAGTGGGTTGCATACAGAACCTTCTCATTTTCTCCCACTGCGGCAACTTCCAAGTTGTTGTTAATGGTGCGAAGCCAGTCATCGGCCTCTAAAGGGTGAAGTCCCTTGGAATAGGTGGGTGGGTTGGTCTTCTGGAAATCGCTCAAAGTGGACCTCAAGTGTCCATCTTCATTGCCATTGCCATTGCCATTGCCATTGTGGTTGTTCTGGTTGGGGTTCTGGGCATTCGCGGCGAGTTGCTGGAGAACAGCAAGGTGTGCCTGACGCTCCTGGCGAACAGCCTCACGGTCCTCCATGATGATCCTAAGAAGTTGGGCCGGGGTAGGTTCGGGTGGTGGTGGTGGATCATTGCGACTGTGGCTTCCTCCTCGGGTGTCAACCATCCTGAGATTAGACGGGCGTAAGAGTCAAGAACAGACTAAGGATGTGCCTTACTCTAACAGGGTAGAAGAGTAGGATTTTTTTTTTGAATGGTTGGGGTGAGATTCTTTACTACTTATAAGTTTTCGAAAAGATTTTGCAACTTAGAGCACTTCAAAGCACACATCAATATCAAACAAAAGCATCACAATATAGCTCCACACATCATACATAGTTTGCTACAAGCATATGGTTTCATAGGAACCATTACACTACTCAAAAGCGACTACAACTGGGTGGTCCTAATCCCTACGATAACTCGAGAACGACTAAGTGATCCAACTACTGGGGTGGAACACTCGGCACAACGTCGTCGTCAGACTCGAAGGCACGCTCCTCTGGGTCCTCCTCGTCCTCGTCAAGAAGGGGCTCAGTCGGCTCCTCCTCGTCGTCGACGATCTCCTCCTCGTCGTCCTCCTCCTCGTAGTCCAGCTCCTCCAAGTAATCCTCATCATCACTAATGAAGGCGCTGTTCTCCCTGCGGAGATCCTCGCCCTCCTCCTCCATCTCATCGGCTCGACGCTCAAGGTCCTCTATCATCTCGTCCTGCTCCGCCACTCTCTTGCGAAGCTTGGCGATGGTCTTCTTCAGGCGGATCCCCTTCTGGTGAAGGTTGGCCTGGTCCTGCTGCAGGTGCGCAACTCGGTCACGGCTCGCCTTGAGCGCGCTGCGCTCAAAGTGGGACCGGTACCTCAAGCTGCGTAGGTCCTCCTGGGTACGGTAAAGCAAGACCTCCATATCCACAAGGTGCTCACCAAAGGTAGGGTGGCGAACAGTGGAAGTAGGACGTCCCTCGGTGTCACGCCTCCCGTAGAACCTGAAAGGCGAGTTCACTAACTCCTCCTTGTGCTCCTCACAAAGTCGGGCCAGCAGCCTCTGCATGGCACGACACAGTCCATCGTCCCAACTGGCGTCCATCGTGGTGAAGGACAGTGTCCTGGAATGGGGAGACTTGATGTTCCCCCGGACAGACGACTCGATGAGCCAACACAGGTTGTCCTTGTCGTGTGCATCAACCTGCGCTCCTCGGAACTCAGGAGCTGGGCGACCCAGATGTCGCTCAACTTGTACAGGTCCTTCTCGAACATGAGGTTGCCCTTCTCCTTAACTTGCAGAAACTCGGTGAAGTGTAGCGCCATCTACAAGTTTTAAGCCAAATTTTAAGTTAGTTAGGTGACTTAGGCGCAAACTTTAAATGTTTAAGTGAGGCAACAAGTGAGTCCAAATTTTAAATTTTGTGGAATTATGACTATGTAAAATTTTAAGGATGCCGAAAAATTTGTAATATTAGTGAATAGAATTTTGCAAATATGAGAGGGTTGGGAGATAAGAAGTTTTCGAAAATATTTTCACTTCTTTGTTTTAGAAATTACTTTTGTAACTCCTATCTAACGGCCATGCTAACTAAGGTCTCCTATGGTCAAGATGCGCTCTGATACCAACTCTGTGGGGACCCCGGACTAGCTGTCCGAAATACCCGATTATGGTTCACACAACGATCCCATGATCAGTCTGTCGTTGCCCATAATCCGAATTGGATACCAAAGTTTACATCCATTACAGTACCGCATTAAAGTCTTACATATTAGGTCACTTGGACCAAGTCTTACATAGGTGCCTTCAAGGGCCAAATCAAAAGCATTCAGCGGAAGCTACGTAGTAGAAGTCCAACGCGTCCTAGCGACGACCGACAGGCAGTTGACTCACGAAGATCCCTAGTTCGCATAGAAGTCTCCATACTCCGCTTCAGCGTAGTTTTCCTCGGGATCTGGCTAAGACAATAGCCAGAGACGAAACCAGTATGAGTACAATTTGTACTCGCAAACTACTCCTCTACTGAGTATGCACCAGTTTTAAGTTGTTCTCTACAGCACTTTTAGTTATTACTCTATCTCTATATCCTTGATGAAAAAGGTAAGAAGAGTTTTACTATTAGAGAGAAGCAAAATTTTATTATTTATCCAAAACTCCTCCTTTTTCCCGACCACGACTCATCATGGTCTCTTTTCCTCCACAACTCATACCACTCCATTTGGTATAGTTGGGAAACATCAGCACACCTTTGTTTCTTTAAAGTTACCTCCTTTTGTAAAACTTTGCACATAGGCCTAGTACAGCCTCCCAACTGTCCATATCCGAGGACTCGGCTATTCGAATAGTTTTTACCCTCTGCAGAGGTAGCACGCTTTTCCCACACCCATCCGGTAGCTCATCGTGTCTGCCACGTCCCGCCATACAAGGTGTATGCGAAGTTGAACCACCGGCCATAGCCTTTCCTTTGCTCATGCTAGTATAGGACCCTGCCCTTACGATTTCACCATTCCTTCAACACCTAGTACAGGATCCCCCGTCGAGGAACCTAGATGTAAGGACTCGCAGTTTTGCCCGGCGAGCACGAAGCCCTTCAATCCCGCACAAGCCAACATATTGCCGGACCCAGGTCAGGGGTTAGAGTCGCCATGCTCATCCCCTCATGCATAACGGAGTCGTCTCCGTCGATGAGGTATCCAGTACTAACACGAGCAAATTATATGACTACGCCCGTTCCCATATTTGGGTAGATGTGGTCGCACAGGTTATCGGCTGGTCGTCATGGTACTAAGACACAATGTGCATTTTTCATAAACAACTCCCTTTTTCACTTCTCCACTTTAACACCGATAACTCGGCATTTCATCATCAACTAGGTACTTCAAAAAGGAGTTTGGAATAAATCATATTTTTCCCATCCTATAATTTTAAGTATCTACTCTACATTCTACATAGGGTGATAAAGCAGTTTTCATATCCTTTGTGAAAAGGCTTTTTCAGAAAAATCAATACCACTACTTTAGGACTTGCATGTGATTAAATTAGAGGTATGTAAATGCAAGCTCAGCGAAGTAGCTTGCCTTGCTCAACAAAGTGCTCGGGTTCCTGCTGCTCGAAGTAATCTCCTTCCTCGTAGTCTCCGGCAACGTTCGCGTCTAATCGATAAACAAACAATACAAACAACAATCACTAAACTAAACAAGCAAACATCACATCACAATCAAGATAACATCACAATTAGCTACTGAACACACAAGATAACACAATTTGGTTTCAAATTGATTTAATTAACACATATTCATTTGCATCTCAATTATGGCAGAAACTAGGGTTTTATGTTTAATTGCATAACTTGAGTTCTGTTGGTCACAAAAATACAAACTAAAATTCTATAGATAGCTACTGATCTCTAGAAGACAACCTAATTGGATTCAAATCAATTTGAGTTATTAAACTCCCTGTAGAAATGTTTTAATCCAGAATGTTGATTTTCTTGTTTTTGCTACAACTCAAGTTAATTGTATTCAAAAATTAAATCCTTTTAGGGGTGACTAGTATTGCTTAAATGTGAGCTAACAAAATTGGTTTGACCTCATTTGGATTAGTAGAGTATCAGAAACAAACAAGTTTAGGTTTTATACCTTCTGTGGCATTTTGATTATCATTATTTATTTATTAACCTAAATGGGGTGAAACCACTTTAGTTAGTTAGATAATTTCATAAGCTTTCCAGAACATTTTTATTTGCTATTTTTAGATTCCTAGATCTCAAGATATTGAATTTCAAAGTCTAATCAAATTTCTGACAGAGAAGTTTATCTACCCATTTTAAGGTTATCAATTAGCACATTTGGCATTTTCATTTTAAATCAGGGAATTACTCTCAATGATCATGTCTTGCATCACTGTGAAGATTACATGTTTTATTTGCTACAAGATTTTAGCTTGCCATTTTTAAGCCTCTGGTTCAATAGCAAATTGCATGGGAAGTAGGCTATGTTCTGTTATTGCAGTGTTGAGCTAACTGATTAGCTATATTGTCCAATTTAAATCTTTTAGCCAGATTTTAATTCAGGGTTCAAATCACTTGCTCATGATAGTATGCTATCTATACTAACATGAATGCTAAGAATTACTCCTAAATAAAATTAAGTGATTTATATCAACAGCTAAAAACAGAAATAAATATCTGTTTCAGAAACTTCTCTGAAACAGATAGGACATAGCTACTTTGTCCATTTATTAGAGGATGCTAAGCTAATTATTTTGGACATACAAGACTTGCAGATGAATCTATGAATAGAGCTCTTTCCAACCATATAAAGTTTGGTAAATTTTGGCTCAGTAGGATTTTTCACAATTTAATTGCAAAGTGAGCTAATCAACTCTGTAATTCCAGACTTAGCAAATTTCAGAAACTAGCCGAATCGGTAGCTGCCGTTGGATCAAGATCCAACGGCTCACATTCAAAGCACGGGACGACACAAATTTGGCGGCGCCACCGTGCTGCCGGCGGTGGGGCGGTGGCTAGCGGCTCACCTAGGGCTCGGTGGACGGCGGCGACGGCGGAAATCGACGGCGGGACTCGTGGACGGCTACGGGCGGAGTTGTGGGTCCTGGGATGCACGGGTTCGTCGGCGACGGCGATGCGGCCTCCACGGATGCAGAGCGGCGACGGCGAGCTCCTGGCGGCGATCCTGTGCACAGATCGACGAGAGCGTGAGCGTGCGGTGGCGGTGGTGTGAGGCAGAGAAGTAGAGGAAGAAAAGAGAGAGAGGGAGTGGCCGCACGGCCACGGATCGGTCGTCGACCTCTTCGGCAGTGGCGGCGCTCCGAGGACGACGCAGGGCGGCAGCGGCTCTCCGGCAGCAATTCCGCCTCCTGGCGGTGCACGAGAGAGAGAGGAAGGGAGGGGAGTGGACAGTGGCGATGGGGGTGGCGAGGTGTGGTGGAATTGGAGCTCGGGGCGGCTCGGTTTTATAGCCGGCTCCGGCGCACGGTGGACACTGGTGCTGGGGCGGGGCAGCGGGCGGCCGAGCGTGTCCGTAGGGCTGGCGCGAGGCCGGCTACGGTGTTGGGCTAAGGAGGGGCACGGTGGATGGCGTGCTGGGCGAGCTCGAGTGGGGGACGGCCGTGTGCGTGCTCGGGCGGCGCACGGGCACGCACGGGCGGCACGCCTCCGGCGGTTTAGGGCTGCTGCTGGGCACGGTGCAAGCGAGAGAGGGGGCAGGAGAGGGGTAGGATGCGGCGTTAGGGCTAGGTGGGCGGTGGGGTGGTCTCCTCCACGGCGCGGCAGGGCGGCATGGCCACAGTGGCCGTGCTCCCTCGGGTGGCGGCGATCAATGCGACGGCCTGGGTTGTTCCCGCGCGAAATTGAGGTGCTAGGCAGGTCCGTGAGGTGGAGAGGGATGGTGTGGTGCAAGGAATCGACGAACAAACGCACCAATCCGTCGATTTAATCTCGGGTTTAAGCATTTGGGGAAGAACAGGGGTGGTGCATGCCACCTGTTCGACCAAATGCCTCAACAGAATTTAAATTTGAATTTTTGAATTTGGTTTCCACATCTGGTTTCATATATATTAATAGTGATTTGTGGTGCCATGATGGTATTTTTTTGATAAGTGCATCATAGCACATTTTGTGGTTTGAGATGATTAAAGAAAGAAATAGAATTTTATATTTGGAATTTTGAAAATATATTTTGAAGAGGGAAAAGTTATTAGAGCTAAGTGGGAGTGAGCACTATGTCACCCCACTGGTTTTTGATTTAAAAGAAAATATTTATTTCTCATTTAGAGAAATTTTTGTGTGGCACTTGTCCCATTATTTCATGTGGTGGTGTTGTTTTCAATTTTCCTTTCTTTTTATTTATACCTTTGCTTAGCAATCACACACATCAAACAACAAAATGCAAGCAAACACACATAAGATAATAAAAAATTTTGTTGGCCCACATTTTTGGAATTAATAATACTTATATTAATTCTGGGATGTNTGGTTAAATTGAATAAAGAGAGAAATAGAATTTTATATTTTGAATTTTGAAAATATATTTGAAGAGGGAAAAAGTTATTAGAGAAAGTGGGAGTGATCACTATGTCACCCACTGGTTTTTGATTTAAAAGAAAATATTTATTTCTCATTTAGAGAAATTTGTGGGCACTTGTCCCATTATTTCATGTGGTGTGTTGCTTTTATTTCTTTTTTTTTTTTCATACCTTTTGCTTAGCAATCACACACATCAAGCAACAAATATAAGCAAACACACATAAGATAATAAAAAATTGGCCCACATTTTTGGAATTAATAATACTTATATTAATTTGGGTGTTACAAATCCTTCCCCCCTTAAATAAATCTCGTCCCGAGATTTGCTAGGCTTAGGAGCTAAGGAAGTCGGGGAATTCGCGTCTAAGATAATCTCACGTTCCCAAGTGCTTCTTCTCGAATGATTAGTCCACTGGACTTTGTAGAACTTGATCGCACATCTTCGGGTAAGAGAACATCTTCTTCAAGAATTTGAGGGGTCTATCACGATAGGTCAGGTCATTATTCAGGTCGATGGAGTGGTGGTCAATGTGCTTGAAAACATCTGGCTGGTCAGGAACTTCAAGACACTTCCGAAGTAGTGAAATGTGGAAGACATCATGAAATTCAGACAGTTCCGGGGTAACTCTAGCTGATAGGATACTTCTCCTCGACGGCTGATGATCTTGAACGGTCCAATATACCTTGGTGCTAACTTCCCTTGACATGGAAACGTTGCATTCCCTTAAGGGGTGTCACTCGGAGATACACAAAATCTCCGATGTTAAAGGTGAGGTCACGGCGCTTGGGATCAGCGTAACTCTTCTGACGGGATTGGGCAGTTTTGAGACGCTCGCGAATAAGCTGGACTTGTTCTTCGGCTTCACGGAGGGTGTCAGGTCCAAATAATTTCCTTCTCCGGTGTCGGACCAATTTAGGGGCGTACGACACTTCTTGCCATACAATGCTTCAAACGGGGCCATTTGCAGACTAGACTGGTAGCTATTGTTGTAGGAGAACTCTGCAAATGGGAGACAATCTTCCCACTTGGAACCATAAGATAGAACACACGCACGAAGCATGTCCTCCAAAATCTGGTTCACTCTCTCGGTTTGGCCATCAGTCTGAGGGTGATAAGCTGTGCTAAAGGTTAACTTGGTTCCGAGGGTTCGTGAAGTGCTTTCCAGAATCTCGAGGTGAATTGCGTGCCTCTATCAGACACAATCTTCTTGGGTACTCCATGCAGGCTTACTATTCTGGACAATACAGGTCTGCTAACTGGGCTCCATTGATGTGGTCTTACCGGAATAAAATGAGCAACCTTGGTCAGTCGATCAACGATGACCCAGATTGAATCATGGCCTCTGTTGGACCTCGGCAGTCCAGTGATGAAGTCCATTCCAATCTCGTCCCATTTCCATTCAGGAATTTTCAAGGGTTGAAGCAATCCAGGGTCGCTGTGTTCGGCTTTGACTCGCTGACAGATATCACACTTGGCTACGAAAGAACCAATCTCTCGTTTCATTCCATGCCACCAAAATCTCTCACGAAGGTCTTGGTACATTTGGTCCCTCCAGGGTGGATTGAATATGGGGTCTCGTGGGCTTCCTTCAGGATCAACTCCTTTAGTTCACTATCGTGGGCACACAATACGACCATTGAATCTCAACACTCCTTCGGCATCTTCGGCAAAACCAGGGGTTTGTCGAGAGACATCTTCTTCTTAATCCCTTCAATGCTCTCATGACCTTTCTGGGCTTCTTTGATTTGATCCATCAGGGTTGGGGCTAACTCTAGATTGGCGAGATAACCTTGGCTAACAAGCTCGAGTCCAAAATCTTGAACTCCTTAAACAAGGCTGGTTGTTCGGCTTGGATCAAAGCATTCAGGGCACATGGCTTGCGACTAAGGGCATCGGCAACCACATTGGCCTTTCCAGGGTGATAATGGATCCCAATATCATAATCCTGATCAGCTCCATCCATCTCCTTTGTCGCATATTCAACTCCTTTTGGGTGAAAATATACTTCAAGCTCTTATGATCGTATAGATCTCACAGCGATGTCCCACAAGATAGGAACGCCATGTCTTAGAGCAAAAACAACGGCAGCTAACTCCAGGTCATGGGTTGGGTAATTTTCTTCGTGTGGTCGCAACTGTCGAGACAGATACGATACCACCTTGCCCTCTTGCATCAGGACGCAACCAAGTCCCAGGCGTGATGCATCGCAATACACATCAAACTCTTGGTGACGTCCGGCATGACAAGAACTGGGGCTGTGGTTAACTTTTTCTTCAACTCCTGGAAACTCTCTTCACACTTCTGGGTCCATTCAAATTTCTGGTCCTTCCTCAACAGTTGGGTCATGGCTTTGGCTATACGAGAAAATCCTTCAACGAACTTGCGGTAATAACCCGCTAGTCCGAGAAACTGCGGATCTCAGTCACACTGGTGGGGGTCTTCCAGTCAAGTATGGCTTTAATTTTCTCCGGGTCAACAGAAATTCCTCGGCAGAAATGACATGTCCGAGAAATGCAACCTTTTTAAGCCAAAATTCACACTTGCTAAACTTGGCATAAAGTGATGCTCTCTAAGTGTCTCCAAAACTAGGCGTAGGTGGTCAGCAGGCTCTTCTTCGGTCTTGGAGTAAACAAGAATATCGTCGATGGAGACTACCACGAACTTGTCGAGGTACTCCATGAAGATCTTGTTCATCAGGTTCATGAAATAGGCTGGGGCATTGGTCATACCAAAGGACATTACGGTGTACTCAAACAATCCGTAAAGGGTGGTGAAGGCAGTCTTGGGAATGTCTGACTCTCTGATTTTTAACTGGTGATATCCCGACCGTAGGTCGATCTTCGAAAAGACTCGGGCTCCGTTCAATTGATTGAACAGATCCTTGATGTTGGGGAGAGGGTACTTGTTCTTAATGGTCACGTCATTGAGCTTACGATAATCCACACACAGTCGCGTGGTACCGTCTCTCTTGTCCACAAAAATGATAGGTGATCCCCAAGGTGAAGCGCTTGGGCGAATAAGGCCTTTACTGAGCAAATCAGCCAACTGCTTCTTCAACTCCACTAATTCTTCTGGATTTATCCGGTAAGGTCTCTGGGATATAGGAGAGGTTCCTGGGATAAGTTCAATCACGAACTCAATATCCCTGTCTAGCGGCATACCAGGCAATTCCTCCGGGAAGACATCTCGGAAAAGATGAACAACACGGATCTCATCAAGGGTGGGTCAAGCTATGCCCTCATGGCATCCTGGTCTGGTCTGGTTGGTCTCAGATACATACTCCACTTCAGCTCCATCATCTGAGGTGAGAGTAACAGCTCTTCTGGCATAGTCAATTCGGCCATGGAATTTGCTAACCAATTCATTCCAAGAATAACATCTATGCCCTGGGTTCCTAGAACAATCAGGTCAGCTGGAAAATTTTCTCCTTTGATTTCTAGGGAAACGGCTGGAAAAAAACAGTTTGGTCTCTAAGGTGGAGTCCGGGATTTGGATGACCATGGAATTGGATAAGAGGTTCTCGACTAAACCTCCCATGGAAACAAACTCTTTGGTAACAAATGAATGGGTAGCACCAGAATCAAATAGAATAGTTGCAGGCACTGAGTTGACAAGTAACATACCCAACACAACATCTGGCGCTTCCTCAGCTTCCTCAGCATTGATGTGGTGCAGACGGCCCTTGACAACAGCAGCATTTCCACGGGGTGCAGCATTCTTGCCATTCCCATTTCCATTTCCATTCCCATTGCGGTTGTGACCCTGGTTCTATGCAGGCTTCTTGGGATTGGGGCATTCTCTGGAGTAGTGACCTTTGTGCCGCATTCAAAGCAGACAACATTGGCCTTGGGGTTGAAATTGTTGGGGTTTCCTCCTGGACGATTGTTATCATTGGACGGTTGGAGTTGTTTGGGCGGTTTGGATAGGTGTGGCATGGGGGTTGCGGTGGTCGATAAGCTGGCTTGGGTGCTGGTGGAAAAGTGCGAGGCTTCTGGCTGCTAGAACCTTCTGAAGCAATCATCCTTCTCTTGCGACCTTCAAATATTGACTTGCGCTTGGTCTCCAGCTGGATAGCCTTGTCCACAAGTGACTCGAGATCATTGAAGTCATGGATAACCAAGGCACACTGACGCTCATCATGCAGCCCATTCATGAAGCGCTCAATCTTCCTCTTCTCAGTGTCAACATCATCAGGAGCGTACCGAGATAAATCGGTAAAACTCATCAAGATAGCCAACCACATCTTTGCTTCCCTGTCTCAGCTTGCGGAATTCATCCTTCTTCCTCTCAATAAGTCCGCTAGGAATGTGCTTCTTGCGGAACTTCTCCTGGAACTCAGCCCAATTGATCACATAACCAGCTTGCTGGAGAGCCTTGGTAGTGTCCCACCAAGCTCGTGCAGGTCCAGCAAGATAGTGGGTTGCATAAAGAACCTTCTCATTTTGTCCTACAGCGGCAACTTCGAGATTGTTGTTGATGGTGCGAAGCCAGTCATCGGCTTCCAAGGGGTGAAGTCCCTTGGAGTAGGTGGGTGGGTTGGTCTTCTGGAAATCGCTTAGAGTGGATCGCAGGTGTCCATCTCCGTCACCATTGCCATTGCCATTGTTGTTGTGTGGTTGTTTTGGGCATTAGCGGCGAGTTGCTGGAGAACAGCAAGGTGGGCTTGACGCTCTCGGCGAGTGGCCTCGCGGTCCTCCATAATGATCCTAAGAAGTTGGGCCGGGGTAGGTTCAGGTGGTGGTGGTCGTTCATTGCGACCATGGCTTCCTCCTCCTCGTGTGTCAACCATCCTTAGATTAGACGAGCGTAAGAGACAGAAAATAGACTAAGGATGTGCCTTACTCTAACAGGGTAGAAGAGTAGGGTTTCCGAGTTGTTGGGGTAAGAGGTCTTTACTACACAGAAGTTTTCGAAAAGACTTTGCAAATTTTTGATAATTTCACAACACACAACATTAACAAGCAAAAGCATCACAAGCATAGGTTCCACATACCATACATAGGTGCTACAAGCTTATGGTTTCAAAGGAACCATTGCACAACTCCAAAAGCGAATACTACGAGGTTGACCTAACCCTACGATAACTCGGGACGACTAAGTGATCCATCTACTATGGTGGAACACTCGACACAACGTCGTCAGTGTCGGGCTCGAAGACACGCTCCTCTGGGTCCTCCTCGTCCTCGTCAAGAAGGGTCTCGGCCGGCTCCTCCTCCTCGTCGACGTCCTCCTCCTCCTCGTCGTCCTCCTCCTTGTAGTCCATCTCCTCTAAGTAATCCTCATCGTCACTAATGAAGGCGTTGCTCTCCCTGCGAAGATCCTCGCCCTCCTCCTCCATCTCATCGGCTCGGCGCTCAAGGTCCTCAATCATCTCGTCCTGCTCTGCCACTCTCTTGCGAAGCTTGGCGATGGTCTTCTTCAGGCGGATCCCTCTCTGGTGAAGGTCGGCCTTGTCCTGCTGCAGGTGTGCAACGCTGTCACGGCTCGCGTCGAGCACGATGCGCTCAAAGTGAGACCGGTACCTCACGCTGCGTAGGTCCTCCTAGGTACGGTAAAGTAGGACCTCCATGTCCACGAGGTGCTCTCCAAAAGTAGGGTGGCGAACGGTGGAAGTAGGACGTCCCTCGGTATCACGCCTCCCGTAGAACCTGAAAGGCGAGTTGGCTAACTCCTCCTTGTGCTCCTCACAAAGTCGGGCCAGCAGCCTCTGCATGGCACGACACAGTCCGTCGACCCAGCTAGCATCCATGGTGGTGAAAGACAGTGTCCTGGATGGGGAGACTTGATGTTCCCCCGGACAGACGACTCGATGAGCCAACTCAGGTTACCCTGATCATGAACATCGACCTGCGCTCCACGGAACTCAGGAGCTGGGCGACCCAAGATGTCGCTCAACTTGTACAAGTCCTTCTCGAACATAAGGGGTCCCTTCTCCTTAACTTGCATGAAATCGGTGAAGTGTAGCGCCATCTACAATTTTAAGCAAAATTTTAAGTTAGTGAGAGTGTACAATTTTAAGTTTTAGTGAGGCAATAAGTAAGTCAAAATTTTAACTTAATGAATTTATAAGTGCGCAAAATCTTAAGGATACCGGAATTGGTAATATTTAGTGAGAACAAAATTTTGCACATATGAGAGGATTGGGAGATAAGAAATTTTTCGAAAATACTTTACTCTTTTGTTTTAGAAATTAAGCTTTTGTGACTCCTATCTAACGACCATGCTAACTAAGGTCTCCTAAAGTCAAGATGGGCTCTGATACCAACTCTGTGGGTACCCCGGACTAGCTATCCGAAATACCCGATTATGGTTAACACAACGATGCCAAGATCAGTCTGTCGTTGCCCATAATCCGAATTGAATACCAAAGTTTACATCCATTACAATACCGAATTCAAGTCTTACATAATAGGTCATCTAGACCGAGTCTTACATAGGTGCCTTCATGGGCCAAATCAAAAACATTCAGCGGAAGCCACGTAGTAGAAGTCCAACGCATCCTAACGACGACCCGACAGGCAGTTGACTTATGAAGATCCCTAGTTCGCATAGAAGTCGTGATACTCCGCTTCAGCGTAGTTTTCCTCCGGGTCTGGCTAAGACAATAACCAGGGACGAAACCAATATGAGTACAATGGGAATTGTACTCGCAAACTACCCCCGACGTGAGTATGCACCAGTTTTAAGTTGCTTCCTATAGTACTTTTAGTTATTAAGAATATCTCTATATCTTTGTTGAAAAAGGTAAGAATAGACTTTTTACTACCTTTAAGAAAACCATATTGTTATCATTTATCCAAAACTCCTCCTTTTTCCCGACCATTTCACATCATGGTCTAATTACCACCACAACTCATACCACTCCACTTGGTATGGTTGGGCAACACATTTCCACCTTTACTATACTTGCACATTTTAGTAAAACCTTTGCACATGGTCTAAGTACAGCCTCCCAACTGTCCATATCCGAGGACTCGGCTATTCGAATAGTTTTTACCCTCTGGAGAGGTAGCACGCTTTTTCCACACCCATCCGGTAACTCATCGTGTCTGCCACGTCCCGCCATACCAAGTGTATGCGAAGTTGAGCCACTGGCCATAGCCTTTCCTTTGCTCATGCTAGTATAGGACCCTACCGCTACAAATTCACCATTCCTTCGACACCTAGTACAGGATCCCCCGTCGAGGAACCTAGATGTGAGGACTCGTAGTTCTGCCCGGCGAGCGAACCCTTCAATCCCTCAATCCATCAGATTACCGGGACCCAGGTCAGGGGGTAATTTGCAATGACCATCCCCTCATGGAACGAGGTCGTCCTCGTTGTTGAGGCATCCCATACTAATATGAGCAAACTATATGACTACGCCCGTTCCCATATTTGGGTAGATGTGGTCGCACAGGTTATTGGCTGGTCGTCATGGTACTAGGACACAATGTGCACTTTTCATAAACAAACATCATCTTTCACCATTTATCCACTTCCATACCGATAACTCGGCATATCATAGCCAACTAGGTACTTAAAAAGGAGTTTGGAATAAACCATATTTTTTTCCAACCTATAGTCTTAAGGATCTACTCCAAAATCCTACATAGGGTGACAAAATAGTTTTTCATGTCTTGGTAAAAGAAAGCTGTTTTTGAAAACATCACTACATTTGGAATAGTTCATATGATCAAAATTTATGTATATAAATGCAAGCTCAGTGAAGTAGCTTGCCTTGCTCAACAAAGTGCTTGGGTTCTTGCTGCTCGAAATGTTCCCCTTCCTCGTAGACTCCGGCAACGTTCTCATCTAATCGATAATCAAACAAGACAAGCAACAATCACTAAGAATAAACAAGCAAACATCACATCACAATCATCATACACATCACAATCAGCTACTGCTCATACAAAGTAACACAATTTGTCTTCAATATGATTTAATTATCCATTATTTATTTGTGTCACAAATATGGCAGAAACTAGGGTTTCATGTTTAATTGCATAACTTATGTTCTGTTGGTCCCAAAAATATGAACTAAAATTCTATAGATAGCTAATGATGTGTAGAAGACAATACAATTGGATTTAATTCAATTGGAGTTATTAAACTCCCTGCGTAAATGTTTTAATCCAGAGAGTCAATACTCTAGTTTTTGCCACAACTCAAGTTAATATTATCCAAAAATTAAACCCTTTTAGGGGAAACTAGTATTACTTAAATGTGAGCTAACAAGTTGGTTTGACCTTATTTGGATTAACAGAGTATCAGAAACAAACAAGTTTAGATTTTACACCTTCTGTGGTATTTTAATTATCATGATTTATTTATAAATCTAAATGGGGTGAAACCACTTTAGTGAGTTAGATAATTTCATAAGTGTTCCAGAACATTTTCATTTACTAATTTTAGATTCCTAGATCTTGAGATATTGATTTTCAAAGTTTTAACCAATTTTCTGACAGAAGTTTTTATCATTTTAAGTGTTAACAACTAGCTGGTTTGATAATTTCCTACTGACTTAACCACAACACCAAATGGACTCAAACCAGTGGCATTGGGTTCACTAGTTGATGTACTTCTAATAACATTTTAATTTGATATTTTTGGTTAAACCAATCTCTGGGAAACATCTCCCAAAATTGGTACCAATATAACCTTTCTGGGGTTTTCAGTTAAAACTAGCACGTTTGTCATTTTTAGTTTGAATCAGGGAGTTACCCAACATGATCATGGCCTGCATCTATGTGAAGATGGCATGTTGTACTAGCTGCAAGATTTTAGTTTGCTATTTTTAGGCCTCTGGCTAAATAGGAATTTGCATGGGAAGTGGGCTATCTCTGTTATTTCCTGTTTTGAGCTAAATTGATTAGCTATCTTTTCCAATTTAAATCTTTTAGTCAGATTTTATTTTGGGGTTCAAACTACTTGTTCATGATAGTACACTAACCATACTAACATGCTATGCTAAGTATATCTCCCAAATAAAATTAGACAAATTAATATTAACAGAACAAAACAGAACTATAAATTTGTTTCTCAGAAGTTCTCTGGAAACAGAGAGCACATAGCCACCTTGTCCAATTATTCGAGGGTGCTAAATAATTATTTTGGACATAAAAGACTTGCATCTGAATCTATGAATCTAGATCTTTGCAACCATATAAAATTTATAATTTTTGGTGCAGTGGATTTTTCATAATTTGCGTGCAAAGTTAGCTAATCAACTCTGTTTTTCCCAGACTTTGCAGTTTTCAGAAACAGCCGAACCGGTACGCTGCCATTGGATCTAGATCCAACGGCCCACGTTCAAATCACCGGGCGCGACCAAAAATTGGCGGCGCCACTGCGTCGGCGGCACGGTGGTGGACGGAGGCTCACCTATGGGGCTGGGGAGAGGGCGATGAGGGTGGAGAATGGCGGCAGAGACGAGGGGAAGATGATAGGGCGAGTTGCAGGTCCTAGAGTGCTCGGGTTCGTCGGCGGCGATCAGCTCCTCCTCCGCGACAGGGTGCTGTCTCCGGCGAACTCCCGTCGACGTTCCTTGGCACAAGACAGAGAGGGGAGAGGGGCATGTGAGTGCGGTGTCCATGGTGGTGACAATAGAGGGCAGAGAGGGAGAGGGGAGCAATGGCACGATGAGTTCGTGCTCGACGTCCACCTCGGCTTCGGCGGAGAAATTGCAGGGCGGCAGCAGCTTAGCGGCCGCGATTCCGCCCTCCTGGCGGTGCACGGTGAGGGTGGAGTGGAGGGGAGAGACAGTGGCGACGGGGGGGTGGAGTGGTGTGGAGGAATTGAACTCGGGGCGGCTTGCTTAAATAGCCGGGCTCCGGCGCACGGTGGACGGGGTGCAGGGGTGGTGCAGGGGGCGGCCGGGCATGTCCGTAGGGTTGGTGCGAAGTCGTAGGTGCGGCGGGGGTGGTCGATTGGCCCATGGTCGGCCGCGGCACATGGCGTGCTCTGGCACGGGCAAGGCACGCGAGCGGGGGCTCCGGGCTGCCTCGGGCACGTCCAGCGGTAGCAGAGGGGAGTGGTGGAGGGGTAGGGTGCGGCAATTAGGTTAGCTAGGCGGCGGGGTGGTCTCCTCCACAGTGGCGACCGAGCGGCATGGCGACAGGAGCTCTGCTCCCTGGGTGGCGACGATCAATACGACGGCTAGGGTGTTTCCCGCGTGAAATTGAGGTGCTGGGCAGATCCGTGGGATGGAGAGAGGGGGTGAGGTGCAAGGAATCGAAGAACCAACACACGAATCCGTCGATTTGATCTTCAGTTCTTCGGTTTTGGGGAAGAACAGGGTGGTGCTCACCACCTGTTCGACCAAATTCCCCAACCAAATTTAAATTCAAATTTTTTAAATTGGTTTCATACATATTAATATGGATTTTTAGTGCTATGATGGAAATTTTTTGTTAGGTGCATCATAGCACATTTTGTGGTTAGAATTGAATAAAGAGAGAAATAGAATTTTATATTTTGAAATTTTGAAAATATATTTTGAAGAGGGAAATTTATTAGAGAAAAGTGGGAGTGATCACTATGTCACCCCACTGGTTTTTGATTTAAAGGAAAATATTTATTTCTCATTTAGAGAAATTTGTGGAGCTCTTTGTCCCACTATTTCATGTGGTGGTGTTGCTTTTATTTCTTTTCTTTTTCTTCATACTTTTGCTTAGCAATCACACACATCAAGCAACAAAATACAAGCAAACACACATAAGATAATAAAAAAAATTGGCCCACATTTTCGGAATTAATAATTATTTATATTAATTCTGGGGTGTTACAGGACTTTTCAAAACGGCAAGAGGAGGCTTAACCCATCTACTCGTGGCGGTTGACAAATTCACAAAGTGGGTGGAGGCAAAACCCATCAAAAAACTTGACGGAGCTACAGCTACGAAGTTCATCATCGAGATAACAACCCGGTTCGGCATCCCGCACAGCATTATCACTGACAACGGCACAAACTTTGCCGTCGGTGAGCTGTCGAAGTTTTGCAGCCGTTCTAAAATCCGGCTCGATGTGGCATCGGTGGCACATCCGCAATCCAATGGACAGGTAGAACGCACTAACGGCATAATTTTGCAGGGTATTAAGCTGAGGCTTGAAACCCCTTTGCATCGAGCAGCTGGTGCTTGGGTGGATGAATTGCCGGCTGTCCTATGGAGTATTCGTACTACCACAAACAGGTCAACCGGCTTCACTCCTTTCTTCCTTGTTTACGGAGCAGAAGCAGTGCTGCCAACCGACATGATCCACGATTCACCTCGGGTCGTATCCTACGTCGAAGAAGACGCAGAAGAAGCACGTCAAGACGGCTTGGATATCCTCGAAGAAGAAAGAGAGTTAGCTCTCCAACGATCCGCCATCTATCAACAAGATCTGCGTCACTATCAGAGCCGTAGAGTGCGGAATCGCTCTTTTCGAGAAGGCGACTTAGTGCTTCGGCTTGTGCAAAGCCGACAGCACAAGTTATCCCCACCATGGGAAGGACCTTTTGTCATCAGCAAAGCACTGAAGAACGGGTCATACTATCTCCTCGACTTAAGGGATTCAAAGAAAGATCCCAAGAAAAAAGGTCGCAAGAGGAAAAGGCTTGTAGATGATGACTTAGATGAGACGAAACGTCCCTGGAATATTGCTCAGCTACGTCCTTTTTACACTTAGCAAATTCTATTGTAACCTTGTCAATGTGATCATGAAATAAAAATTGGTTTCTCTCATATGAAATTCGAGAATCTGTACCATCCTTTATTTCCCAATGATCTTATTGATGTTTATATGTTTACCTGAAATTGCCTGTGTGGCTAGTTGGTACTCTTTTCTGTTGAATCCGCCTTAAGGTGATGAAAAAACAAAGTTTTGCCAAATAATGTTTGTCTGATAGCTTTTTGCGCCGGGTTGCTTCAAAGTGTTCCGGCACCGAAAGGCGGCACTTGATCTGGGTCTAAACAGATTGGTCATTGTGTACCCTGTTGCTCAGCAAGTTTGCTTCGCAATAGGTTTGCCGGCGCTTAAAGGCTAAGGTGTCAAGGCCAGATTGAACTGAGGCATAAAAATTGCAAATTTGCAAAATAGATAAGTTAAATACGGCAAAAGACAGTTATTTACAAAATATTTCACTGTTCGAGCAGCCATACATCTAAATGTTTACATTTTTCAGGGAAGCCGGCTCGGCTGAGCAAATTCGGCTTAGACAGGTCAGTTCGCCGCCTCGCCCTCATCGTCAGATTGAACGGGAGTTGGTGGGCACGGGACTTCCTTGAAGATGGTGGTCAAAGATACCATCTTGGCGATTTTGCTGGCGTAGCCGGAGACGGAGTGAAGAATCTTCTTTCGCTCCTGGTCGTCAAGCGGGGAGCCGTCCTCCTTCTCAAGCGGGAAGCCGGACGCCACTCGCCAAGGTTCCGCCTCCGGATAGTGCGCCATCATCAAGCCTAGGGCCGTCTTCGCACCTCCGCGAGCGCTGGATCGAAGCCATTCGTCAAAGAACGAGGTTGCCTCGTCCAGCTCAGCCGGCAAATCCGCCATGCTTGCCAAAGGCTCGGGGTTGCCGGGAAAGAATTTCTCGGCAAGCTTTTTTCCCGAAGAAAGTATCTTCGGGATAAGCTCCCCCATCTCCAGGATCCGGTCAAGCCGGGTCTCCGCTGTCAGTTCGTGGCCCAAGCCGGCCGGAGCTGTAAAAGGCGAAGTTAAATTTATAAGCAGGCAGACCCAGACAGCAAAAATGAGTTCTTAAAGTATCAAATTTACTCAGGAGCTGGTTGTCTATAGCCAGCGATTCGTCCAGACGCTTGTCAAGCCGGTCCTGAACATCACGGAGGGCATCTTTGCTTTGTTGCCTCTCCGTCTCCAGGTTTTGCTCGGCTTGAACAAGAGCTTTCTGAGCCGACTCCAGCTCTGTCTTCATCGATTCACTAAGTTTTTTAAGCTCAGTGTTCTCGTTGCAGAGCTGGTCGATGGTTCCCACATTGTCTGCGAACTCCTTGGCCTTGTTGATGGCGTCTGCGACAAACACATTATTAGCAGACATATAAGCCGAAAACAAGAAGTGGAAGGTCTTTTCGGCATTGTTACCCTGATAAGTGACCCGGTCTGCTTCGAACCCGGCGATAATGGCGTCCTTGTTTGCCAGCTCTGCCCTTAGCCGGCGCATCTCCTGATTTCGCAAACCCAAAGAAGTGATTGTTTCAGCGCCAATTTCTCGATGAATCTGCGTATGGAGTTTGCTAAAAGCCTAAAGTTGTATGACAAATTGGCTACATGAAGGCACTCTAATGCTGGGGGGCTAGGTGGATGCATTTAACTCGGACCACTATGTCGGCTATCTTCTCTAATTTAGCCCGGCATAGTGCTCGGGGGCTACTGGGAAAGATATTTACCTGGAAGTGCTCGCGCAGAAGGGACATGCCGGCATCAAAGGACTCAGCATAGTAATTCTGCTGGTCCTCAAGGATCTCTATGACATCAAGTGTGTCATAGGCTTTGTTCTGTTCCGGCTCGTCATCCCGGACGGTGGTTCCTTTTTTTCGAGGCAGTGGAGGGACGCGCATAAACCGGCTCATGAATTCTGGCTTAATATACCCCTCCGCGTCAAAGGCCTCTGCCTTGATTGGAGGGAAGATCGGGGCATCATCAGCCGGAGCTTCAGCCCTTGGTGGGGAAGGAGGTGCTGCCGCCTTTCCTGTCATCTCCGTCCATTGTGTTGGAGGAGTAATCCCGGCTCTCCCTAAGACTGGGCCTGCTGCCAAAGTGCGAGCGCAATCTTCAGCAGGGTTCGGCTTCGGAACCGGAGTGGCAGGAGCTACGGCGGGAGATGTTTTCTTCCGCGTAGCGCATACCTTTGATTTAAGGGCTGGGCCCTTCTTTATCCTGCAGCAATAAAAGGGCAAGTTCAGCAATGCCGGCATAATAACCAAGCAAGGAAAGGACGTTGTTAGTCGACTTACTTCTTGCTGGGGATGTTGAGCCCAGCGAGAGCGTTGTCATCTTCAGACGACTTGGCGCCAATCATGATAGTCTGGCTTTTCCTTTTCCGGCTCTCTGCTTGAGCCGAAGAGAAAGTGATGGGGCGCTGAATCACTTTGCTGGACGACGACGTGCCAGCTGATCCAGTAGCAGAAAGGCCTGGAATCTGAGGAATAAAACAAGTCAGCTTGTGATTATAAAGCCGAAATCCCTACAAAGAATTGAACTTTGTTTCCGACAAAGTACCTTTGGAGGAGGGTTGGATGCCGTGTACATCGGCATCGATTCTTCGTATTGCCGACCCTCATTGGGCCGGGCTTTGATCAGACGGTTGAGGCGCACGTGGTAGAGCTCCTCGTCCATGTCTTTTTCGCTGGTCCTCATCGGATCAGCATTACCAGTGTACTCGCACAAAAGGCGGGTATGGTGCTGGAGAGGCTGGATCCGTCTTTTGACCCAGCATATTATCGTGTCCTCCCCAGTTAGGGGAGGAGAGCCGGAGGTTAACTCCGAGATTTTCGCCTGAATGGTGGCATGGTCCGCTGGCATCTTCGCCGACGGCTTCTTCCAGGATGGCATGGGCGTGCCAGCTATATCTGTGAAGGGGGCGAGGCCCTCCAGCCGGTTTGGCGGTGCCATGTCCTTGCAGTAAAAGAAGGTGGACGCCCATCCCTTTGCCGAATCGACGATTGGCACCTGAGGGTACCAGTCGATATCCCGGCGGCAGTTGAAGCTGATTGAGCCGGCCACCAGCAGCTCCTTGTTCACAGTTTGCCTCTTGACTAAGAAGCATCTCTGGAAGAAGTCTAGCCTAGGTTTTATGCCTAAGTAACCTTCAAAGAGAGCTACGAAGCCGGCAAAGAAAACCTAGGCTAGACTTCTTGGGGTGATGTTGTGGAGTTGGAGGCCGTAGTGCTCGAATATTTCTATCATAAAAGCCGACGGCGGCAAAGAAAAGCCCCTAGAGACATGGGAGGAGAGAAGTACCCGCTCGTCCCGGACTGGGGTTGGATATGGGTCGTCCAAGGCGGATCTCCAAGCCGGCGAAGTAGAGGATGCCGGGGGGATGACGCCATCAGTGGCCATGCTCTGGAGCTCGCCTTCTTCTACAGCAGAGATGGCCCAGTTGTGCGTCGGGTTGCTGGCAGCACCTTTGTTGCTGCCGGCTTCCTCTTCTTCTTCCTCTTCACCGGCACTGGCTCCTTCGGCAGCTGCTTCGGAAGCCGTGGGAGCTGGAGCCGCCGAAGCAGCGGCTTCGGCTGCGGCTTTTGCCAAGGCCACAACATCGCGGCCTGGCGCGGTGGAAGTGACCACCAGAGCTGGGGAGGATGCGGCCACGGCGGCGGATGGCTCGGTGATGGCGGCGGCGGCCGCGGAATGGGAGCCGCCCATCGACGGAGCCGAACCCTGTGGCGTTGCCTCAATCGCTGGCGAGCTTGGAGCGCTTGATGCCATGGAGCAAGGTGAGGAACTGGAGATTGGAGCTCGGAGATTTGGGGAAGAAGGAGCGCTAGGGTTTGCAAATGGTGAGTGACAGCGGCGGAGGCGAGGCGTTTGGGATTTATAGTAGGCGCGCCGAGATCCGCGCAACGGTCACGCGCCGAGATTTTCACCACACGTCGCGGATCTAGCCGTTGTGAGACGTTTGCTCTCCTCCGACTCCTCGATTTTCGCGCAGGAAAAACGGAGTTAGCCCCTACATTCAAAGATGCCCCTCCACTCACTCTGCCGGGTCTGCCAGAGCCGTCATGTCGACGAGCACGTGTCAAAGTGTACTCGAGTGCTATTCCAGCATAGCAAGCCGGCACGTTGGGATCGACAAAAAAGTTCGGCATGTTGTGAAGGATTCTAGGAATGCTCCAAGACTAAGGACGGATGAAGAGTTTCCCGGACGATGATTTGTCGGGAAGATGGAGCCAACCGAACGAGTACTTGAAGCTTTCCGGGGGCTACTGTTGGGGTTATGCCGAACAGGTATCCTCAGATATGAAGCTAAGCCAGAGTACCAGGGTGGCCCATAGTGGTGGTAAGCCGAATTGCGGCTTACCGGGCGGCCCAGTACGATGAAGCGCAGGAGGCCCATCCGGCTAAGGAAGGTTCCAGAAGGAGGCTGGTATTGCGGAAGACTTAGCCCACAAGACAAAACCCAAGCTGGATTAGTTTAGGACTCTGACTTAGTCGGTAGGTTTTCTCCTGTAAGCCCTAGGCCGGACGCCTTTATAAGCCGGCCTACGGGACGCCTTAGGGCACGCTCTCTCGATACAAGCCATCTCGACGATGTAATGCCCGGGGTTTTTCCCCAAATTAGATTTGCCTGTTATTTTATTTTTGCATCAGCATGACATCAGCATCATCGCATCGCATGTTTTTGACAGCAAAAATATATTTTAATAAAACCTATTTTATTTTTCTAAAAATTGTCGGAAAAATATTTTATCGAGAAGGTCGTCTCCGTTTTTGAAAATTAATTGCCAAAATTTAATTTGCAAAATAAAATGTTTTGAGAAATTGCGAGAGAGTAGCCCAACCCTGGCCCAAAGCCCACCTAGCCTCCAAACCCTAATCCTCCCTCTGGCTTTCTTCCTTTCCCACCCCCTGGCTTCCTGCAGCCACCCTCCTCCTTTTTCGTCGTTTCGCAAATCCGCCCCTCCACCTCTTGTTTTCTTTTCTTTTTCCCCTCTCCTCTCTTTCTCTCTCTCCCTTATCCCTTTCTTTTCTTGCTTTTTCTTTTCTTCTTACCTATTTCTCCTTTTCTTCTCCCCGCACGCACGCACCCTCCCCAAGCCGCTCCTCCCCGTCGGTCATGGCCATCCTCCTCCCGACCGGCTCGATCTCGGCCGCCTCTCCCTCTCCTCCCTATCTTCCCCTCCACCGTGCCCCCTGCTTTCTCTCCCCGCCGCGCCCTATCTCTACCGCGGACGAGCTCCACCATGGTCGCCTGCGGCCAGCTCGCCCGCGACTGCCACCTCGTCGGCCGAGGCATAGCCTCCGCCCGGGCCGCTCCTCCTTGCTCTGGCCACCCCCTTCTCTACAAACCCCGGCAAGCGCCCTCCCGCGCGTGCCGCCTCCCGGCCACTCCCGCACGCACCCGACTCCTCCCCCTCTTCGACCTCGCCCTCTGCTCCCCCGCCTCTTCGTTCCCGAGCCGAGCTCCTCCGCGTCGCCCCGTCCTTGACCGGCACCTCCTCGACGCCCTGCCTCCCGTCCTCGACCGGTCGCGCCTCTTCCCGTGGAGCTCCTCGTCGCGCTGGAGCCCTCCCCCTTCTCCGTCTCCCTAGCTCTGGTCGCCGCCGACGCCATGCTGCTCCGCGTCTCCCTCGTGCCTCCTGCTCCGGCCGGCGAGCCTGTGCGCCGCTTGTCGTTGCCTCCCTCCCCTGCTGTCGCGCCTTAGCCGGCCTCCTCTCCCCCCAGCTCGCGGACGTGCCACCGTGCCCGCTTCCTCGGCCGAGCGCTTGTTCTACGTCCCTGTGTAGTGTGCGTGCTGCTACTGCTGTCATTCCCCGTTTTGCCTCCGTGTCTTCCTGAAGCCGTGTTCCCCGGTGACCCGTATCCGTGACCCGTTGTGTTTCCCCGACGACTGTTGTCGCGCTGCTGTCCCCGTGTCCGTGCCGTGCTTTCCCGGTGCGGTTCCCCGACGTTCCCGTCCCCGACGCCCGTTACCCATTGTGAAGCTTTTTCCTGATGTTTCCCGGTCGTGTCCGTGCCTCTGTTGCCATGTCTCCGCATTCCCGATCCCCGACGCAAGTTCTCCGTTCCCGATGCCCTTTCCCCGTCTCCGTTTCCATTCCCGACGGATGTCCGCTCTCCGACGGTCGTTTCCGTCCCGTGTCCGTGTTTCCCGATGCCGTGTCCCATTTTCCCGACGATTTCCCGTTTCCATTCCCGATGTCGGTTCCCGGTAGTTCCCGTCGTGAAGTCTTTCCCGACGCCAAGTTCTTCGTTTCCCCGTCGTGAAGCACCGTGAAGACCGAGTACCCCGATGCCGTGAACCCCGACGACCCTAGAGCCCGGAACGCCAAGGTCTGCAACGACGACGACCCGAATGCGACTACCTCCCCGACGACGACTACCTCGACTACTTCAACCAGAACGACTACTTCCCCGACGTCGACTACCTCGACTCCGGATGATCGACTACGACGACTACGACGACTACTTCGACTACTTCGATACTTCGACTACAACCCGAAGACGGTGGCTTCCGAATCCGAAGATCCTCGAATCCGATGTGTGACCCCAACCCTAACCCTATACCATATATATCCGTATCTTATAAAATCATGCATCCTTAATTAACATCGCACCTTTCCTCCATTTAGTCGAATTAATCCAACTTAATTATGGGATTTGTCCGGTGCATCTATATTTTGCACCGATCCCATTTAAAATGCTTTGCCATGTGTTATGGAATAAAATTGGACAACAATTAAATTGTCATGCATCATGTCATCAACATGCTGATTCTTTTGCCATAGAAGTAAAATGCATCTTTTCATTGCCCAGTGTTCGTTGCTTCTTCGGGATAGGTCGATGAGTTGATGTGAGCAACGACAGGTTCTGCTACCTCTACCGGATTGCAGGCAAGTGATACTCCCTTGCTATCTTTGCTCGTTTTCTGTCTCTCACTCGTCCTATCTTTTGTTCCTTGCTAGCCTTATGTATCGATGCTTGTGTCTCGATCCTATATGCATGTTTACCTTGCAGCCATGACATAGCCACACCCCCACATCCTATTACATGTTGTTTGTTTATCTTGTTAGCCTTGCGAGTCGTAGTGCATGATTAGGTGCTTTGCTTGAGTCCTGTTCTCTTTGTCTAGTCTTGTTCTTATCATGATAGCTAGGCTCAACTAAAATGGTAATCTTTAATTTCTGTTGCGATGGGAATAACTTAATAAAGATAAGGCACCGGCGGAAGGCCAATCGTGGTGATTTGTTCTGCTAGTGTCGCCTAGGACCCGAGTTCTTTTCCGCTGATCCAAGACTGAGCGCACTAACCACATGTGGGAGTTCTATGGGCCTCCCCGCAATCTATTACCGGATCCTCAAACTTGTCCAGGATGCCACAAGTAGTTCGGGTGTTTCTACGGTTACAAGCGTGGATGATATGGTAAGATGGATACGTGGTTACTTACGGTAGGGCTTGCGGTATGATGCGAAGTGACCAACTCATGGTAGTTTGTGTCACCTAGCTGTAGAAGCAAACGGTTAGGCCCACCTCGAAGCTTCGGCCGGACTCTCAAGGTGGATCAGTCCTAGCTAGGTGGCTCCCTGGACTTGTTTGTATTGAAGGGAAGTATTGCGTCGAAACCTCCACCGGTACAGCTCTAAGCGAGAGTTTCGATGCGTGTGGGTTCATTGGTGCATCCCTGCAGGGTGAAATCTTTTCGAAAAGCCGTGTCCACGGTTATGGACGACTTGGTGAAATGCGCTGGCTAAAAAGATCATAGACAACTTGCACCTTATAATGATAATAACTTGACTAGTAAAATAGATTACATGAATAATAACCGGATTAAAACTTGTCAACCGTGTGAGTGCCCGGACTTCTTCCTCATGGGCTGAGGATACGAGGGAGTCGTTTCAGGGCGGGTTTGTTTGGTGTGTAGTATAGATGGCTCCTTATGCGCTCTCTTACCTCCTCTCTGATAGACGAATGTTGTAGTGTGTCTCTATAAGTTATTAGTGCTGCTTGCCGCCTCAAACGCTAACCCTCTTCACCCGAAACTCCAGCTTTGATATCTTGTGAGTATTACTTGCTAGTACTGTTTTATAGTACTGACCCCTTCGGGGCTGCTATTCCAATGCAGTCAACAGGTTTGAAGTCTGACGACGTTAGCTTGGGAATCCCTCCGGCTTGGCCTTGGCAGGGATATGGTGCCTTTGCTTATCTTCAGGACTCTTAGTCCAATTTGAATCTTGTCCGTAGCCGGACGCTACCTGCTTCCGTTGTTATTTGGATCTTTGTATTGTATCTTGGTTCTTGACTCTGTGAGTCGTTGCTGTATATATGTTCTTTTGTGGGTTCCATCGAGAACTGTTATAATGTTATCACAATTCCACCCGCATAACGTGTGTGTTGCGACGTGCACGTTATGCCTGGTGGGCGTCCTTTAGGATCGTTATTATGCGGATTTGGCTGGAACGCTAAAATCTGCATAGTACCGATCTTGGGGCGTTACAAAGTGGTATCAGATCTCTGGTTTTCGATACCCCTCGGTCCAGTTAGCCTGTAGGATACCCTAGCTAATGGTCGTTGTTGTAGAGTGTCCAAACTATTTTACAAAATAATATTTGAAAAGATCTCAATAGGAATTCTTGTTTACTCCTTACCTCTATTCTTTTTCCCTCTTACCTTTGTATGATTTAAGTCTTCTCCCTTATCTATCTTCTGAGTCATAGCATCTTCGTGGGTGGACGATCTATACCTTTTATCCTAATAGGTTCGTTCTTCGGAAGGATCTCGACAGACGGTCATCGTCATCAGTGTGAGCAAGAACCTCTTGTTAGTGGTGTCGAGAAGATCAACATGGCATGGAAAGATTCGATAGTTTGCCTTGCTCTTCTTCTCCCCTACGGTAGCGTGGATCTCGGGGCGAGATCCCTTGTTAGTGGTGTCGATTGTAATGCCCGGGGTTTTTCCCCAAATAAGATTTGCCTGTTATTTTATTTTTGCATCAGCATGACATCAGCATCATCGCATCGCATGTTTTTGACCGCAAAAATATATTTTAATAATACCTATTTTATTTTTCTAAAATTGTCGGAAAAATATTTTATCGAGACAGTCGTCTCCGTTTTTGAAAATTAATTGCCAAAATTTAATTTGCAAAATAAAATGTTTTGAGAAATTGCGAGAGAGTAGCCCAACCCTGGCCCAAAGCCCACCTAGCCTCCAAACCCTAATCCTCCCTCTGGCTTTCTTCCTTTCCCACCCCCTGGCTTCCTGCAGCCACCCTCCTCCTTTTTCGTCGTTTCGCAAATCCGCCCCTCCACCTCTTGTTTTCTTTTCTTTTTCCCCTCTCCTCTCTTTCTCTCTCTCCCTTATCCCTTTCTTTTCTTGCTTTTTCTTTTCTTCTTACCTATTTCTCCTTTTCTTCTCCCCGCACGCACGCACCCTCCCCAAGCCGCTCCTCCCCATCGGTCCTGGCCATCCTCCTCCCGACTGGCACGATCTCGGCCACCTCTCCCTCTCCTCCCTATCTTCCCCTCCACCGTGCCCCCTGCTTCCTCTCCCCGCCGCGCCCTATCTCTACCGCGAACGAGCTCCACCATGGTCGCCTGCGGCCAGCTCGCCCGCGACTGCCACCTCGTCGGCCGAGGCATAGCCTCCGCCCGGGCCGCTCCTCCTTGCTCTGGCCACCCCCTTCTCTACAAACCCCGGCAAGCGCCCTCCCGCGCGCGCCGCCTCCCGGCCACTCCCGCTCGCGCCCGACTCCTCCCCCTCTTCGACCTCGCCCTCTGCTCCCGCGCCTCTTCGTTCCCGAGCCGAGCTCCTCCGCGTCGCCCCGTCCTTGACCGGCACCTCCTCGACGCCCTGCCACCCGTCCTCGACCGGTCGCGCCTCTTCCGTGGAGCTCCTCGTCGCGCTAGAGCCCTCCCCCTTCTCCGTCTCCCTAGCTCTGGTCGCCGCCGACGCCATGCTGCTCCGCGTCTCCCTCGTGCCTCCTGCTCCGGCCGGCGAGCCTATGCGCCGCTCGTCATTGCCTCCCTCCCCTGTCGTCGCGCCTTAGCCGGCCTCCTCTCCCCCCAGCTCGCGGACGTGCCGCCGTGCCCGCTTCCTCGGCCGAGCGCTTGTTCTATGTCCCTGTGTAGTGTGCGTGCTGCTACTGCTGTCATTCCCCGTTTTGCCTCCGTGTCTTCCTGAAGCCGTGTTCCCCGGTGACCCGTATCCGTGACCCGTTGTGTTTCCCCGACGACTGTTGTCGCGCTGCTGTCCCCGTGTCCGTGCCGTGCTTTCCCGGTGCGGTTCCCCGACGTTCCCGTCCCCGACGCCCGTTACCCATTGTGAAGCCTTTTCCTGATGTTTCCCGGTCGTGTCCGTGCCTCTGTTGCCATGTCTCCGCTTTCCCGATCCCCGACGCAAGCTCTCCGTTCCCGGTACACTTTCCGTCTCCGTCTCTGTTTTCGTTCCCTACGGATGTCCGCTCTCCGACGGTCATTTCCGTCCCGTGTCCGTGTTTCCCGATGCCGTGTCCCATTTTCCCGACGATTTCCCGTTTCCATTCCCGATGCCGGTTCCCGGTAGTTCCCGTCGTGAAGTCTTTCCCGACGCCAAGTTCTTCGTTTCCCCGTCGTGAAGCACCGTGAAGACCGAGTACCCCGATGCCGTGAACCCCGACGACCCTAGAGCCCGGAACGCCAAGGTCTGCAACGACGACGACCCGAATGCGACTACCTCCCCGACGACGACTACCTCGACTACTTCAACCAGAACGACTACTTCCCCGACGTCGACTACCTCGACTACTTCGACTCCGGATGAACGACTACCTCGACTCCGGATGATCGACTACTTCGACTATGACGACTACTTCGACTACTTCGATACTTCGACTACAACCCGAAGACGGTGGCTTCCGAATCCGAAGATCCCCGAATCCGATGTGTGACCCCAACCCTAACCCTATACCATATATCCGTATCTTATAAAATCATGCATCCTTAATTAACATCGCACCTTTCCTCCATTTAGTCGAATCAATCCAACTTAATTATGGGATTTGTCCGGTGCATCTATATTGTGCACCGATTCCCATTTAAAATGCTTTTGCCATGTGTTAGGGAATAAAATTGGACAACAATTAAATTGTCATGCATCATGTCATCAACATGCTGATTCTTTTGCCATAGAAGTAAAATGCATCTTTTCATTGCCCAGTGTTCGTTGCTTCTTCGGGATAGGCCGATGAGTTGATGTGAGCAACGACAGGTTCTGCTACCTCTACCGGATTGCAGGCAAGTGATACTCCCTTGCTATCTTTGCTTGTTTTCTGTCTCTCACTCGTCCTATCTTTTGTTCCTTGCTAGCCTTATGTATCGATGCTTGTGTCTCGATCCTATATGCATGTTTACCTTGCAGCCATGATATAGCCACACCCCCACATCCTATTACCTGTTGTTTGTTTATCTCTTTAGCCTTGCGAGTCCTAGTGCATGCTTAGGTGCCTTGCTTGAGTCCTGTTCTCTTTGTCTAGTCTTGTTAACATGATAGCTAGGCTCAACTAAAATGGTAATCTTTAATTTCTGTTGCGATGGGAATAACTTAATAAAGATAAGGCACCGGCGGAAGGCCAATCGTGGTGATTTGTTCTGCTAGTGTCGCCTAGGACCCGAGTTCTTTTCCGCTGATCCAAGACTGAGCGCACTAACCACATGTGGGAGTTCTATGGGCCTCCCTGCAATCTATTACCGGATTCTCAAACTTGTCCAGGATGCCACAAGTAGTTCGGGTGTTTCTACGGTTACAAGCGCGGATGATATGGTAAGATGGATACGTGGTTACTTACGGTAGGGCTTGCGGTATGATGCGAAGTGACCAACTCATGGTAGTTTGTGTCACCTAGCCATAGACGCAAACGGTTAGGCCCACCTCGAAGCTTCGGCCAGACTCTCAAGGTGGATCAGTCCTAGCTAGGTGGCTCCCTGGACTTGTTTGTATTGAAGGGAAGTATTGCGTCGAAACCTCCACCGGTACACCTCTAAGCGAGAGTTTCGATGCGTGTGGGTTCATTGGTGCATCCCTGCAGGGTGAAATCTTTTCGGAAAGCCGTGTCCGCGGTTATGGACGACTTGGTGAAATGCGCTGGCTAAAAAGATCATAGACAACTTGCACCTTATAATGATAATAACTTGACTAGTAAAATAGATTACATGAATAATAACCGGATTAAAACTTGTCAACCGTGTGAGTGCCCGGACTTCTTCCTCGTGGGCTGAGGATACGAGGGAGTCGTTTCAGGGCGGGTTTGTTTGGTGTGTAGTATAGATGGCTCCTTATGCGCTCTCTTACCTCCTCTCTGATAGACGAATGTTGTAGTGTGTCTCTATAAGTTATTAGTGCTGCTTGCCGCCTCAAATGCTAACCCTCTTCACCCGGAACTCCAGCTTTGATATCTTGTGAGTATTACTTGCTAGTACTGTTTTATAGTACTGACCCCTTCGGGGCTGCTATTCCAATGCAGTCAACAGGTTTGAAGTCTGACGACGTTAGCTTGGGAATCCCTCCGGCTTGGCCTGGGCAGGGATATGGTGCCTTTGCTTATCTTCAGGACTCTTAGTCCAATTTGTATCTTGTCCGTAGCCGGACGCTACCCGCTTCCGTTGTTATTTGGATCTTTGTATTGTATCTTGGTTCTTGACTCTGTGAGTCGTTGCTGTATATATGTTCTTTTGTGGGTTCCATCGAGAACTGTTGTAATGTTATCACAATTCCACCCGCATAACGTGTGTGTTGCGACCTGCACGTTATGCCTGGTGGGTGTCCTTTAGGATCGTTATTATGCGGATTTGGCTGGAACGCTAAAATCTGCATAGTACCGATCTTGGGGCGTTACAGACGAGAACCTCTATCTCGGCGAGATATCACTGTAACTCGGCAATATTGCCTATATAGTGATTTATAGCAGCACGTAGGATCACGCCACCGTCGTGTGATCCGAAGCTGGGTAAAACCTGTCACTACTAGGAAACTAGCTATAGGTGGAAGGTTATTCTGTGGCGCACCATAGTGGCCGTGCGCCACAGAAAATATTCTGTGGCGCACTGTTGGCGGTGCACCACAGAATACCACCCCTTTCTGTGGCGCAGTTCCAGCGCATGCGCCACTGAATTACAACTTTCTGTGGCGCACCAGTGCCCATGCGCCACAGAAAATTTGTGGGCCCCACCACCAACGGATGGATTGCATCCGACCCCTCCTTTTCTATGGCGCATGGACCCACATGCGCCACAGAAATGAAACTTTCTGTGGCGCATCCAACTCCATGCGCCACAGAAAGTTACATTTCTGTGGCGCATGTTGATCCATGCGCCACAGAATTCCAGCACTTAGGCATTTTGCTGGGCTCTCCCGGCCTTATCTTCCCTTCTCCTTCCTTTCGCCCCCAACACACCCGCCGCACCACCACCGCCCCAACTCGCTGCCACCGGCCGCCCCCACGGCACCTCGACCCCCACGAGGAGCACCTCCACCGCGCCCACCGGCCTGCCACCTCGACGCCGCCGCCACCGCCGCCCTCCACACGCCGCCTTCTCCATCCCATCCCCGAGGTGCTGCTCCTCTCCATCCCCTCCCTGAGGTGCTGCTCATCTTCCATCCCTTCCACGGTCGGCCGTCCTTGCGCCCCGCTTCCGCCGTCCCCGCGCCTAGTAAGGCCCCTCCCCTCCTCCTCCCCCTCCTCTCCCTGCGGTGAGCACCGACCCTCCCCTTCTCTTCCTCCTTTGGCTCCTTGCCATTTCTTCCTGCTCCTCCATCCTCTCCCTTGCAAGCAAGGTGTTTGTGAAAATTCCACAAAGGAAAATTTAGGTTTAGCTAATGTTTTAGGTTAATTTTAGCTACTGTTTTTGTGGTCAAATTAATAGTTAGTTAGTTTTAGCTACTGTTTTAGATTAGTTAGTTAGTTTTAGCTACTATTTTAGATTAGTTAGTTAGTTTTAGGTTAGTTTTACCTACTTCTTTAGCTACTGTTTTAGATTAGTTAGTTAGTTTTTTGATTATTTAGGTTTATCCACTGTTTTAGATTTGTTAGTTAGTTTTAGCTACTGTTTTGTGGTCAAATTAATAGTTAGTGTAGGTTAGTTAAAATTAGGTTAGTTTTGTGGTTAAATTAATTAGTTGTGGTTGTTTGTGCTCCGACCATCGTGTCGTGGAGATGTCGGCCGCTGTAGATTTTTTGTGAAATGATTGCAGGTACCCCGAGAGGCCCTTGAGATTGCCGGAATGTCGATTAACTTTCATTCCGGCAAATTCGGGTACTCTCCATATATCCTTTTTTAGCAAAGGTCATGCTGAAATTTTTCGTAAATTTTGGCATGACTTTGTTAAAAAAGGGACATATGGGGTATCTTTATTGTGTTCATATTTCACAGTGGTGTTATCTTTATTGTGTTATGCATGCTTTATTTTTGTTTTGTCTTTTTTTCTAAAGCCGATGATTAAAATGTTGTGTGGCACACTATTTTAATCAGGTAGGTGCTAGCGGACCTTGTGATATGCACAAATAAACATCTTGTGCATACTTTTACTTGGTCCGCTTGCCCCGTACCTGATCAATGTGTGTCCAATCTAAATATGAGGCACAAATCCAAATTATTTTTCTTCCAAAGCCGATGATTAAAATGTTGTGACACTAGGCATTTTAGCCTCCCTGCAGCGAACGGCACACAACGAGCGTCTACCTTTGTCACCGAACCCAATGGCTGGATTTAGCCTACCTGCTGGCATGTTCCCTGGCATTATTGTGTTGTCTTTGTTCACCGGCCAGCCATTGGATCCACCTCCTGTAGGTCGGTGAATAAAGACAATACAACGATGCTGTTGGAAACACAAGCCCTCAGGTAGGTTGAATCCAGCCACTGGATTTGGGTGACACAATGATGAATTGCCGAGGATCCTGCAGGTCTACTTGTGTGTCCGACCTAAGTATGAGGCGCAAATTTAAGTCATTTTTATTTTGTTTTGTCTTTTTCTTTCTAAGCCGATGATTAAAATGTTGTGACACTCTATGATTCAGGGAGGAGCTAGTGAACCTTGTGATATGCACAAATAAACATTTTGTGCATCCTACGTGGTTCACTTGCTCCGTCTCTGAAATGTGTGTCCAATCTATGTATGAGGCATAAACTCGAATCTTTTTGTTTCTTCTCTATGAATTGAGAAAGCCGATGATTTAAACTATGCCACGGTAAAGGCAAGGAGAGTGTCTACAATGCCTTGTAGTATATACAATTGGAGTGTTTGTATTAATACATGGTCTTGTAGACACTCTTTTTGCCTTGTTTTGCACGGCAATGATATATGAGGCTTTCCATTGTTAACTTCTCGCATTTCGTAAATTTTAATATTACTTTTGTAACAAATTTTGACTTAAGCATTTTTTACTTAGGTGTTCTCGGTGACGATGTCCATGTTGGACCAGAGGGGCGATGTGCGGGACTGGGCTCCATCGGGCTGGCACTGGGAGGTGCTACCTTCCGGGACGCGCAGCTTGGTGAGGAATCCGGGTGACGTCGTCGACCCTGATCTTCTGTGGTGGCAGTCGCATGGGCCACGCTCGGTGCAGAGGGAGTCGTCCCCCGAGGAGGAGGTACGTCGCCGTATTAGGGAGGAGGACGAGCACGTCCGTCGATACATGTATCTGCTGGTTAGACAGTATGACGGTAGGTGGTCGTTTCTTCAGAGGGTTCCTGCTCACGTGAGCTATGACCCTGTGAGGGTTCCTTCTCTTTTGATGCGTAGCGCCGCCGTCGACTCGGTACAGGTCGATGAATCAGAAGGTTCATGTTGAAATTAGCTAAGCTTCATGTATTAGCTACTGGATATGTAATAATATGATCGATGAACTATGATTGGAAATTGTGTATTTGTACTGGTTTATCAAATATTTCTCTCTATATAATATTGGAATATGAATTTCCTGTAATGTGATATATCTGTATTTTCTATAATATACTAGTTTTTTTTCCTGTAATGATATATCTGTATTTTCTATATTATACCAGTATTTGTACGCAGCAGAAAAATGAAAATACGTATGATATATTCTGTGGCGCACCGTTCGTGGTTTCTGTGGCGCATGCATTTCTGTGGCGCACGGGCAACATATGCGCCACAGAAATATTTCTGTGGCGCACCCAGGAAGGTGCGCCACAGAAATATATTTTAGTGGTGAGACTTCTGTGGCGCATCCTTCTATTTCTCAGATGCGCCACAGAAAGGTTTAAAAGGTGCGCCACTACTAGGCTGTTTCCTAGTAGTGTGTGTCTATCCCTAAGCTGGAATCCCCACTTCTCCAAAACCCCTCGTTCTACCTAGCTCGATGGCACCCCTGCCGGGGCTAGATTCGACAATACCACGACAGTGGGTACTTTTTTATCTGAAATAAAATAAATAATGATGTCAACTACAATTTAAAATACTACACAATGAACTGAAAGTAGAATGAATCAATAATGTGAAGGGAATACACAAACCTGAACTAGTTTGCTCCTTAGCATCCGGGATGCATGCAACCTCCATCTACACCTATCATATGGACAGTGGACTGTGAACCTTTTTGGCTCACTCTTCTCAACCACATATTCATTTTCACTCAGAATGCAATATGTAGTCACTGCATTCCGACAGTCCACCATTGATTGGAATACGGTGCCAACAGTAAGCTGCGGAGCTTCCCTGTTCCACTCAATTGTTGGCATGTCCTCACCATCGGATTCATCTTCAACTAAGCTATCATTGTTCTCCTCCCTCTCTTCATCATCAGTGTCATCAAATCGAGCACGACTAACGGGCTCCTCCGAATATTCATCTTGCATATCTTGTTTACTAACTGTATCTACCAGTTTAGGGTACATCATCTCATCCTCATCATCAAGTCGAGGCACTTCCTCGTCAGGCTCTGCATCTTCTTCTACAGCGGGTGCAGAAGCGAGAGGAGAAGCGGCAGCACTACTGGCACCAGTAGTGGCACCAGTAGTGGTAGCAGACATGTTGTGGCTTTTGGGGATAATTCACAGTTTCCCCATTTATTTGGAATTAACCCTGCAGAACCAGAAAACCCCTTTTTCCATGTTTTTGACTTTCAGGGACCCAAACGACGTCCAAATGAGCTATAAATTTACGGGGGTCATTATTTTGGAAGGAGGAAGACCTAGGAGCGAAAGAAGTCAATGAACAGAGGCCGGAGGGGCAAAAGGGGGGTCCCACACGGCCTGGTACTGTAGCCGCGTGGGCCCACCTATTTTGGCCCTTGTGGCCCCGTTTGCATCGATCCTTCGCCCAGAAGCATCCTCGTGACCTAAAAACGACTATATAAAAGGTCCCCCGATGTTTTCCAGAAGGAGGCGGCGGCGAAACACAAAACCAGATACAGAGAGACAGAATGCTGTCGTCGGAGAAGATCGGAGGGGGGAAACGCCGCCGGAATCGCCTCCGGAGGTCTTCTCCATCCCCCCTTCGGAGTCTCCATCAACACCACTGCCAAGACCATCACTATCTCCATCATCATCTCCATCACCATCTTCGTGATCCACTTCATCCCCCTCATAGTTTGAGATTGGCTGATCCCTAGCCATTGTCTAAGTGCTATTTTACATGTTTGTGAATTGCTACTTGACATTGTTTTGTGGGGAGATCATAGTTTCAGATTGTGTTGTATCACTTGTACCACTGAATCATATCATGTCTTGGCATTGTGAGTAGTTCTCTCATGTTCCTGGGGGTATAGGATGAATTGGCAATGATTTATATATGACATGTGTTGGTATTTTTTCGTGGAGGAGGTCGCCGTCGTGGAGGAGGTCGCCGTTGTGGAGGAGGTCGCCATGGTGGAGGAGGTCACCATCGTGGAGGAGGTCGACGTTGTGGAGGATGTCGCCGTCAAGGTCGCCGGCGTGGAGGAGCTTGCTATCATGGAGGAGGTGGCGTCGTGGAGGAGCTCACCGTCGATGGAGGAGGCCCCGTCGTGGAGGAGCTCGCCATCGTGGAGGAGGTCGTCGGCCGCCGTGGAGATGCTAGCCGGCCGTCCCCGGCCGCCACCGTGAGGAGGATGGAGGAGAAGGGGAGAGGCTTGGAGAGGAGAAGGGGAGAGGCTTGGAGGGGGATGGAGGAGAAGGGGACAAGAAAGAGGAGAAGGGAGAGGAGGAAATAGGGTTGAGGAGATGCCCCCCTCTCGACCAATCAGAGAGAAGAACGGACAAGCACACGGATTGTGTGCTAGTTTAAGACGCTGTGAGCCGTCGGATCGCTGTGAGCCGTCGGATCGCACGGGAGCACAAAGCAGTAAACTTACCCGTGGTACACGAAAATAGTGATGCGCCACGGGTAAGATGTTACCCATGGCGCATCTAAGTTTGGTGCGCAACGGCTATGTTGGGTCAAAATTTGGCTCCGGAACCATTATTTTGGTGGCGTATTAGAATAATGTGCGCCACGGGTATATTCTTACCCGTGGCGCACAAGTCTTGGGTGCGCCACGACTAAGGAAGGTGCCACTTCGTCGACCCAGCGTGCACTTAGCCGTGGCGCACCATTATTTTAGCGCGCCACGGGCAATGGCCTATGCGTGGCGCACCCGCGTCTGGTGCGCCACGGCTATATACTCGTGACGCACCAAAGTGATGGTGCGCCACGGCTAAGTAATCCACCTATAAGCCTTTTCCTAGTAGTGTTATGTCTTAATAACTCTTGTGCAGTCATTCACTTGGCCACATGATCCATCATAAGAGGTTTAGTTTGCTTATCTAGCTATTCCTAATTATGGCTCCGTCCAAAGAAGATTAAAACTAGACAAAAATGTTTACCTTGTTGTTCTAGAAATATTTATGTCATGAAATCTAATTAGCCCTTGGGAACTCTCTCCACCTATAAGAAACACACACTTGAGCTTGTCCTCTTGCTGCATAGAGGATTGGGCTTTCTCTCTTTAAGAGCTTTCACTTGTCATATTACATTCTTAGCATTTTACTTTCTTGCAATCTATACACCAAAAACCCAAAAACACTTACATCATTTAATCATTTTAGTTTGTCTAGTGCATTGATAATAAGGGAAGTGGCAATCTTATTTGAAAGGATAAATACTTATACCTTCTACTCCTCGTGGGATCGATACTATACTTACACATCGAAGACTTCAACGAACCCCTATACTTGTGGGTATCAAGACGTTTTCTAGCGATGTTGCCGGGGAGTGTAGCGCTTAAGTTTTTTGTCTTGTTTGCACTAGATTTTCATTTTCAGTTTTGCATATACTCTAGTTTACTTTCAGTTTTGCATTTATCAAAAATCCCAAAAAAAAATTAGAAAATGGAAAATTATAAAAATGCCATAAAAGCTGCTCTATTTAGAGAATCATATGAAGGGAAAAGATTGGAAATGTACATGTGGCTTCTAGATATGGTTGCTAGTAAACTCTTGAGGAGCATAAGGAAGAAAACTTGTTGCTCTGAATACTCTAGACACTTTGAATTCGAATGCCATTGCAACTTATCATACATGGAATTATGCTCACTTAGGGATGGCAGAAGTAGAGCAATTCGTTCTTTTCATAGGAGCATATGAATTATACACCTTCATTGATGAACATGAAACCTGCCCTATAGCTTCTAAATGGAAAGTTGCTATCACTAATCTCCTTAATATCTGCATAGATGAATTTGATGAAAATATCTATGTTGTTGACACAAGGAAGAGATTTGCCCCAGGTACTACTGATGTTTTGCAGGAAGAAGATGATGAAAACATAAACTTGGAAGAGGAAGTATGTGAAGAAGATGACAAAAGCCTAAGCTTGGGGATGCCCATGCAGCCCCAAGAGGAGGACAATGAAGAGCAAGAAGATGTAGAAAATGATGAACAACTAGAGAATGAAGAGAGGAAACATCCACCTTCACCACCTATGGATGAGGGTAACACTCAAAATTTGGTTGATGATAAACTTTGCTTTTATGATAATGAGGAAGAATATGAACCTATGCCTAATGAAAACATTATTGATAATGATTTTAAAAATGATGAAGAACATGGTTTGGACATGCTATATGATAAGCTTTAGATGATGGTCCTATGCTTATTGATAATCCTCCATGTTTGGTTGTTACTACTTTATGTGAGGATAAAAATGATATACTTGTTGTTTGTGATGATACTCTCACTCATGAGAGTCCTACTTTATTTCTGAACTCTCCTATTCACACCATGGAGGAGAAGCTTTTATATGTTGAAAAGTACTTATGTGGGCTGAAACTATCTTACACTAATAATCATTTCACCCATAACCATCATGTTTATGGTGCTTCTTGCAATTATTTTGAGAGGGGAAAACACACTAATATCTCACATGATAGTTTCAATAATCCTCTATATGTTCCTAAGATTGCAAAGTTGCACCAATCTAATAGTTCTTTTGTCAAATTTGCTTCCACTACTTGCAACTATTATGAGAGAGGAAGAAAGGTTTATCTTTATGCTTCCATGTTATTTAAAACACAACCTACTGATCATTACATGCATTGGTTACCACAAAATGGCTGCTATTTATTCATATATAAAATGCCAATGCATAGGAAAAGAGTGAGACTTAAAAGTTAACGGTTTAATGTTTTGTGGTGTTTTCCTTATGCTTTAACTTCAATTCTATTTGGGCACACCTTTTATATCTTGAGAACTTGCAAAATAACTTTACCTACTGTTCTCTAACAATTAGTCTAAGATTTTCACTTTATATAAAATTTGGGAAAGTAAATGAGAAGGATGAGTAATGGAGATGTTGGGGTCGACCTTGAACATGTGTTGTTCATGCCAATAGAACCATTGCAAAGTCTCTATCATTAAAACTTTTCCCAAAGCTAAAACCAAAATAAAAAAGGAGTGTTTGATTGAATAATAGTGATTTGCTGTCCAGAAAACAGATTCCTAAGCTTCACTGCAAAAAATGATAAAAATCACAGATGAGGAATTTTGACCTGATATTTTATGACAGCAATCTTCAGTTATTATTACAAAATGCATTAGTTCATAGTTTTCTGATTTGAGCAATGTAAGTGCCACTTAAAATTCACTCTTTACGGGCTGTTCAGTTTTTGACAGATTCTGTCTTTATTTCGCATTGCTCTCATTACTTGTGTTTTGTGCGGTTCTTTTGATCAAGGAGCATTACACAACCGTAGTAACAGTAGCTAATGTTTAGAATCAATTCATGATATGTCTTTGCTGTACCTATGTGGATTTAATTTATGGAGACACTAACCCCTCTAATCAAGTTTTATGATGAGTTATGTGTGAAGAGAACTTTCAAGTGGAAGAGTTGAGGGTGATAAACAAAGATCAAGAGGGACAAAAACTCAAGCTTGGGGATGTTACCCCTAAGCTCACCCTCCATACAAGAATTTAAGCTTGGGGATGCCAAGCCACCTCAATCCAACCATCTTGATACCAAGTAAGTAAGCCTAGCTATAAGGCTATAAAGAAAGTGCTTTACGGGCGGCAACCCGGTTGTTTTTCTTTGTGTCCTCTTGCTGTAACAAGAGATTGTCTTCTTAGTTTAGTTTCTGGAATTTTTAATAAAGTGCCAAGTTTTACCCATTTTGGTTTGAAAAAGTTGCTATTTCTATTCGGAGATTTTATTCCTGCACGGAGTCTGTGCACGGTTTGATTTTTCATTCTTATTCTATAACTCCAAATGATCTGAGATTTTTACTGTAACTGAAACTTTTCATCCTCTGTATTCCTGAATTTTTTTCAGAATTTTTAGAAGAGTCTAAGTAGGATAGAAAAATACGTTTTGCTGCTGCTGTTTTTCTGGACAGATTCTGTCCCATATTGCTTTATACGTAGTTTGAACTTTTGAGTTGATCCAATTGAGTTTATGAGTAGGCATACAACATTATACACTCTCTGATCATTCATATGAATTTTAGTCCATGGATTATATGCAGCAAGAAACTTGTTTATTTATCTCTACTAATATCACCCCACAGAAAAGAAATGGGAGAAATTGTGTTTTGAAGTTTTTTTCACAGGGATTGGAGGAGATGCACCATGAGTTATCCAAGGATGGTGAAAACCATAAGCTTGGGGATGTGAACATCCCCACTGAACCAAAACACTCTCGGTTTGCACACGTCTAACTCCTGTTTTTCTATCAATGCACTTTATCGCATAAACTTGGAGCGTCTTTTTGTTTGTTTTGCTTTGATTTTTATTTTGTGAGACCACCACACTATCATTTATATTTGAGAATGCTACTGGAAATTTGGATTGAAATATCTTGGATGTATTTATTGTATTGGGAAAAGGGATGTCTAAGTTGATTTTTAATGACACATATAGTTGCATGATTCATAAGCTTGTTAATGAGTAATAATTTGCAAATGCTTTATCATGAGCTATTTTTTATTCATGTTTTGATGCTGTATGTTATTTCACCTTGTTTGACATGAATTAGTTAGTTTTATGGATACTTATGCATGCATATAGATGGTCATCTTTCTCCCTTTGCTAGCCCAAAAATTCCAACAAGTAAAAACTTGTTTCCAACACCTTCAACCCAAGTTTTTCCAGTGAGTCCACCATATCTACCTATTAGCTTTATACTATTCCAAGTATGTTTATCATGTTATTTGTGTGATCTATACCTCTAAATGAAAATGATGATGTTATTTATTGTAATGGGAAAAGTTGGTTAAAAAGCTCTCGCGAACTTGATGCACACTTTACTTTCATTGCATTCAATAAAGATGACCATTGTGATTAATATTATGATAGTGGCTTGATAAATGTTTAAGGTTGGGAGTTAGCCCATATGTGCTGTCACATGCAAAGCTTTCAATATGTTCCATCATTTATTTAGTTGATATCATGTACTTTTGTCTATGGATGCCTATCATGATGAAATAATGTGGAAATAGAGTTAAGTTTAAATGAGTTTGTATAAATGGTTAGAGAGAAACCTGGGCCGCTAATCTAAGCCATGCATCATTCATGGTGGAAATTTACTTACATGCTATTTTGAACTCTCTGTGATACACCCTACAATAAAAAGCTATATCAAGTGGTAAATAAAGAGGGTGTTGAGATTGTTCATTATGTTTGTTTGTCTTGTTGTTTTGATATGGGCTTGATCCATATCATGGGACAAGAGGTACCCCAGTTGAGACTCTTGATGATACCATTATTACTTACAATGATAGATAACTTAAACTTGCTTTGTTTCCCAAGTTGAGTAATCATGGTGTAGGTACTTGTATTCAAGGGGCATGAGACATCTAACCTTTACTTTATCAAGGCCACTACTCATATTTGCTTTCACATTCAACTTTAATCATTCAAGATGCTATGATAGGGGAATGAGAGCTTGACACCAAGTATTACCATTGCATTCAAGTAACTTCAGTAGAATAGTTTGGAGGATAGATGAAACTTATGCATGCTTTACCTCTACTTATTTATACATCTTTTCCAAAGTGTCCACCTTTTATATTCAGATTTTCATCTACACTCTATGGACCACAAGTATGCAAAAGTAAGAATGTCCATATTACTATCTTTTATGTTGCACTTTGTGAGCTATCATTGAACATCCTTGCATTGAATACTTGATATCACATTATAAACTGTTTACATATTGCTACTTCTTTGAATAATGAATCATTTGACTTTATGTACCAGTAGCAATCATCTTTTATATCCATGTTGTTATTATATTGCAAAGTTCATGTTAGTTTTATCACTTTCATACCCAAGGATGAGCATGAGTTAAGCTTGGGGATGTTGATGCATCTAAAATGCATACATGAACTTTGCACTATAATACTTGTTTTCCATTCATATTTGCATCATATAAGGGTTATATCATTGTTTTATATTGATTTTGGGGATAATTCACAGTTTCCCCATTTATTTGGAATTAACCCTGCAGAACCAGAAAACCCCTTTTTCCATGTTTTTGACTTTCAGGGACCCAAACGACGTCCAAATGAGCTATAAAATTACGGGGTCATTATTTTGGAAGGAGGAAGACCTAGGAGCAAAAGAAGTCAATGAACGGAGGCCGGAGGGGCAAAAAGAGGCTACTGTAGCCGTGTGGGCCCACCTATTTTGGCCCTCGTGGCCCTGTTTGCATCGATCCTTTGCCCAGAAGCATCCTCGTGACCTAAAAACGACTATATAAAAGGTCCCCCGACGTTTTCCCGGAGAAGGCGGCGGAGAAACACAAAACCAGAAACAGAGAGACAGAAGGCTGATGCCGGAGAAGATCGGAGGGGGGAAACGCCGCTGAATCGCCTCCGGAGGTCTTCTCCATCCCCCCTCCGGAGTCTCCATCAACACCACCGCCAAGACCAGCACCATCTCCATCATCATCTCCATCACCATCTTCGTGATCCACTTCATCCCCCTCATAGTTTGAGATTGGTTGATCCCTAGCCATTGTCAAAGTGCTATTTTACATGTTTGTGAATTGCTACTTGTCATTGTTTTATCGGGAGATCATAGTTTCAGATTGTGTTGTATCACTTGTACCACTGAATCATATCATGTCTTGGCATTGTGAGTAGTTCTCTCATGTTCCTGGGGTATAGGATGAATTGGCAATGATTTATATATGACATGTGTTGGTATTTTGTCTAGTTTTTATCTTGGATGTGATTCTATGATGGTGTTGTGGGAACGTCGACTGCGTATCACTTCACCTATATGGGCTCATAGGAGAACACCATAATGTGATGAATTGAGGAGGACTTAGGGGGACAAGTAAACCAGAGACCGAATCATGAAGTTACTTTATGGGGTATTAGTATTGGGGACCTTAAAGATTAATGCTATGGTGGGACTTTATGTCTTAATAACTCTTGTGCAGTCATTCACTTGGCCACATGATCCATCATAAGAGGTTTAGTTTGTTTATCTAGCTATTCCTAATTATGGCTCTGTCCAAAGAAGATTAAAACTTGACAAAAATGTTTACCTTGTTGTTCTAGAAATATCTATGTCATGAAATCTAATTAGCCCTTGGGAACTCTCTCCACCTATAAGAAACACACACTTGATATTGTCCTCTTGCTGCATAGAGGATTGGGCTTTCTCTCTTTGAGAGCTTTCACTTGGCATATTGCATTCTTAGCATTTTACTTTCTTGCAATCTATACACCAAAAACCCAAAAACACTTGCATCATTTAATCATTTTAGTTTGTCTAGTGCATAGATAATAAGGGAAGTGGCACTCTTATTTGAAAGGATAAATACTTATACCTTCTACTCCTCGTGGGATCGATACTATACTTACACATCGAAGACTTCGACGATCCCCTATACTTGTGGGTATCACGCATCTGTTGATGTAGCTCCTCGCCTTGGAGATAGGGTAACTCAGCAGCTGCCGCCTCCGCAGCCTTCATGTTCTAAGTAGGGCAGCTGTACTCGGGCCATCCGATGTTGGAATGCTCGTGCAGCTGGTCAGCACGGTTCAAGGCACCACCGAGATCTCCTCCCTTGCGCCTAACTTCATTCAGCTTCTCCGTGTTGCCCCTTGCCTGCTCGAAGCCGTGGGCGGTGTTGTACTCGCGCATCGTGGCGTTGAGCCGGCGCTGTGTTGATGCGAGGTGGAGTGCCTTTCATATATTTGCTGATGCATCCTCTCGAGATCAGCCGCCGCCTTGGCTGGATCCGCACCCGGCGCGATGGGGTGCTCAGCAGCTCGAAGTCCGCCTCGAGGTTGCACTGGTAGCGTGAGGGTTTGCCGGCTTCATGGACAGTGGTGGCGATGCCGCCTCCCTCCACCGCGTGCTCGACCATGTGCACCTCGGCGTAGACGCTGAGCTCGGTGTCATCGCAGTCCGCATCGCCGGAGCCGAGGTTGCCGAAGGAGGAGTCGCTGTCACCGATGCCGGCATCGAAGACCGAGGGAGCCAGGCACGAGTAGACCTCCTCCGGGTACTCCTTGGCGGCGACGGCGACGTAGACGTGGAAATCGCCGAAGGTGACGACGGTGCCCTTGCCGGTGAAGCCCACGTCGGCGAAGCTCTTGGTGTTGTCGATGATAAACCCGATGGAGCCGATGGCGAGCACGAGGCCGGAGACGACCCGCCGATCATCCACGATCCGGGATCCCGCGCAGAACGTGATTCCGCTCATCGCTAGCCCCACGGTGGGCGCCAAATGTCGTGGTGGGTTGCACGGCATATCCATCTAGGATGGAAAAGAAGTGTGGGACAAGGCAACGATGGCGCTCGCGCGGGATTGGGTAACAAGCACGCAAACACACGCGATGTACCCAGGTTCAGGGCCCTCTTGTGGAGGTAAAACCCCTACGTCCTGCTCTTCTTGATTCTTATTGCTTAGATCATGAAATCGGGCTACAAGTTGTGCTCCTGGAGCTGTTTCGTGGTGCAGCCGGCTTGAACTACTGAGCCGGCTGGAGGTGGAAGATGATGATGATCGTATGAACTTGAACGTGGTTGTGCATGCCTCGCGCAGGAGGCTCTAGCTCGCCTTATATAGGCGACGAGCTAGGGTTTTGGGGTTACAGGGAAGTTACAAGTTTACCCCTATGACATCACTACAGTACGAGGCCGGCTTGGGCTGGTTCATCATTGCGCTGTAGACGTAACGCCCGACAGGGGGCACTGTTCATCGATGGCGGTTGTGTGAAGCTGGCCCACCAGTACGGATCGGTCGGTGGGTAGGTCCGGCTGCTCCAAGCCGGACGAAGATGCCTTCAAGCCGGCTCATCGAATCCGCCTTGAACCGGCCGGCTTGAGTCCTTCAGTGAATTTGGCCTCTTTGGGGTATCTAGGGTTCATCTCCCCAACACCAGGAGCTCCTCTTACGGGGGACGCGAGATCAGATTCCAAGATGAAACACTGAGCCCAAGACTCGGATAGAGAGCACAAGTGCTAGACATTTCCTTAGTTCATATCTCATTGCATACAGCTCGAGGAGCGCTTTGTAGCCCAGTTTGTGATCATCTTATAAACAGACAAGCAGGAGTAGAGGTTTTACCTCCTCACGAGGGCCCTGAACCTGGGTAGATCGTTGGTTTTTGTATTCTATGTGCGTATTCCTATACACAAACCCTCCCCGGTGCCTCCAGCGTCCATCGGCCCCAACTCAAGCCATCCTATGGCATCTGCCGTGACACTACCACGACAGTTGGCGCCCACCATGGGGCCAGCAGCGGCACTGGCTGGAGTTTTCATCCGGATGGGTTCCCTTATCGCGTCGGGTGAGCGTGTGCTCTATGGGCTTGTCCATAGATTCGGCTAGCTCAATGTCGTCAGCGACAACGTAGGTTGTTTGGGCAACATGCCGTTACCTCGAAACGGCTTCCTAATCGACTTCGGCGCGTGTCGGCACAGTGGAAACCAGGGTACCACGGGCCGGCCTGCCAAGGCCCACAACACCCTTCAGAAGATTTTGCTAAGGACCAGGCTCTCCAAGCCTGGCGAGCCTCGCCGAGGGTTTTTCCCTTGGCAGGGGACCTCTCCTTGAGAGGGCACCAAGCCAAAGGCTCGGCGAGGCCTCCAGCCTCGCGGGGTTTCCTTCCTCGCGAAGCCAGCTCTGTCTCCGCGACAGAGCGCACATGGGCTCTGCGTCCTCCGCAGAGTCACGGGCACGCCAGCGCGCAGTGACGCCAGCGCTGTCGTTGCCATTCTCGTGTATAAAGCAGTCAACAAAGCAGCGCCAAGCAAAGGAGCTGCAAGGATTGCCGTTTCGGTGATAAGGAGACCGCCTACTGCTCCGCTCCAAGGGCGACGTCACCGTGGGGCTCACTCCGAGCCATAGAAGCGCCAGCCCACCGTCCTGGCTGGACGGTGGCCTTTTCCAGCTTTGGTGACGCCGTCTCCTACCATGGACCGCGTCCTGCCTTTATCGTGCACCCTGCCTCCTCCTTCGTCGCTGTCGTGTCTTGGATCACGGACACCGGGAGTAAAGGATACCCCCTTTTTAGGTTCGGTATGGGGCGCGAAGGAGGCTGAGGAACGTCTTCTACCCGGGGGCTTCGTCAACGCTCGAGATCTACGTGCTAGCAAGCATCACAGGGACACAAGGAGTTTACCCAGGTTCAGGCCGCCCGGAGGCTAACAGCCCTACTCCTGCATGTCTGGATTGAAGGGTATATCATGGTGTAGTCTTACAATGGAGGTGGCGGGTAGGAACCCGTGAGGTGTCGGCTAGAGGTTGAAGACGAGCAGATCCTGACCCGGAGGAGATCACCTCTCGCCTGAGCTCAACCTTCTACTCGTAAGTTACCTAGCCTAGCCTCCAACTTGTTGGTGTTCTCCCCTTTCTTCCCTTGGGTGCCTCGGCCCTCCTTTTATAGGCTAAAGGGATACCACACGCGCACCCTTGGGGGCTGGAGGGGTTTTGGCGGGAAAACCACTCCGGGTTCCTCTTTGGAGGCGACGTGGCCTCCTCTCATCCAAGTATTCTTCTCAGAGGGGATAGGTGAGTCCATCCACCTTTTGCAGGGAGAGCGGGCAGGGGCTGACAGCTTTTCCACCTCCGCCCTCCTTTGGCGCCTCTATCTTCTTGGCACCCAAGTCTTCTAGGAGCTTCCAGCCGGATCTGGCAAGCTTATCTCCTTAGCATTCTGGACGTTGGCTTCCGGAACTGAGCCCGGCCTCCTGCCGGGCATCGGGGTCCTCAGGAGCTTAAAGCTTGCTTTCGGGTCGAGGGGGACCTGGAGGGTCACCGAGTCCTTCATCTTGGTTGCTGAAGTTGCAAGCGCCACGACGCTGTGGGGCAGATGGGGGGCCCATGTGGCAGTCTTGTGCCTTGGCCTTGAACGTATCCTTGGTGGGCCCTCGTGCAAAGGACCTACTTTGACCGCATCAGGGGAACCCACCGTGTTCCACTGTTGCGACAGTAGCCCCCAGGCATAGTCCCGGTGGCCTTGTCCTTCTGCCGCCGGGGCTATGATCAAAAAGAGTCAAAGTGGGTCCCCGATGTCAGGTCTTGAACGTCTCACTACTAGGGAAAAGGCTACCCGTGGCGCACCAAATAAGGCTACCCGTGGCGCAGGGGCCTGCGCCACGGATTGCCACGCCACGGGTAACCACACTTACCCATGGCGCAGGCACGGATGTGCGCCACGAGTATTTCCCATGGCGCACATGTCTATCTTGCGCCACGGTAAGGGGAAGTACCCGTGGCGCACCACTTACTCGTGTGCCACGGCTAGGGTGCGCCATGGCTACAGTCTGTCATGCGCCACGGCTAAATTTTTCTGTATTTTTTTATATACAGAAAATACAGTATTTATACAGTATTTATACAGTTATTAATACAGATGTTAATACAGATTGCAGAACAATATACAAAATACATAGATCACACATGCATTATAACTGAAAATATATCATGGATCATCATATATACATCGAGCGGAATCGAGTAGCAAGTTCGAACATCACATTACAAACTAAAGAATGTTTAATTACAACAAGTGTTCCATCCATTGTCTGAACATAACCTAAGACAAGCATAAGATAGCTAGGCGTCGACGGTCTTCGAGGCCGGGAAGGGGCGGACGCCGTCTTTCGTGAAGGGCCGGATGTCGCCTTGTGCCTTTAAACGTCATTCCACCTCCGTATTATCGAGTGGAGCACCGTCGTAGTAGAACTTGCCTCCAACGGTGCAGACATCGTGTAGTATGATCCGCACGAACGTCTCCTGGATGCGATATAATTCTTGTCGGAGATCAAGATCTTGGATCGTCGCCAAGTTCTCGGCCCACCGTTTTAGTTGTTCTGGCAACTTGAGTTGCTCTGCATCCCGTACGAAGGCACGGATCTGGTGGATGGTGTAGTAGGCATCCCACTCACTGTTCTTTGGTTGCGTGATGCAAGGAAAGTTGACAATATGGTGGAATGAGACAATACCTCCTTTTCCCTTTCTCTTCCTTTTCAAGACGCCTCCCCTCATACTGAAGCCAACTAGAGCATTATCCAAAGCCTTCTTGAGGTTGGTGTAGTCTTTCGGTTTGTGCTCCCTACCCGAGTCCAAATATGTGACTAGGGAATAAGCCGGGCAAAGAACGAGCAGGACGTAATACTTGTCTCTGGGCAAAACAACAATTTAGACAGAGTGTTAGAAAAACAATGATACAAAACTAATTTAGACAGAGTAGAGAATGACTACTTACTCGGGATAGTAGGGCAAGAGAATGTAATCCTTCCACTTATTCTCCAGCATGATTTCTTCGAGGTGTTTTGACATAAACTGCCAGCCTTGATGGCTTCTGAAGTTGGTCTCGATCATGTAGTAGGGGTCCACTATTGCGACGCCCCCGATCTTCTATTTTTGGACTTGGTGGGCCGTACTGAGACAGAATAAGCGGACTAAGTGAGGATGGAGCCGCCTCAAGTTAAACATCTTGAAGATGTCATCAAACCGTAGGAACAGCAAATCAGCCGGCTCTTGTATGCAAAGCCATCAACTCCCTCTGGCACCTTGGCAGTGAAAAGCGGGTGTGGGTGTGTTGAATCTTTCATTTTAAGAAGATCCAGCTCTCGTGTCAGAACACGCTCATGCAGCATCTGCATATCCCCACTCATGAGGCTGAGCACATCACGCGGTACCATCGGTAGACCTGCAATATGTATTTGCTGCATAACATCTTTGTTGGGTCCTGGCCCGTCCTTAAACTGGATCGGTTTCGGAGGCATGGGAGGCTGGCTGCTCGAGCCATGGGCACCCTGCAGCGGCTTTGGAGGCATAGCGGGCTGGCTACCGGATGCATAGTCGCTCTTTCTAGTTCTTTTCCGCGCCTTCTTAGGCTTTGAAGGGATGCCTCCTCCGGCCGCTAGCGCTTCACGACAGGTTCCAAGTAGTGTGTTGGGGCTCAGGATAGCTTGTGATCCTTCTTTCTGTGTGAAGTCGTCGGCTGGAGGCGTCCCTTGAGAATCGAACAGACGCTTCGTGCACGCGGCTTTATCTGGTTGACTGGGCTCGTGAGTGTGCGGAGCACTTGACGGTTCATCAAGAGGATCCATGAATCCTCCGTCTTCGCAACGGTCATCATCGATGTAGCAGTCATCGAAGATGTCATCTTCCCGTGCTGTAGGCTCTTTCAGTTGTGGTGGTGCTGGTGCACTGGCCTTGACAGGGTTTTGCCCCAACCCGACTTCCAGTGTTGTGTGTGGAGTGTCCGGGCTAATACGGATCTGGGTTTTCGGCCACATCATGGGCCAGGGGATGCATTCACGGAAGAGCAGGTGGTCCTCGGCTCCCACGGGTTGAACAGGAGGATCCACCTCATTGCAGCCCACGAACACCCTAATCAGTGAGACCTTGAAGAAGCCATCTGGTATCGGCCTTTTGTGGTGCATGCGATTTTTGGGCGCAATGATGGTAGCCCTAGCAACATCCTTCAACTCACCATTCACATGGTGTAGGAGAGTGCATCTAGTGTCGCCCTGCGAAGAACATGCATTTACGGCGTTAGATATGCAAGGCAAAGGAAAAATGGATGAAGTAATATGCGCTAAGCCTACAACGCTTAGATACCATGAGGGCGTCGAGCTCGGCCATTGTCGAGACACCGCCGACAGCTTGAGACAAGGAGTCGGAGTGGGTGCCCAATAGCGTTTGGCGGACGTGTGGGTCCATTATCCCTCGGAGTGCAACCGGAAGTATCTGCGTCATCAGCACGCGACAGTCATGAGACTTCATCCCGCTGAACTTTTGTTTCGCTGCATCCAGATATCTGCTTATCTTCCCCGCGTAACCGGAAGGAAATTTCACTCCGAGAAGGCACTTGATAAACTGTTCGATCTCCTTCTGGCTTAGAGTGAAGCACGAAGGAGGGCAGTAATAGTCATTCTGTTTTGCCTTTTTTCCCTTTCGACGACCTTCCGTCTCCTCCTCGGACAGATCATTATCATCGTTAGGGCGTCCTCCGTGGAGATCTTTCCTAATGCCCAATGATCTTAGGTCGTTTCTTGCTTTCGGCCCATCTTTGGTCCTCTCCGGCATGTTGAGAAGGGTGCCAAGTAGACTCTCGCACACGTTCTTTGTGATATGCATGACATCAAGGCTATGAGGTGTTTCGAGAATCTTCCAATATGGCAAGTCCCAGAAAACAGACCTTGTTTTCCATACCTTCAGCAGTGGTGGCAGAGCCTTTTGCTTCTTCCCCGGTGGAGGGCACTCATCCCAGTTTGTCAATAGCATGTCGATTTCTTCGCCGCTCCTCTTACGTGGGGCTCTTCGGATCTCAACGGTACCATCGAACAGCTCTTTGCGTTTTCTCCACGGGTCATCCTTGCGAAGCCACCTTCGATGTCCCGTGAACACTGTTTTTGAAGACCCGGGATCTTTCTCTAGCTACATATATGTTGTATCGTCCATGCACCTAACGCATGCACAGTGTCCGTGGGCCACCTGGCCTGCGATATATCCATAACCGAGATAGTCTTGCACCGTCGTGATCAACGCGGCTCTCATAGGGAAGTAGTCTTCCGCGACGGTGTCCCATGTGCTGACCCCTACAGTCCATATTTTATGTAGCTCATCTCTCAAGAGCTGCAGATACAGATTGATGTCGTTTCCTGGTTGTTTCGGCCCTTGGATTAGCATGCTCATGTACAACCATGGGGGTAGGTTGTATATCCATACAAACACGGGCCACATGCTATGTGTGCTGCTCTGGTTGCCAAACGGATTGAGCCCATCGGTGCTCACGCCCAACCTGACGTTTCTTGGATCGTTGCCAAAAGTTGGGTATTCAAAGTCTAACGCTTCCCACTGCTTAGCATCTGAAGGGTGTCTCAGTGTCTTATCTGTCTCTTCGTTTTTCCGGCTTATTCCTTTCCGCGTGCCAGCGCATTAAATTTGCTTCCTTAGGATCTGTGAAAAGCCGCTGCAGACGAGGAATGATCGGAAGGTACCATACAACTTTCCGAGGAGCTTTCTTTTTCCCTTTCTTGTATCGAGCAGCGCCGCACACCGGACATGCAGTTGTCTTCGCGTCATTTTCCGGATAAATGAAGCAATCATTGATGCAAACGTGGTATTTGATGTGCGGTAAATCAAAAGGGCACACGATTTTTTTGGCCTCTTCGATACTACTAGGACATGTGTTCCCCTCAGGAAGACGATCGTGCCAAAATTTCAAGTTCTCGTCGAAGCTTGCGTCTGTCCATTTGTGTTTTGCCTTCATCTGCAGAGCCATGAGCGTTTGTAACAGCCCATTTTGGTAACTAAAAATACGAGTAAATTTTGCACTTTTGATCTCGTTTGCATCATAGCATCCATCATTATAATTGCCTCACATAATATAATAAGGGGGCAACAAGTGAGAAACCAAATAGGATGAAGTAAATGGTGATCAAACTTTTAATTTGAGTTCTCATATTTGTCCAGGAAGTTCCAACAACTACAAATATATTTGTTACCAAATTTAAAAGCATTAGCAAAAACAAATATTAAATGAAGCCCAAAATACAAGAGAACAAATTATGAAATGTTACCACAGGAAATGTTTTTCAAATGGTTTGAAATTTTTACCACAGGTTCCAAATAATATATAATGGCCATGTGAATTTTTCCAGAATTTTTGAAAATATTTAAGAGCCTCAATTAAATACAAAATGCTGCTGGAAATTCTGAAAAACTAGAAAAGGGGAAATCCCTGACAGTGGGTCCCCACTGTCAGCATCGTCCCTGTGGCGACAGTGGGTTGACTGGCGCCATGGCCGTGCCCCCCACTGCCTCCACCGTCGCTCCCCTCCTTTCTCTCCCCCTGCAGAACCCTAACCCTAACGGCGCCATGGCCGCAGCCTGACCGAGACACCGCCGCTTGCCGCTGACGATAGGGACCTCCCGGAGAAGATTGAGCTGGGGCAAAAGCTGCGTTTCGCCTCCCTCTTCCTCCTTCTCCAGGCAATCGAGCTCGGGAGCCCGGGATCGACGCGTTCGTCTCCGTCTTCTCCGCCTCCGACCGACGACTGCCGAGATCAATTGCCGCCATTGCAGCCCTCCCTCTTCACCGACGAGCACACACGCAAGCTCAGGGTGAGCACGCCGTCCTTCTGGACATCTCCGCCTCCCTCTACTCCCCCTAGAACGCTAGATGCGCGAGTGCCGCCGTCGGCCGTCCGCCGTCCGTCATCGCCGTGGTCCCTCCGGTGACCTATACCTGGCGGCGCTGCCCCTTCCTGGTCCACCGTAGTGAGGTGCGTCTAACGCGCCTGGTTGCTGGTTCCCAGGTGCCGTGCACCGTCGTCTCTTTCCACGCCGCCGTCGGTCCTCGCCACCGCGCGTCGGTCGTGGCCCTCCCGCGGGTCAAACCTGCCCGTGGGCCATCTGTCCGACGTGGACGCCCATGTGGTTTGGGCCCCGCCGGTCAGTGGCACGGGCTAGCCCAGCCCACCGTAATAAAACGTTTCGACAAATTCCTGGAAATAAAGAAAATGACAGAAAATGAATTTGAACTATGAAAATTCATATCTTTTGAACCACATTTCCAAATTTTGCAAACAATATACCAAAATTCTCAGCAAGAAAATGTCTATCTGTTAGTGCCATTGGTAGAATTAATTGGCCAAAATAAATTGGCTTTATTAAATAAAAACAGAAATGGCAGAATATGTATTGAATTTGGAAAATCCATAACTTAATGAATAATGATCCAAAAATTGCAAATAAGATCCTAACATGTTCAGGAAAACAACATCTAAATGTTAGTTCCATTTTCCATGCTTGATGAACATTTAAATTGCTGTTTAATTAAAATGGCAGATTTAATTCCAAATTTTAGATAAGTCATAACTTGAGTTTTGCTTATTCAAAAATTATGTTTAATAGCTCAAAATGTTCAGCAAGCAATGATCTACAATTTTATGTTATTTTATGAAATTTTAGATTTAATATTGGTGCTGTTTAATAAAAAATAAATAAAATGGCAGAATTAAATTAATTAATTAAATTATCATAACTTGATAAATATTATTCCAAAAATTGCAAATGATATACCAATTTGATCAGCAACTCAAGGGCTATTCATCTATGTCAAAATCACAGTATGAAAATAACTTTTCCTTTAAGTCATTTTCGAATTGCTCAACATGATTTAAATTGCCTAACCGTTTGAATCAACATTTACTCCTAGTTAATCAGAAAATTGCACATAAAATATCAAATTGATCAGTGGGTTAATATCTATCAAATAATGTCATTATCATGCATATAGACCTCATAATTCAGTAGTGGACATTTTGGATATTTATCTAATTCACTAAGTTAAAGACGGAGTTTTAAACCGTTAATTGCAATATTTAATGTAGGGGTTCCATTTAACTTGTGGGACTTGCCCAACACCTTTTCAAGGCATAATATGACCATCTCATCATGATTGTGCATTGCACCTGTTAATTCGTGTTATTTATTTCCTTCCTGTATTGTTTGTGTTTCGGTAGATTCGGGAGTCGAGGTTCCACCACAATACCTTGACAACCAGTGCGACCAGCTCTATCAGCAAGGCAAGAGCTAACCTAACCTTCTTGGCATATCTCATCCTATTAGTACAAGTATTTTATCCACCATAATATTGCATTCGATTCTAGCAACAACCTTGTTCAGTGGATAGAATTCCTATAGCTTGCATGCTCCCTGAACCATTACTATGTTTCCCTACCTATGAACCATAGCTTGATGTGTTGGCCTGAGACGAACCATATCTGATGTATGTTATGCTTATATATGCTTAGCCATGCTTAGTTGAATGCTTAAGTTGTCCGTTAATTAATTTCCATAACTGTGAAGTGGATGGAATGTTCGGACTGTGGTGGAAACTTGTGTTGATAATTAATTGCTAAAAGGCATGGATGAGTTGTCAACAAGGTTGTTGATGTTTTTCCTCATTCGTGCCGCCTAGGCTGAGAGTGCTTTTAGCTAGAACCAAGAAACCATCATGCTTCCAACGGTAGGGGCATATGGAACCCCCTTTAACCGAATAATTTGTGCGGGCATATCCAAGGGTCCTCTAGTTTGCGTTTTCCATTTGCGAGTGTGTGGATGGTGATGAAAAAGAGAATGATGATGATGATGATGATGATGATGGTGATAGGTGCGGCGATGGGGCAGGGTGTTGAAATAGGCGCTGAACTTGTCCTGTCGTCACGATGACCCTTGGATAGTCTCATGCTTTGTAAAGGTTTAACCGCGCCCGCCCTACCGGCTTTCTGTAGCACCCTCACTTTGAAAAGCAAGAATACATTGTGAATATGCTAGGCCCTCGATCGAGTATGGCTAGCATTCACCAACAGGATGTAATATCATGCATAAATGTTTAACGTTATTACATCGCACATACAAATGATCCAGAAATAAAGTACTTTATTACAACTTTGCATAGCCGAAGCTAGCATGAAATAAAATAAAGTTCCACAAATATTATTCAGAGTTCAAGCAGCAAGCAAATAACAAAGAGCTCCATCATCTTCATGGGCCACTTGTGAACATGTTGGTTGTAAGCTCGAGATAAATTACGTCCTTACTCCTCATCTGAACAACCTGCAACATTAACGTTGCAGCCCAGAGAATTTGGGTCAAAACCTTGTGACAGGCTGTCAAGTATCACACTATGGTGGTATAAAAATGGCAAAGACTACCACTACATGCTTATTTGGCTGCTGGTGTTCAAGGCTATTGCGCAAAGCCAGTTTTGTCCTACCTTTCATAAACCATCTTCAATATCAATTTTACAAATTTGAGACACTCCCATGGAACGCATCCAATGTCTCAATTACCCGAGTTCACCCATCAAGTTTTATTACTGAAATTAGAATGAGTGAGATCTTCTGTCAACATCCTTATTTGGTCACTCGTGATTGTCCATTACCGGGGACACGGCTATGATCATAGTTTTATATACTCTCGAGATTTTGTGGCACTTTCCCCACTAGACTCAATCAACCCATTCTATCCTTAACCCTCATCTAGTGAAAAGGAAAGGAGAAGACCGAGACGAGACTTTTCCAGAAGTGTCTTCCCATGGTACTACTAGCGAGATCACTGCCGTCCTATCCCTCTACATCATCAGATCTCACTGACCCAGGTCCACACAACTTACTCCGTCAAGACAGAGCCCATATGACTAGTGGTTGCACGGTCGGGCAAACAAACACGGCGTGACATTAATCTCAAACCCTGGGTGGCAAACCACAAGTGCACATACTCAGGTTCACCCATAGAAATGGGCCTGAGCAGCCACTCAACATCGCCTCCAAAGCCAACCAATCCACCCAGGTGGTATTTTAATTTAGTAGAGTTTTTCTTAACTTAACTACAATAAAAATCTCATTTTTTTGCAGCAAGCCATACTACTAAATTAAAATAGGTCACTAATTTATGGGGCATGTGGCTATCCTATCAGGTTTGCATAGCATAGTAATAACTGGTAAAAATCCTACACATGCATTCTACTGAAAAAGCCTACCATGCAATTATAAGAAAATAATAGGCCATTCATGAATTTGTGTATATACTTGCCTTTGAAAGTAGTCGTTGCTCACATACTCTTGCAACATAGAACGATGCGCTCCGTTCAATCTATATAGTACAAACAGACAACAATAAACAAACAATACAACAATCAAATAATACAAACATAAGAACAAACATGGATAGTAACAAAGGTAAGTAGGTTGATGGTCCAGGTTTTAATACATGATTCAATATGCAAAAAGAATCAATGCATTTAGGTTGAGGCTTTCTATTAAAGGTCAAGGAGTGGTCAAGCATCAAAATTGAATATTTCAAATTTTGAAAAGGTTGGAGTGGTGTTCCAAAGGTATCAATGTGGTTTACATAATGAGCTTGGTCAAAAGGGTTTATTACTAGGTAGGCCAAGGTTTCCAAAACATGTTTTAAAAGAGCTTTAAACGAATTTCAACATTTCTATTATGAAATGGTTGTAGCAGATATAGGTTTTGTTTCTAATGGACAGAGGGCAACTAAATAAAACTAATCCAATTGGATTTACTCAAAAATCTATTTTGAAACTAAAGTTATGCCAAAATTACTCAAATTACACATTTGAAATTTGAATAATTTAAACTAAGGCAAAACTGAAAATTAACAGAGCCAAAAGATTCTACTAGGCCTAAGGATTTCAAAAGATCTTATTTGCTAAAAATGGCTAAACAGATCTGAAGATATGAAGGTTTAAAGTTGCAAGGTCTTTTCTGCAAAACTGCCAAACGAATTTTCTATTTGTGTTATTATAGAAAATAGGTAAACTATGTGGCATGAGGCGATTGGTTGGTATAGGTTGGTTTAAGTGATCTAAATAATGGCGGATGTAGAATCAAAATCATATGGTTGCGGTTGCGACGTGACTTAGTCTAATTTATGTCGAACAATGTACGAGACATACCGCGCTAGTCTAAAGTTACGTTGAAATATAATAACTAAAAAACTACGGTCTACCGAGCAAAATTACTAAGATATTCTACAAAAATATACATACAAAGGGAGATTTGTGGGTACCTTCGTTGCGAGAAAGCGCCATAGGAAGAAATAATAATAGAAAACCCGTCAAAATAATTATTATTATTTTATTCTAGTCAAACCAAAATAAATGATTTGACCCGAATATTGTTTGTGATTTTGTCTAGACCTTTGGGGGCATTATATAGGGTAAAAGTGGGGTGAGGGATTAGCAAAGTGGCAAGGTTGGACTAAAAAAAGAGGTGAAAAACGCGTGCAGGATTTTTTTTGGCCGGATGGGCTGCTCAATTCGGCCCAACAGAAAAGAGAAAAGAGAAAAGAAAAAAAAGGCAAGCTGGGCCAGGGAGAATCAGCCCGCTAGGAAAAAAAAAAGAGAGGAGAATTCCGGCAGGGCTGGCCGAACTGGGCCAGAAATGGGCCAGTTCGGTCCGGCCGGCCCTTTTTTTTTGTTCCATTTGTTTTTCTATTTATTATTTTCTTTGTTTTCTTTCATGACTTTTGATTTATAACTCCAAATTAATTCAAACAAATTTGTAAAGAGTTGTAAAATTCAATATAGTATTTTAAAACATTTTGTAACCAAAACCATAAATTTTAAAAGTTTAAGATTTTGAAAATTTCATTTGAATTCAAATGGAAACTTTATGCCATTTTAAACATTAGTGAAAATAGTATTTCTAGACAATTCAAATAAATCCGAAAAATACAAAATAAAGTTTATTTCAAATATAGAACATTTTATAATTGTTTTCAAATGAAAGTACTGAGGAAAACCTTTTTTTTTTAAGAAGTTCGATAAATCATTTAATAAATCTCAAGAATAATTCAAGGCTTATAAAATATTCATTTAAAAACCAGAAATTACTAGTGATGAAAATCATCAACCTTTGAATCCAAAATACTCATTTTCAAACCAAAACTTTTATGAAAAAGTATTTACTAAAATGAAAGTTCAAATACTTTGAAATAAAGGCTTTAGTGGGAAATCCCAAAATAAAATCTTTTGCTTCCAAAACTTGGTATTTTGAAAATAGGAGATTTAAGAAATATTTTTGAATTATGGAGCCTTTGAAGATGTCATAATATCTTATATAATTAAATGTTATTCTATTAAGAAAGTTTTCTTTTATCAATTTCCAAAAGTTTCAAAATTTAGTGATTTTGCAACATTCCAAAGTTCTGGGATGTTACAGACTACCACCCTTAAAAGGAATCTCGTCCCGAGATTCGGAGAGGCTAGAAAGAAAGATGGGTTTCGGATCTCCGTGTTTAGGCAACTGGGTGGGCTACCACCCTTAAAACAAACTCTTGTAGGCAGTCTTGAGCTTTGTCGTCGAACTAAGGTCCAGGTGAAAATGTGTGGATCCTTGTATCATAGGCTTCATTTCCAGTTGTTGGGTGTCTCTTCAAGTAACTTCGGACACTGAAGGTTTACTCTTTGGGTCCACTTGAAGTCCAAGATGAGAAGATTTCACCACATCATGTCATCCATCTCTGTATTGTCTTGGGCATGTTGCTTCTCCTGGTTCACTTTCTTCATTGCGAGCACTACACCATTTCTAACGAAACTCTCATGGTTGGTCAACACTTCCATTTGCAGGATCCCTTCTTATTCACGAGAGCTGAGGTTCATCCTCACCGTATATCGTACATCTTGGCAGCACTTGCCTAAAATAGGGGTATAATATTTATTACCCTCCTATGGTTTAGGCTCGTCGTCTCTCTTATAGTTATGTCACTCCAGACTTATCAATCCAAATAGCAAAGCGAATGAAATGAGTAGTCGTCATGGTAGCTACTCCACATCGCACTCAAATCATTACCTTGTACGTAGATTGATGCATCTCGTATTCTAACACTCGATCATTCTCACATGTCTGACAGAAAGTGACCAATCTGTAAGACAGACCTGAGCTAAACTATCGATCCTTCAAACTATTGGGTAGCGCCAGAATTCCTATACATCGTCACTTCACATCTTGGAGATTCTTCATTGCTTTTCCACCTTGGTTTTCTTGTTGGCTAGTCTTCGGGTCTTCAATGAAATCTGTGAGATTGGATTTTCATCACTCGTTGTACCATCAATCGTTCATTGTGGTTGGCCTATTGGTGAGGCATCTGATTGGCTTGGATGGGCTTAGCATGAACGTGTTACATGTAGAGATAGAAGGATATAAGAGAAGTACTCCTATACAACGCCGGTTCGCCAGCAACATCTCGTTCAGCGGTTCTTCTTCTTGTTGTTGGTACAATAGGACATTTACATCACTTCTTTAGTTTCTATCCCACATCCTACTTCTTCTTACAGACCATTTCCTCAACACTTGAGTTAGCCGAGTCTGAGCTTTCATCAGCAGCTGCATTGCATAAGGCATCTTGAGGTGGCTATCATTTTCGTCATGGTTGGTATGTGGGTGAGACATATGGTTTTGGTTTAGCATTGATGAGTAGAGATAAAAAGATCTAAGGGAAGTATTCCTACCCACACATAGTAGATCACAGCAAAACATCTTACAAGCAAGCAACAAGCAACAATCAATGGTAAACAACCATAAAACAGAGGTAAAAACAATCACCCTTTTTTTAATTTTGAAAATATATTTTGGAAAACAAACTAACACAATAAATGTTTTGAAATAAACGTGCTAGTACTGCCATACCACACTTTGGTAAGTCAATACAATATTACGATAACGTTATTCTAATAAAATGGTGGTCCAGTCTATCTCTTTCTTTATTGCTTCGAGTTTTCTTTTTATTCTTTGAAATCCTCGAGGTATCTCTGGTTGTTGTGAAGTTTAGATTAAAATCTTCAACCAATTTACCCGATGGATTCACATGCTTATCAAGTTGATCTTCAACACCTTCGAAACATTCCAAAGTTATGGTCATCTATAAATATGATAAGATAAATAAGAAAGCAATTAGGTGAGGAGGTTACAAGAAAGATATTAGGAAAGTTTTGGACGAATAGAAAATAACATTTTTTTTCCTATGGTCTTTCCTATTTCTAATCCAAACCTATGGTTTTCGAGCCTACAGGCAACATTATGCTCTGATACCATCTTGTAGCACCCTCACTTTGAAAAGCAAGAATACATTGTGAATATGCTAGGCCCTGGATCGAGTATGGCTAGCATTCACCAACAGGATGTAATATCATGCATAAATGTTTAATGTTATTACATCGCACGTACGAATGATCCAGAAATAAAGTACTTTATTACAACTTTGCATAGCCGAAGCTAGCATGAAATAAAATAAAGTTCCACAAATATTATTCTAAGTTCAAGCAGCAAGCAAGTAACAAAGAGCTCCATCATCTTCATGGGCCACTGGCGAACATGTTGGTTGTCAGCTCGAGATAAATTACGTCCTTACTCCTCATCTGAACAACCTGCAACATTAACGTTGCAGCCCATAGAATTTGGGTCAAAACCTTGTGACAGGCTGGCAAGTATCACACTATGGTGGTATAAAAATGGCAAAGACTACCACTACATGCTTATTTGGCTGGTGGTATTCAAGGCTATTGCGCAAAGCCAGTTTTGTCCTACCTTTCGTAAACCATCTTCAATATCAATTTTACAAATTTGAGACACTCCCATGGAACGCATCCAATGTCTCAATTACCCGAGTTCACCCATCAAGTTTTATTACTGAAATTAGAATGAGTGAGATCATCTGTCAACATCCTTATTTGGTCACTCATGATTGTCCATTACCGGGGACACGGCTATGATCATAGTTTTATATACTCTCGAGAGTTTGTGGCACTTTCCCCACTAGACTTGATCAACCCATTCTATCCTTAACCCTCATCTAGTGAAAAGGAAAGGAGAAGACCGAGACGAGACTTTTTCAGAAGTGTCTTCCCATGGTACTACTAGCGAGATCACTGCCGTCCTATCCCTCTACATCATCAGATCTCACTGACCCAGGTCCACACAACTTACTCCGTCAAGACAGAGCCCATATGACTAGTGGTTGCACGGTCGGACAAACAAACACGGCGTGACATTAATCTCAAACCCTGGGTGGCAAACCACAAGTGCACATACTCAGGTTCACCCATAGAAATGGGCCTGAGCAGCCACTCAACATCGCCTCCAAAGCCAACCAATCCACCTAGGTGGTATTTTAATTTAGTAGAGTTTTTCTTAACTTAACTACAATAAAACAATCTCATTTTTGCAGCAAGACATACTACTAAATTGAAATAGGTCACTAATTCACAGGGCATGTGGTTATCCTATCAGGTTTGCATAGCATAGTAATAACTGGTAAAAATCCTACACATGCATTCTACTGCAAAAGCCTACCATGCAATTATAAGAAAATAATAGGTCCTTCATGAATTTGTGTATATACTTGCCTTCGAAAGTAGTCGTTGCTCACACACTCTTTCGACGTAGAATGATGCGCTCTGTTCAATCTATACAGTACAAACAGACAACAATAAACAAACAATACAACAATCAAATAATACAAACATAAGAACAAACATGGATAGTAACAAAGGTAAGTAGGTTGATGGTCCAGGTTTTAATACATGATTCAATATGCAAAAAGAATCAATGCATTTAGGTTGAGGCTTTCTATTAAAGGTCAAGGAGTGGTCAAGCGTCAAAATTGAATATTTCAAATTTTGAAAGGGTTGGAGTGGTGTTCCAAAGGTAGCAATGTGGTTTACATAATGAGCTTGGTCAAAAGGGTTTATTACTAGGTAGGCCAAGGTTTCCAAAACATGTTTTAAAAGAGCTTTAAACCAATTTCAACATTTCTATTATGAAATGGTTCTAGCAGATATAGGTTTTGTTTCTAATGGATAGAGGGCAACTAAATAAAACTAATCCAATTGGATTTACTCAAAAATCTATTTTGAAACTAAAGTTATGCCAAAATTACTCAAATTACACATTTGAAATTTGAATAATTTAAACTAAGGCAAAACTGAAAATTAACATAGCCAAAAGATTCTACTAGGCCTAAGGATTTCAAAAAGATCTTATTTGCTAAAAATGGCTAAACAGATCTGAAGATATGAAGGTTTAAAGTTGCAAGGTCTTTTCTACAAAACTGCCAAACGAATTTTCTATTTGTGTTATTATCGAAAATTGGTAAACTATGTGGCATGAGGCGATTGGTTGGTACAGGTTGGTTTAAGTGATCTAAATAATGGCGGATGTAGAATCAAAATCATATGGTTGCGGTTGCGACGTGACTTAGTCTAATTTATGTCGAACAATGTACGAGAAATACCGCGCTAGTCTAAAGTTACGTTGAAATATAATAACTAAGAAACTACGGTCTACCGAGCAAAATTACTAAGATATTCTACAAAAAAATACATACAAAGGGAGATTTTTGGGTACCTTCGTTGCGAGAAAGCGCCATAGGAAGAAATAATAATAGAAAACCCGTCAAAATAATAATTATTATTTTATTCTAGTCAAACCAAAATAAATGATTTGACCCGAATATTGTTGGTGATTTTGTCTAGACCTTTGGGGGCATTATATAGGGTAAAAGTGGGGTGAGGGATTAGCAAAGTGGCAAGGTGGGACTAAAAAGAGGTGAAAAACGCGTGCAGGATTTTTTTTTTTTGGCCGGATGGCTGCTCAATTCGGCCCAACAGAAAAAGAGAGAAGAGAAAAGAAAAAAAAGGCAAGCTGGGCCAGGGAGAATCAGCCCGCTAGGAAAAAAATAGGAGAATTCCGGCTGGGTTGGCCGGACTGGGCCAGAAATGGGCCAGTTCGGTCCGGCCGGCCCATTTTTGTTGTTACATTTGTTTTTCTATTTATTATTTTCTTTGTTTTCTTTCATAACTTTTGATTTATAACTCCAAATTAATTCAAACAAATTTGTAAAGAGTTGTAAAATTCAATATAGTATTTTAAAACATTTTGTAACCAAAACCATAACTTTTAAAAGTTTAAGATTTTGAAAATTTCATTTGAATTCAAATGGCAACTTTATGCCATTTTAAACATTAGTGAAAATAGTACTTCTAGACAATTCAAATAAATCCGAAAAATACAAAATAAAGTTTATTTCAAATATAGAACATTTTATAATTGTTTTCAAATCAAAGTACTGAGGAAAACCTTTTTTTTTAAAGAAGTTTGATAAATCATTTAATAAATCTCAAGAATAATTTGAGGCTTATAAAATATTCATTTAAAAACCAGAAATTACTAGTGATGAAAATCATCAACCTTTGAATCCAAAATACTTATTTTCAAACCAAAACTTTTATGAAAAAGTATTTACTGAAAGTTCAAATACTTTGAAATAAAGGCTTTAGTGGGAATCCCAAAATAAAATATTTTGCTTCCAAAACTTGGTATTTTGAAAATAGGAGATTTAAGAAATATTTTGAATTATGGAGCCTTTGAAGATGTCATAATATCTTATATAATTAAATGTTATTCTATTAAGAAAGTTTTCTTTTATCAATTTCCAAAAGTTTCAAAATTTAGTGATTTTTCAACATTCCAAAATTTTGGGATGTTACACACTACCACCCTTAAAAGGAATCTCGTCCCGAGATTCGGAGAGGCTAGAAAGAAAGATGGGTTTTGGATCTCCGGTTTAGGCAACTGGGTGGGCTACCACCCTTAAAAGAAACTCTTGTAGGCAGTCTTGAGCTTTGTCTTCGAACTAAGGTCCATGTGAAAATGTGTGGATCCTTGTATCATAGGCTTCAATTCCAATTGTTGGGTGTCTCTTCAAGTAACTTCGGACACTGAAGGTTTACTCTTTGGGTCCACCAGAAGTCCAAGATGACAGGATTTCACCACATCATGTCATCCATCTCTGTATTGTCTTTGGCATGTTGCTTCTCCTGGTTCACTTTCTTCAGTGCAAGCACTACACCATTTCTAACGGAACTCTCATGGTTGGTCAACACTTCCATTTGCAGGATCCCTTCTTATTCACGAGATCTGAGGTTCATCCTCACCGTATATCGTACATCTTGGCAGCACTTGCCTAAAATAGGGGTATAATATTTATTACCCTCCTATGGTTTAGGCTCGTCGTCTCTCTTATAGGTAAGTCACTCCAGACTTATCAATCCAAATAGCAAAGCGAATGAAATGAGTAGTCGTCATGGTAGCTACTCCACATCGCACTCAAATCATTACCTTGTACGTAGATTGATGCATCTCGTATTCTAACACTCGGTCATTCTCACATGTCTGACAGAAAGTGACCAATCTGTAAGACAGACCTGAGCTAAACTATCGATACTTCAAACTATTGGGTAGTGCCAGAATTCCTATACATCGTTACTTCACATCTTGGAGATTCTTCATTGCTTTTCCTCCTTGGTTTTGTTGTTTGCTAGTCTTCGGGCTTCAACGAAATCTGTGAGATTGGATTTTCATCACTCGTTGTACCATCAATCGTTCATTGTGGTTGGCCTATTGGTGAGGCATCTGATTGGCTTGGATGGGCTTAGCATGAACGTGTTACATGTAGAGATAGAAGGATATAAGAGAAGTACTCCTATACAATGCCGGTTCGCCAGCAACATCTCGTTCAGCGGTTCTTCTTCTTGTTGTTGGTACAATAGGACATTTACATCACTTCTTTAGTTTCTATCCCACATCCTACTTCTTCTTACAGACCATTTCCTCAACACTTGAGTTAGCCGAGTCTGAGCTTTCATCAGCAGCTGCATTGCATAAGGCATCTTGAGGTGGCTATCATTTTCGTCATGGTTGGTATGTGGGTGAGACATATGGTTTTGGTTTAGCATTGATGAGTAGAGATAAAAAGATCTAAGGGAAGTATTCTTTTTTTTTAAAACAAATATCTGGATTATATTAAGTAAGGAAACTAGAGTTTACAAGAACAGTCCAGAATTTGGACAGCTGACCCGAAAGTACAGAAAGAACCCTTGAAAACAAAAAAATTACAACTGGCCCCTGGGATCTTCTGCAGAGAACAAGATCCGCCGCCGCATGCATCAGTACCTCAACCTCGCCGGAGAGAGAGAAGAAACACTCGCATGCTGCCGCCGGAGTGGAACTTTAGAGGAGAAATCCTCGTTGAGGTCGCCGCAAGAACCACCCAATGCGAACGCCGGGATCTAGCAAAGGCGGTAGGCAAATCGGCGGGGGCAACGCCCCGGACCACTCCGACAGTCAGACCGAAGACAGTGGCCGAAGCCATCTTCAGATCCTGCATCAGCACCAACAACAAGAGAAGGATCAGCTGGAAACTCGCCTCAACCAGCCGAGGCGCCTGGACTCCAACAGCAGGACGACGAGGGCCTGGATGACCAGAACCGCCGCCACCCTCCTCCACAGGCTTGCCACCGCCGACGGAGCCACCGACGGCAACACGAGGAAGAAGCTGGGAGGACAAAAGCTCGCACTTCAGTGATGCCCACCCCGCCAGGACATCACCGGCGAGACACGGGCCGGATACTCGCCAACAGATCCCACCAGAGCTCCGTCGAAGTGGGGATCGAGCACCAGCAACCTTATTCCAGAGCACCGCCGCCGCCACCACCTCGCCAGCGCCGCCCGGAAACCCTAACCTACTATGAACACGCCTAGGCCCTAGATCCGGGGTCCCCCCACTCTCCCACCACCTCAGCAGCGGCCGGAGAGGGAGGGGACCGACGAATCGGCCGTCGGTGGAACAACCAGCTCGAGCGAACTCCCTTTCGCCTCTCTCAAACAGTACCGGGAGGGGAAAGGGAAAGAGGACCTAAGGGAAGTATTCCTACCCACACACAGTTGATCACGGCAAAACATCTTACAAGCAAGCAACAAGCAACAATCAATGGTAACAACCATAAAACAGAGGTAAAAACAATCACCCTTTTTTTTAATTTCGAAAATATATTTTGTAAACCAAACTAACACAATAAATGTTTTGAAAATAAACGTGGTAGTACTGCCATACCACACTTTGGTAAGTCAATACAATATTATGATAACGTTATTCTAATAAAATGGTGGTCCAGTCTATCTCTTTCTTTATTGCTTCGAGTTTTCTTTTTATTCTTTGAAATCGTCGAGGTATCTCTGGTTGTTGTGAAGTTTAGATTAAAATCTTCAACCAATTTACCCGATGGATTCACATGCTTATCAAGTTGATCTTCAACACCTTCGAAACATTCCAAAGTTATGGTCATCTATAAATATGATAAGATAAATAAGAAAGCAATTAGGTGAGGAGGTTACAAGAAAGATATTAGGAAAGTTTTGGACGAATAGAAAATAACATTTTTTTTCCTATGGTCTTTCCTATTTCTAATCCAAACCTATGGTTTTCGAGCCTACAGGCAACATTATGCTCTGATACCATCTTGTAGCACCCTCACTTTGAAAAGCAAGAATACATTGTGAATATGCTAGGCCCTGGATCGAGTATGGCTAGCATTCACCAACAGGATGTAATATCATGCATAAATGTTAAACGTTATTACATCGCACGTACGAATGATCCAGAAATAAAGTACTTTATTACAACTTTGCATAGCCAAAGCTAGCATGAAATAAAATAGAGTTCCACAAATATTATTCTGAGTTCAAGCAGCAAGCAAATAACAAAGAGCTCCATCATCTTCATGGGCCACTGGCGAACATGTTGGTTGTAAGCTCGAGATAAATTACGTCCTTACTCCTCATCTGAACAACCTGCAACATTAACGTTGCAGCCCAGAGAATTTGGGTCAAAACCTTGTGACAGGCTGGCAAGTATCACACTATGGTGGTATATAAATGGCAAAGACTACCACTACATGCTTATTTGGCTGGTGGTGTTCAAGGCTATTGCGCAAAGCCAGTTTTGTCCTACCTTTCGTAAACCATCTTCAATATCAATTTTACAAATTTGAGACACTCCCATGGAACGCATCCAATGTCTCAATTACCCGAGTTCACCCATCAAGTTTTATTACTGAAATTAGAATGAGTGAGATCTTCTGTCAACATCCTTATTTGGTCACTCATGATTGTCCATTACCGGGGACACGGCTATGATCATAGTTTTATATTCTCGAGAGTTTGTGGCACTTTTCCCACTAGACTCGATCAACCCATTCTATCCTTAACCCTCATTTAGTGAAAAGGAAAGGAGAAGACCGAGACGAGACTTTTTCAGAAGTGTCTTCCCGTGGTACTACTAGCGAGATCACTGCCGTCCTATCCCTCTACATCATCAGATCTCACTGACCCAGGTCCACACAACTTACTCCGTCAAGACAGAGCCCATATGACTAGTGGTTGCACGGTCGGGCAAACAAACACGGCGTGACATTAATCTCAAACCCTGGGTGGCAAACCACAAGTGCACATACTCAGGTTCACCCATAGAAATGGGCCTGAGCAGCCACTCAACATCGCCTCCAAAGCCAACCAATCCACCCAGGTGGTATTTTAATTTAGTAGAGTTTTTCTTAACTTAACTACAACAAAACAATCTCATTTTTGCAGCAAGCCATACTACTAAATTAAAATAGGTCACTAATTTACGGGGCATGTGGCTATCCTATCAGGTTTGCATAGCATAGTAATAACTGGTAAAAAGCCTACACATGCATTCTACTGAAAAAGCCTACCATGCAATTATAAGAAAATAATAGGTCCTTCATGAATTTGTGTATATACTTGCCTTTGAAAGTAGTCGTTGCTCACACACTATTTCGACGTAGAACGATACGCTCCGTTCAATCTATACAGTACAAACAGACAACAATAAACAAACAATACAACAATCAAATAATACAAACATAAGAACAAACATGGATAGTAACAAAGGTAAGTAGGTTGATGGTCCAGGTTTTAATATATGATTCAATATGCAAAAAGAATCAATGCATTTAGGTTGAGGCTTTCTATTAAAGGTCAAGGAGTGGTCAAGCGTCAAAATTGAATATTTCAAATTTTGAAAGGGTTGGAGTGGTGTTCCAAAGGTAGCAATGTGGTTTACATAATGAGCTTGGTCAAAAGGGTTTATTACTAGGTAGGTCAAGGTTTCCAAAACATGTTTTAAAAGGGCTTTAAACCAATTTCAACATTTCTATTATGAAATGGTTCTAGCAGATATAGGTTTTGTTTCTAATGGATAGAGGGCAACTAAATAAAACTAATCCAATTGGATTTACTCAAAAATCTATTTTGAAACTAAAGTTATGCCAAAATTACTCAAATTACACATTTGAAATTAGAATAATTTAAACTAAGGCAAAACTGAAAATTAATATAGCCAAAAGATTCTACTAGGCCTAAGGATTTCAAAAAGATCTTATTTGCTAAAAATGGCTAAACAGATCTGAAGATATGAAGGTTTAAAGTTGCAAGGTCTTTTCTGCAAAACTGCCAAACGAATTTTCTATTTGTGTTATTATCGAAAATAGGTAAACTATGTGGCATGGCGGATGTAGAATCAAAATCATATGGTTGCGGTTGCGACGTGAGTTAGTCTAATTTATGTCGAACAATGTACGAGAAATACCGCGCTAGTCTAAAGTTACGTTGAAATATAATAACTAAGAAACTACGGTCTACCGAGCAAAATTACTAAGATATTCTACAAAAAAATACATACAAAGGGAGATTTGTGGGTACCTTCGTTGCGAGAAAGCGCCATAGGAAGAAATAATAATAGAAAACCCGTCAAAATAATTATTATTATTTTATTCTAGTCAAACCGAAATAAATGATTTGACCCGAATATTGTTGGTGATTTTGTCTAGACCTTTGGGGGCATTATATAGGGTAAAAGTGGGGTGAGGGATTAGCAAAGTGGCAAGGTGGGACTAAAAAAAGAGGTGAAAAACGCGTGCAGGATTTTTTTTTTGCCGGATGGGCTGCTCAATTCGGCCCAACAGAAAAAGAGAAAAGAGAAAAGAAAAAAAAGCCAAGCTGGGCCAGGGAGAATCAGCCCGCTAGGAAAAAAAAGAGGAGAATTCCGGCTGGGCTGGCCGAACTGGGCCAGAAATGGGCCAGTTCGGTCCGGCCGGCCCATTTTTGTTGTTACATTTGTTTTTCTATTTATTATTTTCTTTGTTTTCTTTCATAACTTTTGATTTATAACTCCAAATTAATTCAAACAAATTTGTAAAGAGTTGTAAAATTCAATATAGTATTTTAAAACATTTTGTAACCAAAACCATAACTTTTAAAATTTTAAGATTTTGAAAATTTCATTTGAATTCAAATGGCAACTTTATGCCATTTTAAACATTAGTGAAAATAGTACTTCTAGACAATTCAAATAAATCCGAAAAATACAAAATAAAGTTTATTTCAAATATAGAACATTTTATAATTGTTTTCAAATAAAAGTACTTAGGAAAACCTTTTTTTTAAGAAGTTTGATAAATCATTTAATAAATCTCAAGAATAATTCAAGGCTTATAAAATATTCATTTAAAAACCAGAAATTACTAGTGATGAAAATCATCAACCTTTGAATCCAAAATACTCATTTTCAAACCAAAACTTTTATGAAAAAGTATTTACTAAAATGAAAGTTCAAATACTTTGAAATAAAGGCTTTAGGGGGAAATCCCAAAATAAAAATCTTTTGCTTCCAAAACTTGGTATTTTGAAAATAGGAGATTTAAGAAATATTTTTGAATTATGGAGCCTTTGAAGATGTCATAATATCTTATATAATTAAATTTTATTCTATTAGGAAAGTTTTCTTTTACCAATTTCCAAAATTTTCAAATTTTAGTGATTTTTCAACATTCCAAAGTTCTGGGATGTTACACTTTCCCCGGAAGAGAGCTAATTGTACAGGCAAGGGGTCGGATGGTACCGGTGGCTAAAAACAGTACACCCCTGCTGGGTTCAATCTTTTCGAAAAGCCGTGTCCACGGTTACGGACAAAATCTTGGGAAAGGCGGATTAGCTCATAGAAAACCTGAACCTGATCTTAATTAAAACTTGGCAGCTAGAGGTTGCAACTCAACTTGTGTTAAAAAGGTTCATTTCCTCGAGGGAGATTCGAGGGAGTGCCTTGGTGGAGTTAAGTGGTGATTCTGATGACAGTAGGTTCCATGGGGACCGAAGAAGAAAAGTTTACTATCTTATCCCCTTATGAAAACCTCTGGGTAGTCGATGCCATGAGTCTTAGTCTTCGGAAGGATAAAAACTAGCTTTATGCAAAACAACCATTATATAGCTTTGAAGCCAAACAGTATCGGGCCTATATCGCCCTACTAATTCTTGTGATTACGTCATACTCAGCCTTGCTTTGTTGATTATTACTTGTTTCAGAGGAGGACATCACCGACCAGGAAGGTGGGTTCTACGTTGAGTTCGACGAGTAGTCTGGGGTTCCCAGGTGGCAGCTTGGGACATCACGGAACATGCTGGCCAGAATATGTTATTGTAGGCCTCTTAGGCCATAATTTGGATCTTGTTGTTTAGACAACCTATTTGCTTCCGCTTGTTGTAATGATGGGTCAGTGACCTCTGATGTGTCATTTGTTATCTTTCTCAATTATATGAGTTGAGCTATGATATCTTCGTGTCGTAGAGTCTGTGATGCGCCAGTTGTTCCATATTCTTGGTCTCTTTATTATACATGATAGCTATGTCTGATCTTATGGCATGATCGAGGTGTTGTGTGCCGATGATCCATTCCGAGCACGCCTGCCAATGTGTTTTGGCCTGGGATTAGTAAACCCAGTAACCTTCGATTGTGTAGCCTGACCGGTTGCACAAAGCTTCATTGTATAATATCGGGGTCGGGGCGCTACAAGTTGGTATCAGAGCAGTACTGCCTGTAGGAAACCTGTTCTATTGGTCGATGTTGAGTCTAGAGTTGGTAAAACTTATTTATGAACTAAAATGAGTCGTGAAAACCATCTTAGGATTCTTTTTACTTCTTATCCAACTCGCTCTAACTCTGAGTCACCTTACCTCAATTTGTTTTACAGTTGTGTCAAAGTTAGGTTCTCGGGGTTGGGTTCTTACCGTCCAGTTTTGTTCATGAGTCTCTCTTCGTTCCTAACTCATGAAATGTTCTGTTGTTGCTACAGATGTCACGTCCGGGACTTGTCGTCTGTCTGACTCGCTGTGAGGGTGTCCGCGGATTCCCCGCCTTGTTGGCTGCTGCCTTGGCCAGCCAGGGTTGCCGTTGGTACCCCGATTATGTGGTGTACGAAGAGCACATGCCGTACGGGCAGGGGCAGTTCCTCTGCGAGGTCCGTGTCCTGCATCCGGATGGAGACAGATCGAGCTCAGTACCAGGCTGCCAGCGTGGGGATGACAGTGGAGCAGGCTGTCCAGGAGGCTGCTTTCAACGGTCTCTCCGTGTACCGCGGATTCTGTGACTATTTAGACAACCCGATCTCGGACTTCTATCACTTCCCAGCGGCTGACGATAATCTGGAGGGCTGCTATGTTGCTAGGTACACAGATCCAGCGACTGAGCCAGACCACAACCACCGAGCTCTCATCGAGATGGTTAGGGCGTTGGATCTATGTGCCCGTCAGTGGTACCTCTACACGGTGGCTGCCCGTGAGAGTCACCGGCACACACTGTCGGCTTTGGAGCACTATGTCCGTGCCGGGGTAGTTTCCCCAGATCTCCTTTCATCTATGCCGATGGAGCTACCCAACTATATGAGCAGCCCGAGTGTGGGTGGCACCATCCCACCGCGTGGACCTGCTCGAGAGGTCGGGGGCGATGTCCACACGCCGCCTTATGTCAACCAGCCAGCAAGTGCACGCCGTTTCCGCACTCGCTCGGTGCGCCTCCCGGGGAGAGCTCAGTACTTCTAGGAGACCGGTATCTGCGGGTACCTTGTATCGTATACTTGCCTTCCTGTGTGATGTGCAAGATACCCACTGTCTGTAGTAGTTGCCTCTAGTAGAGTTGTTGTTTTGATCCTAAAGACTTGTATCACTCCGTAATTTCCCCATTCGTGTAATGCGTACTAAAAGCTTGTGAGCTTGTACTTGAATCACCTTTTGGGTTTTATTCTGACTGGCGGATGGTTGGTTGTTTTCGAATATCAATTCTGCCTTGTTGATGTGATGATATCTGTTGGTTCCTCTCATGTCTTACCGCATTGTTGCAATCCATCCGGAGATAGATACTAATTGTGTCCTTGTTCAAATCTCCAGAATGGCTCCTCACCGTCGTGCAGGCACTGGCGATGCTGACCCGCCACCGCCACCTACTATGGCTGAGGTTCTGATGGCCATTGTAGTGAACCGTCAGCACTGTGAGCAGCTGCTCGCTCAGTTGGTGCAGCAAGGTGCCAGGAGGAATACTGAATGTAACAATCTAAATGACTTCCTGCGGTCCCAGCCTCCCACCTTTGCTTTCGCCAAGGAGCCTCTGGATGCTGATGATTGGCTGCGTGCCCTAGAGCGCAAGTTTGCAGCGCTACATGTTCCGGCCGCTGAGCAGGTGAACTTCGCCACCTACCTTCTGATGGGAGCCGCTGGCTCTTGGTGGGAAAGCCATGTGGCTATGGCTCCAGCTGGACATGTCTTCACCTGGGTTGAGTTCCAGACTGCCTTCCGTGCTGCTTACATCCCCAAGCCCGTAATGGACTTGAAAAGGAGGGAGTTTCTGAATCTGAACCAGGGACGCATGGATCTCCAAGCTTATGGGAGGGAGTTCAACCACCTGTCCTGCTATGCCCCTCGTGATGTGACCAATGATGAGGATCGACAATATCTGTTCCGCAAGGGACTGACTCCGAAGCTTCGATATGAGTTGTTGCCTTTCAAGTTCCAGACCTTTCAGGAGCTGTACAACCAAGCTCTCACTCTAGAGCAGGGTAGAAAGGAGCTAGAGTCTTCCAGGAGGCCAGCCCCAGTGGACCACCAGGGCTCCTCCTCTTCTGAAGCCAAGAAGCGCAGGGTCTTCGTGCCGTTCAGTTCGGTGCCCCGTGCTCCTTTCATGCCCAGGCCCTCGGGATCGAGGCCGCCTCCGCCTCGCCCAGCTACTTCGACTGTGGGTGCGGCTGGAGGTGGGTATCGTCCTCGTCCACCTGCACCGCCGGGTCTCACTTGCTACGCCTGTGGTCAGCCGGGTCACTACTCAAGTGAGTGTCCCCAGAAGGCCAGGGCTTCTACACCAGCACCAGCTCCCTCTACACCCGCTGCCAAGGCCACCACTGTTAGCCGTGGCCGTCTGAACCACGTCTCTGCTGAAGAAGCTGACGAGGACCCCAGTGTTCTCATGGGTACGCTTCAAATCGATGGATATCCAGTTTCAGTTTTGTTCGATTCTGGAGCATCTCATTCATTCATATCTATAGCGTTTGCGCATAGCCGACAAATACCGTTTGTGAACATGGATTTTCCTCTAGTGATCAAAACACCGGGCTCTAGTTGGCACACTCACTGGATGGCTCCGGAGGTTCAGATTTCAATAGCGACAATCCCTTTCCCGTTCTCGTTGATAGCACTGAAGTTAGAGGGTCCAGATGCCATTCTAGGCATGGATTGGCTAACCAGCTACCAGGCCAACCTAAACTGTGCTGCTAAGACGGTCACATTAAACCACCCAACGTACAGGCTAGTGCGTTACTGGTCCCCGCGTCCCAAAATTCCAACCGCTGCCACTCCTTATTCACCAGAGACCAGCCTCTACCTTGTGGAGGGTATCACCCCAACAGAGATGCATGGGGTAGAAGTAGTGTGTGATTTCCCCGATATTTTTCCCGAAGAATTGCATGGCATGCCACCTGATCGAAGGGTGGAATTTGTCATTGAATTGGTTCCGGTAACCGTCCCAACTTCCAGGAGGCCTTACCGCATGACAGCGGAAGAGCTAACTGAACTAGAGAAGCAACTCGATGAGCTGCTGGAACAGGAATTCAACCGTCCGAGTAGCTCGCCTTGGAGCTGCCCGATCCTCTTTGTCAAGAAAGGAGATACCGATGTTGATCACCTCCCTTTGGATGCTAACAAGTATCCTACTCCGCAAATAGCTGACCTATTCCATCAGCTAGCTGGTGCAACGGTATTCTCCAAGATGGATCTGAGGTTAGGATACCATCAGATCAAAATCAGAAGGGAGGAATTTCCGAAGACAAGTTTCACTACCCAATATGGCTCATATGAGTATACCCCGACCGAAAAGCTACTATAACAAGCACCATCAGAAGGCTCACTATGAATTGGTGACCAAGCCTATCTTCGAGCCTCCTCCCTTCGAGGCGTTCATCGTTTCAGAATCTAGGAAAAATTGGCACCTCATTTTGCTCCATCTCGTTCCTCCAGATCCAGTGGTCTAACCATTCTGTAGAAGAAGCAATTTGGGAACACGAGACTAGTCTTCATCAGGAACACCCCGCCTTCCTCACTCAAGCCTAGAATCTCGGGACGAGATTCCTGTAAGGGGGGTAGAGTTGTAACAGCCCATTTTGGTAACTAAAAATACGAGTAACTTTTTCACTTTTCGATCTCGTTTGCATCATAGCATCCATCATTATAATTGCCTCACATAAAATAATAAAGGGGCAACAAGTGAGAACCAAATAGGCTTAAGTAAATGGTGATCAAACTTTTAATTTGAGTTCTCATATTTGTCCAGGAAGTTCCAACATCTACAAATATGCTTGTTGCCAAATTTAAATGCATTAGCAGAAACAAATATTAAATGAAGCCCAAAATACAAGAGAACAAATTATGAAATGTTACCACAGGAAATATTTTTCAAATGGTTTGCAAATTTTACCACAGGTTCCAAATAATATGTAATGGCTCTGTGAATTTTTCCAGAATTTTTGAAAATATTTAAGAGCCTCAATTAAATACAAAATGCTGCTGGAAATTCTGAAAAACTAGAAAAGGGGAAATCCCTGACAGTGGGTCCCCACTGTCAGCATCGTCCCTGTGGCGACAGTGGGTTCACTAGTTCCATGGCCGTGCCCCCACTGCCTCCACCGTCGCTCCCCTCGCACCCTGGCCCCCCGGGGAGGTTAAAGAGGACCCCCGCGTCCACTTGCTCCTCCTCCCCTCCTTTCTCTCCCCCTACAGAACCCTAACCCTAACGGCGCCATGGCCGCAGCCTGACCGAGACACCGCCGCTCGCCGCCGACGATAGGGACCTCCCGGAGCAGATCGAGCTGGGGCAAAAGCTGCGTTTCGCCTCCCTCTTCCTCCTTCTCCAGGCAATCGAGCTCGGGAGCCCGGGATCGACGCGTTCGTCTCCGTCTTCTCCGCCTCCGACCAATGACCGCCGAGATCAATTGCCGCCGTTGCAGCCCTCCCTCTTCACTGACGAGCCCACACGTGAGCTCAGGGTGAGCACGCCGTCCTTCTGGACATCTCCGCCTCCCTCTACTCCCCCTAGAACGCTAGATGCGCGAGTGCCGCCGTCGGCCGTCCGCCGTCCGTCGTCGCCGTGGTCCCTCCGGTGACCTATACCTGGCGACGCCGCCCCTTCTTGGTTCGCCGTAGTGAGGTGCGTCTAACACGCCTGGTAGTTGGTTCCCAGGTGACGTGCACCGTCGTCTCCGTCCACGCCGCCGCCGTAGGTCCTCGCCACCGCGCGCCGGTCGTGGCCCTCCCGCGGGTCAAACCTGCCTGTGGGCCGTCCGTCCGACATGGACGCCCACGAGGTTTGGGCCCCGCCGGTCAGTGGCACGGGCTAGCCCAGCCCACGTAATAAAACGTTTCGGCAAATTCCTGGAAATAAAGAAAATGACAAAAAATGAATTTGAACTATGAAAATTCATATCTTTTGAACCACAATTCCAAATTTTGCAAACAATATACCAAAATGCTCAGCAAGAAAATGTCTATCTGTTAGTGCCATTGGTAGAATTAATTGGCCAAAATAAATTGCCTTTATTAAATAAAAACAGAAATGGCAGAATATGAATTGAATTTTGAAAATCCATAACTTAATGAATAATTATCCAAAAATTGCAAATAAGATCTCAACATGTTCAGGAAAACAACATCTAAATGTTAGTTCCATTTTCCGTGCTTGATGAACATTTAAATTGCTGTTTAATTAAAATGATTAAAATGGCAGATTTAATTCCAAATTTTAGATAAGTCATAACTTGAGTTTTGCTTATTAAAAAATTATGTTTAATAGCTCAAAATGTTCAGCAAGCAATGATCTCCAAGTTTATGTCATTTTATGAAATTTTAGATTTAATATTGGTGCTGTTTAATAAAAAATAAATAAAATGGCAGAATTAAATCAATTAATTAAATTATCATAACTTGATAAATATTAATCCAAAAATTGCAAATGATATACCAATTTGATAGCAACTCAAGGGCTATTCATCTATGTCAAAATCACAGTACGAAAATAACTTTTCCATTAAGTCATTTTCGAATTGTTTAACATGATTTAAATTGCCTAACCATTTGAATCACCATTTACTCCTAGTTAATCAGAAAATTGCACATAAAATATCAAATTGATCAGTGGGTTAATATCTATCAAATAATGTCATTATCATCCATATAGACCTCATAATTCAGTACTGGACATTTTGGATATTTACCTAATTCACTAAGTTAAAGATGGAGTTTTAACCCGATAATTACAATATTTAATGTAGGGGTTCCATTTAACTTGTGGGACTTGCCCAATACCCTTTCAATGCATAATATGACCATCTCATCATGATTGTGCATTGCACCTACCATTTCGTGTTATTTATTTCTTTTCCTGTGTTGTTTCTGATTCGGTAGATTCAGGAGTCGAGGTTCCACCACAATACCTCGACAACCAGTGCGACCAGCTCTATCAACAAGGCAAGAGCTAACGTAACCTTCTTGGCATATCTCATCCTATTAGTACAAGTATTTTATCCACCATAATATTGCATTCGATTCTAGCAACAACCTTGTTCAGTGGATAGAATTCATATAGCTTGCATGCTCCCTGAACCATTACTATGTTTCCCTACCTATGAACCATATCTTGATGTTATGGCCTGAGACGAACCATATCTGATGTATGTTATGCCTAGATATGCTTAGCCATGCTTAGTTGAATGCTTAATTTGTCCGTTAATTAATTTCCATAACTGTGAAGTGGATGGAATGTTCGGACTGTGGTGGAAACTTGTGTTGATAATTAATTGCTAAAAGGCAAGGATGAGTTGTCAACAAGGATGTTGATGTTTTTGCTCATTCGTGCTACCTAGGCTGAGAGTGCTTTTAGCTAGAACCAAGAAACCGAGCGTGCTTCCAATGGTGGGGGCATATGGAACCCCCTTTAACTGAATAATTTGTGCGGGCGTATCCAAGGGTCCTCTAGTTTGCGTTTTCCATTTGCGAGTGTGTGGATGGTGATGAAAAAGAGAATGATGATGATGATGATGGTGATAGGTGTGGTGATGGGGCAGGGTGTTGAAATAGGCGCTGAACTTGTCCTGTCGTCACGATGACCCTTGGATAGTCTCATGCTTTGTAAAGGTTTAACCGCACCCGCCCTGCCTGCTTTCCCCGGAAGAGAGCTAATTGTACAGGCAAGGGGTCGGACGGTACCGGTGGCTAAAAACAGTACACCCCTGTAGGGTTTAATCTTTTCGAAAAGCTGTGTCCACAGTTATGGACAAAATCTTGGGAAAGGCGGATTAGCTCATAGAAAACCTGAACCTGATCTTAATTAAAACTTGGCAACTAGAGGTTGCAACTCAACTTGTGTTAAAAAGGTTCATTTCCTCGAGGGAGATTTGAGGGAGTGCCTTGGTGGAGTTAAGTGGTGATTCTGATGACAGTAGGTTCTATGGGGACCGAAGAAGAAAAGTTTACTATCTTATCCCCTTATGAAAACCTCTGGATAGTCAATGCCATGAGTCTTAGTCTTCGGAAGGATAAAAACTAGCTTTATGCAAAACAAACATTATATAGCTTTGAAGCCAAACAGCATCGGGCCTATATCGCCCTACTAATTCTTGCGAGTACGTCGTACTCAGCCTTGCTTTGTTGATTATTACTTGTTTCAGAGGAGGACGTCACCGACCAGGAAGGTGGGTTCTACGTTGAGTTTGACGAGTAGTCTGGGGTTGCCAGGTGGCAGCTTGGGACATCACGGAACATGCTGGCCAGAATATGTTATTGTAGGCCTCTTAGGCCATAATTTGGATCTTGTTGTTTAGACAACCTATTTGCTTCCGCTTGTTGTAATGATGGGTCAGTGACCTCTGATATGTCATTTGCTATCTTTCTCAATTATATGAGTTGAACTACGATATCTTCGTGTCGTAGAGTCTGTAATGCGCCAGTTGTTCCGTATTCTTGGTCTCTTTATTACACATGATAGCTATGCCTGAGCTTATGGCATGATCGAGGTGTTGTGTGCCGATGATCCATTCCGGGCACGCCTGCCAATGTGTTTTGGCCTGGGATTGGTAAACCCAGTAACCTTCGATTGTGTAGCATGACCGGTTGCACAAAGCTTCATTGTATAATATCGGGTTCGGGGCGCTACAGCGTTACTTTCAATCGGGTATCCTCGGGCCGACATCCCGCATACAATGGAGCATTCGAGTCTATGTCCAGCTGCGCTAGCTTAGCCTCTCTAGCAGCGTTACTCGACTTTTTGAGAAGCAATTCTTGAACATGAGGGTCCCGCACGACTGAAGTTAGCAGCGTCGGCATGCCCGCGTCTTCTCCACCGTTTACATCGACTTCTTCTTCATCATCATGCCCGACATATTCTTCGTCATCATAATCGGGAGGCGCCTCATCATCTTCCTGATCATTTCCCGCCGCGCCCCCACGGACATCCTCATCATCATCCTCGTAAGTGAAGTCATCCATAAAACCTTTCCTGAGCAGATGCTCCTGCAATGTGCCGGAAAAGGGATCGAGCACGGTGCCGAGTTTGCATGTTCGACACGGACACTTTATCCTGGTGTCGTTGTTTTTAACCATCACGGTCGTCGCATATTTCAAATATCTAGCAACAATACTTTCGCTCATCATGATGACCATTGTCGCCTACGCTCTACATATAGAACAAAAGAATTATATTAGAAACAAAATATTTCACGGAAAAATTCGGCATGACCTTTGCTAATTTTTTGCCCGTAGGTGTGCCGTAAAATTCGCCGAAATGGTAATGAATCTACATTACGGCGAAAACATCGGCAACTCATCATTTCGATCATGGCATACACATATGCAAACACACGCAACCACACACACATCCTCATCCATCACAATATGCAACCATTTCATCCATCACACATGCATACAACAACCACAAACATATCACAACCCTTCTCATCCATCACATAGAACCACACACATCAAAGCCTTCTCATCCATCACATACACTCACCTTCCAACGAAGACGTCGAAAGAGAGAGCGCCCAGAGGAGGAAGATCGAGCACGAGGTGTGGGAGATGTTTCCTCACATATACATGAAGAAAATAAGTAGATTTATGTGGCAAAATATGTGAAGAGAGAGAAGAAAATGAGGTGGGGAGAGGAAGGGGGTGTGCAGATCTGGAATTGAGAGGTGGGGAGGAGGAAGAGGAGAGGAAAAGAGGAGAAAAGGGGGTGGTAGTGGCAGCCAAAAAGTAAAAAAGTGCACCCAGGCTTAGCCGTGGTGCACGAATGGTGGCTGCGCCACCATTATATCCTAGCCGTGGCGCACAGTAATTCCCTGCGCCATGGCTAGGTGGGGTAAAATTCGCGCGAAAAATGGAGCAGATGGTACCCATAATTACCCGTGGCGCACGAGGGAACCGTGCGCCACGGCTAAGTGGGGTAAAATTGGCGCCAAAAATGTGCACCGGGTCCCACACTTAGCCGTGGCGCAGTGTATTATGGTGCGCCACAGCTACGCGGCTACCCGTGGCGCACATGTTTGTGCCGCGCCACGCCTGAGTGCGCACAGGCTGGCCGGCCAGGGCCCATCTTAGCCGTGGCGCACTTCTTAGAAACCTGCGCCACGACTAAGTTGGTGTCAGTGGCGCAGCACCAGGCGGTGCGCCACGCATACTTAGCCATGGCGCATCATTCTAACAGTGCGCCACGGCCACGTGGCTTACCTATAAGCCTTTTCCTAGTAGTGTCTTGTCACCTCCGTCAGAATCGTGCGCCACGGAAGCGTGCGTCCTACGGGTCTTCTGAACGTTGCGATCCGCACGGATCGCCAACACTCTCCTTGAATCCAACGGGCGGAGACGACGAACGGAAGGCCTCCTCAGTCCCCGCGCCAACCGGGGAGGTGGGGCCGTGACGCGACGCGTGGGGAGCCTTATAAGCCACGGTTCCTAGGAACTGTAGCCGTTACTCCTTCCCAGCACAGAGATCCCGAAGCGCCGCCGGAGAGCACCTCGTCCTCATCCTTCATAGTCCACAACAGACCAGCCCTCCTTCTTAGCGCCGGACGTAGAGCGCCTTCGCTCCGATGGCCTGGACCAGGAAGAGCGCCCAGAAGAAGTCCGCCGGTGCCTCGATTACTAGGAGGCAGGTGCCTCCGAGGTTCGAGAAGTCGATGAAGAGATCGGAGCGCGGATCAGAGAAGGCGGACATGCGCCGCCAGCAGGCCTTATTCCCCAGCATATATGCCTCGGACCCGAAGTTACTGAAGAAGGCTCGATTCGGGGCGGTGGCATCTCAGGCGAGGGGAGACACGCCGGCCCGCGAGGCGATGGAGGTTCTGCCGCCGGCTGAACACTAGGAACCCAGGCAGGTTCCCATCTTCGACATCTTCGTCAGGATGGGGGTGGTTCCCCCATTTTCAGACCTCCTCCTTGAGATCCTGCAGGTGTACGGCCTGAGGCTCCTGCACCTGACCCTGGGGGCCATCCTGGATCTGACTGTCTTCGCCCATGCTTGCGAGGTGTTCGTCGGGGTAATGCCCTCCGTGGCATTGTTCCGACACTTCTTCTACCCCCGCGTGGGAAAAGAGGGGTGGTTGGCAGGCAGGGTCACGTTCTGCTTCCGCCAGAACTTGAAGCAATTCTACCCTCAGATGGTGGTGAAGTCCAAGTGGGAGGAATGGAGGAACGGCTGGTGCCTTGTCGTTGTACCGGAGGCCCTCCTATTCCTCCAGGAGCCGAAGGAGCACCCGGAGAGCCATGAACTCTGGAGAGGCCAAAGTCATCAAGACGTGTTTCTTTCAGCGGCGTTGTCTCGCTTCAAGCTTGTGCGAGAATAGGGGGTCACCGGAGCAGCCATTGTTGTGCACGCCTTGCGCAATCGACTGGCTCCCTTGCAGAAGAGGCCACACCCAGCCTGGAACTTTGGGGGTCTCGGGGACCCTTCTCGGCCGAGGAACTCTGACATGAACGACCAAGTCCTTCTTGACTCCGTGAGGAAGATCTTCCCCCCTAACGCATCGTACCAGCTGCCAGAAAGGGTCCTGCCTCTGTGCGATGATCCAGAGAAGGCAAAGATCCTCGCGGAGATGCCGAAGTGCAACGCTCTTGGGATTGCGGGCCGCGACGACGACGGGCCCCAGAACCCCAAGGTTAGGGCTCGCAAGACTAAGGTCCCCTCCAGCTCTGGCGAAGAAGAGGAGGCCTACGAGTCCGAGGCGGCGAGCGCAGAGGATTCCGAGGTGGAGTCCGCCTGCTCCATCGAAGGCAGCGGCAATGATGATGGCGATGGTGAAGACGATGACGTTGACAATGACGACGATGACGATGACGACAATGACGACGATGATGACGACGACGATGACGAGGATGCGGGGGACAAGGACTCTTCCCCGCACCCAGCGAGGGGACGCGCTATGGTGCCGAGTCCGGAAGCGAGCCCCCGGGCACCGCTCATGCCCGAAGAGGAGAGCGGTCCCGCGGGCATGGAGGTTCATGACGACGACTTCGTAATAGCACCGCGGCGCGAAGTGCGGCATCGATGCCAAACGCCGGTTCTTGAGCCCTCATTGGCCGTCGACACGATGTCGACGAGCCCACACGGCTCCTTCGCCGGGTCCGTAGGCATGCCCGAGTCGCTGGGCTGCAAATGACCCCGGGGGTAAGCTTTCTTCTTGCTCGTTATTGCTATGCCACCGCTGGGTTCGCGAGCTGCGCCTCTGGGAAGTTTAACCAAGAGTTGTTGTAGGGGCCAAACTTCCCGGAAGCTAGCAAGAGGCAGCGAGAGGCGGCGGAGTGCGACACGGCCACCAGTGTCGGGGTCCCCTGGGGGAACTTGACCGATCCTAGCCCTCGGAAGGCGCAGGAGGGAGACGCCCAGGACAACTCCGGGACACGCCCGTCCCCCGCAAAAGCTGGAGGGGTAGGAACCCCAGAAGCGGCAGGTAAATCTTCTTGAACAGGCGAATCCAAACCTGCCATGTCTCCTTAATATTGATGCAGCGTCTTGCCGAAGCAGATACTTCGGTGGTGGGCGGGTTTCCGACGGGAGACCGCGCCATGACGACTCCGGACCAAGAGGTGTCCAAAGCCGCACCCGAGGCGGCGGAAGCGCATCCGGAAAGCGAGCGCGCAGGGGCGCCTGGGCGAGGTCCGGCCATAGCTGGCCAAGAGACTTGTCCAGGCACCCCGAATCTCCTGCATTGCTCGCTCATGACCGGAGAGGAGCTGGATGCGTTCGCCACCTTGTCGACATGTTCCGGAACTAGCGCTGAGATAGCCGCGCTGGCAGAGATCAAGACGAACTTCTCCGCACAGTGCAGACAAAGGAACTCTCCCGGGGGTCCACAGGGGGCAGCCCCCGAGGTCACGATCACAGGAGTGAGCACAAAGGAGGCCGTGATCTGGGGGATCGAACGGCTAACTCAGGAGATTGAGACTAGAGAGAACACGCTGGCATGTGCCAGTTCTCGCACTGAGGAGGCGATCGACAAGGTAGCGACCGAAATGTCCCGCCAGTGGAGCCTATTCTCCATTATGTGGAAGAGCATGGAAAAGAAGAACAGGGACAAGCGGGAAGAACGCGCGCAACAGAAGCAGTAGTTGGCGGTCAGAGAGGCGGAACTGGCGGCGGTGGCCAGGAACCTGGAGCTCCGGAGAGCAGAGCTGACGAGGGAGGTTGAGCAGCGCCTCGCTGAAGCGGAGAAGAAACATCAAGCAGAGATGGATGAGAAAGCCGAGGATGCTAGGGAGGCACAGCGGAAAGAGGTCGAGGCATGAAAGGCGGCCAAAGACGCCGAGAGAAACCTCCACGCGGAGAAAGATGCAACCCGCAGACTGCAGGACCAGGCCAAACTGGATGGCCAAAGAACTTCTGAGCTGGAGCAGTCCCTGAAGCTGAAGGAGGAGGAACTGTCGTCACTGACGAACAAGTTCCTCAAGCTGGAGGAACAAAACTCCCGGGTGTCCTTGGAGCTGGCGGGGATCCACCAGCAATCAGAGGACGGGTTCAAGAGCATCATAGCGGCCAGCGCAGATGTGTCGACGCAGGTGCGCTAGCTGGACAGACACGTCGTGCTTCCCAAGTTAGCCCTGGACTGCCGGAGCCTCCCCGAAGTGGCTGAATTCTTGAGGAAGACGACGGCCTCCGTGAGGTAAGCAAAGAACCGAACCGCGATCCGGCTGCGCACGGATCGGAACGGAGTCATCTTGGACACGGCGACGCGTGTGATGGCGTCATTCCGGGAGGCGAACCCGAATGCTGTCATGCCCAACTTCGAAGCCGAGGGACCCTCCGATGCTTCACTCCATGCTGTGGAAGACCTTGCGGCCATGCTGGCCGCGAAGTTGTACCCTCTGCCGCCCCGCTAGATTTCTTGCGCAGCATTTGAGCACCTCGTGCCCCCAAATAATCGTCGTATTAGACTTTGTACGCGATCATAACTCTGTGCTGTGTCACTTGAAGACTTTGATGCTACTCTATTTGCAGGTATTTGGGTTTTATCATGTTTCTTTTTCTCCACATCTTTGAGAGATCATCCCGGGATGTAAGCTTACCCGTGAGATCCTGACTGATCAGTCACATCTCCACAGGCCCTACCGATTCCCGAAAAGTCGCTCACCCACTCGGATCGCACTCCTCCCGGGCAGTACCAGGTCTCGCACCGCTTCGCACTCCTAGGATAGTCGACCCCCTGGGGTGCTCATTCGACGGACGAGACGTGTTTCTTATTTCGAGCATGGTTTTATTCCCGCAAAATAGACATCGAAAACATGACAAAGACTCAGATCAAGGACAACTTATCTTTTTATTACATGCAATCTCAAGTGGTAATTCGTCCGGGTACCCTTCCAGACGTTGCGGGTACCTTGCGTGGGTCATGCTCTTTGCTTCAGCGTACCTCGCAAAGGGGAAAAGAAGCAGCTTCCTCGACCCGCGCACATTGGTCGGCCAACGCCCACAGTTCCTCCAGGCTGGCCACCGTGCGGGTCCTCAGTTTCTCCCGCATCATCGGTTTACGGATGTTGGCGTGGAAGACGGCGACGACGGAGATTTCTTGCAGGTCAGTCGGTGGGATGCGAACGATGACACCCCGGAACTTCCAGACGAATCGGCGCAGTGGCTCCTCGGGCCCTTGTTCGAGGCGGTAGAGGTCGAGGACGGTCGTACGAGGACGCGACTCCGCCTGGTCCTCCATCTCGTCATGAGAGCGACGCCTGGGGTTGGAGCTCTAACCGACGGCCTCGCGGGTAGGATCCATGGGCCTCTTGCCATGGGGATCCCCCCGCTGTCCCTCCTCTGGGGGTGCTGGCGTCGGAGCGGCAGCTACCTGGGCGTTGGTCGGGGGAGAACTTGCAGTAGCGTGGCAGTGGTGAGCATAATCCAGCAGGCTTTCCAAACTTGCGACCCAAGCCCTTGCCCTGGGATCGCCTTTGCACTGCTCTGGCGGAAAGGAGAGAAGCACCCGGGCCGTGCCTAGTGCCTTTTCCAGTCCCCAGCTTTTCCGTTGCGGCTGCTACGACGGCTCACCACGGACCTCCTGAGTTCCCGCCATGGTTTCTTGCTGAAGACGCGCCCGATGCCGAACTTGGCGATGAGGAAGATCACGATCTTTGCTGGGAGACCCAAAGAACGTCGAAGGAGATCTCCTCAAAGATCTCGAAGGCGACGAAGGACTTGAAGAAGATCTCGATGAAGCCGACGAAGAATATGAGGAAGATCTCGGCGAATCCGACGAAGATCTTGAGGAAGATCTCGATGAAGAACACGAAGCTGATGAAGATGAAACCAGCGCTTGCGCCCCCTACCTAGCGCGCCAGATGTCGTGTCTTGGATCACGGACACCGGGAGTAAAGGATACCCCCTTTTTAGGTTCGGTACGGGGCGCGAAGGAGGCTGAGGAACGTCTTCTACCCGGGGGCTTCGTCAACGCTCGAGATCTACGTGCTAGCAAGCATCACAGGGACACAAGGAGTTTACCCAGGTTCAGGCCGCCCGGAGGCTAACAGCCCTACTCCTGCATGTCTGGATTGAAGGGTATATCATGGTGTAGCCTTACAATGGAGGTGGCGGGTAAGGACCCGGGAGGTGTCGGCTAGAGGTTGAAGATGAGCAGATCCTGACCCGGAGGAGATCACCTCTCGCCTGAGCAAAACCTTCTACTCGTAAGCTACCTAGCCTAGTTTCCAAATTGTTGGTGTTCTTCCTCCTCTTCCCCTTGGGTGCCTCGGCCCTCCTTTTATAGGCTAAGGGGATACCACAGGCGCACCCTTGGGGGCTGGAGGGGTTTTGGCGGGAAAACCCCTCCGGGTTCCTCTTTGGAGGCGACGTGGCCTCCTCTCGTCCAAGAATTCTTCTCAGAGGGAGTAGGTGAGTCCACCCACCTTTTCACTACTAGGAAAAGGGTTATAGGGAGGTTGACATTCAGTGGCGCACCCTTAATTAGTGCGCCACAGAATTTATTCTGTGGCGCATGGAAAATGATGCGCCACTGAAGTTTTTGACATTCTGTGGCGCATCTTTTGCCCATGCGCCACAGAAAACTGGACTTCTGTGGCGCATCGCCCACCATGCGCCATAGAAAGAGGTACTTATGTGGCGCACGGCCAGTAATGCGCCACAGAATTTTGGTGGGTCCCACCTTCAATCATTGGGCCAGGGTCCATCTGGGCTTTTTCTGTGGCGCACCGTTGATGGTGCGCCACAGAAACTAACATTTCTGTGGCGCATGGCACGAGATGCGCCTCTTTCTGTGGCACACCAGCCGCGGTGCGCCACAGAATATCAGCTTTCTGTGGCGCATCACCTTGCATGCGCCACAGAATGTTGGCGTCCAGATCTACAAAAAGGTGGTAGGACACCTTTCCCCATGTGACCCCCTTCTTCTTCCT